>VXBI01010658.1:753269-893118 GCA_013397375.1 Toxostoma redivivum
AAAAAAAAAAAAAGTAACTGGCTTTTTTAAAGCAAGCTTTCCCAACTGACTGCATAAAACAGGGAGGGAGGTGGTGCAATAGAGTTGGGAAACTACAGAACAATACTACATATGTTTCCTTAAGTAAAATAAAAATATTGTTTTAAAAAGAAAAAATACAATATTAAATAGCTAATTATACATATGCATCAAAAACCTTATAGCTTTTCTTGTTTCCATCATCACAATAAAGCTGTAATTAACAATTATTTATGAGATCTTTGAGAAATTATCATTGCAATTTACAGGCCCATTCAAGAAGTTAGAAAATAGATAATAAAATAATAAAATTAAATGAAAAATTTGAAGCATAATAATGTTTTTAAAGTTATACCATTAGTCTGATACAAATGAGAGATTGATTTTTAAATGGATTCTTGGGCTTTCAGATTTTCTTGTCTGGAATTCTGAGTTAAATCTTTGAAACTCGAAACAAATTGCTGAGAAAAGTGCTGAGTGTTGATCAGTTTGTAATACAGTTTGTAATACAGTAATTTTTCCCTTTCTTTTATTAAACATCAGCATAAGTTGCTAGAGGAAACATATTAGTAAAACTCTATTTTTATTAGTTTTAGCTCTACAATTTAGTCAATTTTCTAAGGAATTGAAATGAGCATTTCACCAGAAAGTAATTAGAAAACAAACATATTAAAACAACTATGTTGTAATTCTGACAAAATATATTGTGTTTTAGAAATTCATTAAGGGAGCAGACTGTGAAGCCTGTACTGTGTTATCATTGCAACAACCAGCCGCATTGTTTTTTGTTGAAACAAATATATTTGTGATGAACAGTGCTAGATGAATATCAAAGGGTTTAACAATATTACCATAATTACATCTCTTCTTGAGTTTTGTTCTGATGATGAGTAAAAAATATGTAAAAAACTCAGTCCTAGAGATCCATGACACAAAACCAGCAATGAAAGGCAATTAATATAAGCCCTTAGTATTCAAATTCCTCTCTTATCATCCAGGCAAATTATAAAACTCCTCCTCTCTTCTGTGGTGCCTTCTCACAACACATTGGCACTCCCCAGGCATTCAGAGTGTGCAAACAGGTCACTGCCTACACACCCTCTGAATGTGCTCACTGTTGACAAGGAAGCAGTTTGCAACTCTTTTCACATTTGACCCTACTCACTCCCCTAACTCAGCACAGCAGACATTGGCAAACAGACCAGGGCAGCCAATGCTGAGCCCCACACACAACACAAGAGTCAGGATTTTTCCTGCTCCTGTGGCCCTTAATTCCCATGTGGCTTTAGGCCATCCCAAAAACTGTCAATGCTCCAGCCATATGCAGTCTCCCAGGGCTTAGAGCAAGGACTGTTAATACCTGAGGAACTTCCCACATGGCTTCCTTTAGAAAGAATTAATGTGCACAAAATCACTCTGAGTTAAAGAAATACCAATTCAAGTGAGGACGATGAAAGAATTTGCCTTAAAGCTACATTATTTTTTATGTGTCTATTATGTCTTTTAACCAAACTGTAAAGGCATGTTTATGCAGCTGCAATTGTTTTCATCTTAACTTACCCCATTTATTTTTCTTGACCATTTTTAAATTTGATTTCTCAACTGTACTTGCAAAAACTGTTTTAATTTATAACTTGTAATACATTTCTGTGGAGCTCAGAGTAATAAGGCTGTCTCATCAGCCTACCGTAGTAGTCTAGCCTTTATTAAAAAATAAATCTGGAAGTGAGTACAGCTGTGTTATAATATCTTCTTTAGAGATGTGCAGAGATGGAGGATTTTTGTTTTGGAATTTTTGTTAATTTGATTTTTCTAGCTCTTAAAAGAAAAGAAGGTGTTTGAACTTTAATTTCTTATTCAACTAAAAAGATAGATTTAGGGAGTAGAAATCTAGTCTTATAGACCTTACTAGTTTTGTTTTGATTTGAGTTAAAGGAAGGAAGAATGTCATTCACACTGTACCTATTACCACACCAAAACTTTGTATCCATAAAAATTAGAGTTTACACAGTGATACTGTTATGAAGACTTCATGGCTACAGCAGGCTAATTATTTTCTGCATAGAAGAAAACCATCATGAAATACCTCATATAAGTAGGGAAAAGAAATATCCCTTTACCTCTAAGGGAAGAAAGGAAAGGGTCTAAGGGAGAGGAGACATTGGACAATGTTCCTATATTTTAAAAATACAAAGAAAACCAACCTCATTGAAGTTGCATCATAAAAAGTAACTTTTTCCTGTGAAATGTGAGGAACACACCCACATCTGTCCCTATGATGAGATGACCTTGGCTGAATTCCATATGCCCACCCAGCTGCTCTTCTCACATCAATCTTCTACAGGACAGGAGTGGAAAAGAAGATAGAAGGTTTCATGGATTGAGATAAATTTACCTCACAAGAATAAATAGACTTGACTAGGGGAAAATTAAATATATTACCAGTTAAAAATAGAGTAGGATGGTTAAAAACAAAGATAAAATAATCTTCTTTCTCACCCTTCCTCTCAGGCTCAATATAATTTCTTTACTCATTTTCTCCACTACCTCTTCACTGTGCACAGAAGGGGAATGTCAGGATATGAATCAATACACAACATCTCTCTGCTTCTCCTTCATGCTGTTCCTCTGTATCAGAGTGAAGGGTGTCATTCCCATGGGATACAATCCTTCATGAACTGCTCAAGCATGGCTTCTTTCTGCAGGCCACAGTTCTTCAAGAATTGGTTGAGGATGGTAGCTTTCCATGCAGTGTCTTTTAGAAACAGACTGCTCTAGAGCAGGACCCCCATGGTCTGAGATTCCTGCCAGGAGCTTGCTCCTGCATGTGCTCTCACAGGCTGCCCTTTCCTTCAGAGCCAGTCCACTTGCTCCAGCATAGAGTCATCCATGGGCAGTAAGATGGGCATTTGCTCCACCATGGACCTCCATGGACTCAGGGGCACAGCTTTGTGTGCCCCATGGACTGCTGAGGAATCCATGCTCTGGCTCCCAGAGCACCTCCTCCCCTTCCTGCTTCACTGACCTCTGTGTCTGCAGGGATGTTTCTCTCACATTGGCTCAACTTTGGCCAGTGGGTTTCTCTTGGAGCCAGTTGGAGCTGCTTGTGTCTGGAATGGGGAAGCTCCTAAGCTCTTCTCACAAAGCATGGATGTACAGATTTTTTTTGGGGAACAACATAACCTTTTCATAATACAGATAAAATTCAAACTTAAAATAAAAAATAGTCTATGAATCCACAAGTTTCATAGTTCAATACTCAGGTCCACTACAAAACGTATTCCATTAATTTAGTATTTCATGGCCATCTATTTACCATAATAATTAGAGATAATACAAAAGAATAGTTACTATTCCTAAAAATTAATTTATAAGTTTCAAGGTCATATTCACAGATGAAAGAGAAAATATTTTTCCATAAACATCATGTTTCGGGTATTGATTTATACTATCAAGAAGGTGTTTTTTTTCTTCATGTTATTCCTTCCTAGATGAAGCAATTAGGTCCATTTAATATTTGTTACCAGGATATTAGTCAAATAATATATCTATTAATTTATATGGTATTTTCATTTCAAGAAGTAAAATCAATAAAACTGCACAATAACAATATCTGATCCCAATTGTTTAATCAATTCTGCTCATCTTGTACAACAGAAATTAACATTTTAAAAACTGCATGTGGAAACATTTTAAACCAACATACTTCCAGCTAAGAATAATATTAAGGACTCACACTTTTTGAAAGACATAATTAATATTAAATTTTATGGTCAGAACTTCAAGCTACATGGTTTACTACTATGAGTGGCAAGAGATTACACAAATTCTGTGTCCTATGGAGATATGGATACATATTAAAGAGAAAGATAATTGTCAACATGAAATAGTTTAGACAAGAATGTAAGGATTTAATTTCTGTGTATTAATATAATGTTTTTAATACTACTAAAATTGTTACTAAACAAAAAATGTTGCCATTGTCTGCTTATATCCTCTACAAGTGTGAATCAGCCATATACTGAATATTGTTTTAAACAACTACAATGGATGTCCAAGTAACCTCACAAATTTTGGACAAAAGTAAGACACTAGGCAACTGTGTTTGACTTTGGGATTCATTCTATAAAAAAATACCTCTATGTCTTATGTCTACTTGCTAAATAAAGCCATAATCATATGATCAAGATGCACAAAGACCTTTAAACAGCTGTAGTTTCAATTTTTGCTGAATTAGACATCTAACTATCAGCTACATTAAAGGAGTCATTCTTTTTTACTCCTCTAACCATGCTTATAATATTATTTTAGTTGAACTTGAAGCTACCATCCCAGAAACAAAAGGGTCTTGAACCAGGAGTCAAAGCAATTGTTTTTAGGTTATTTATAGTATTAGAGAAAATCAGAAGCAGTCTCAGAATTTAGAAAAGTTCAACAATGACATTAGGATGTATCTCCAAAGGAGTAGACAGGCTCCATCTAAATTGAGTTAGTCCGGAATCCTTGAAAAAGAAACTCTTTCCTTTCGTAACACCTGTTTTGCTTTAATGGCAGCAGCAAGGTTAAAAAATATGCCAACTAACTCTACGAACCACTGCCTTCTCCACATATGGCTGACTGGGTCTCTAATGCCATAACTGACAGAGATGAACTCGTTGAAAGAGTAATTTTCCTCCTAAGTCTGCTTCCATACTTTTTCCAGCTGTGAAGCATGCATTTTCTCATTAAGGGTTTGCCACAGCACTTTAATCCTGTTGATCATTAATTTTACTCAGTGGGTGCTTGGTGTCACAGTTTTTGGTGGTACCACTTGCTCTCTGCAGCCAGAGGCCAGGAGCTCTGGACACAGAGAGAAGAATATTTAGGATACTGTGGCAGCCTCTGGCAAGGAGATCTGGCTGGAAATGCTGCTGAAGACTACAAGGAAGCTTAGCCTTAGGGATGATGAACCACAGGGCATGGTCCACAGCCTAAAATGGAGAAACACAGCATGTGCCAAATTCCCAGCTCTGGAGGGAAAATGCTCCCATCAAAGTCTTGCTGTCTCCCTCTGAGGCTGGGGCAGGCAGAGGCAATATCCTTGCCTGTAGATGGGATCAAGGAGCTCTAAGGTTAAGCTGGAAGATGGGGCCAACAAGGACCTTGTGAAATTAAACAAAGTCCTACACCTGGGAAGGAAGAGTCCCTTGCAATGACATTGTGATGTTTTTCCCAAGCTGTTGCTTAGAGACTGGCTAGGCAATCTGATGGTGGTGCTGATCGCTTCTTTATCACTTATTTTTTCCCCCCCTTCCTTTTCCTTGTTCCCCCTCCCGGTTATTAATCTGTCTTTATCTCAATCCACAAGTTTTTATTCTCAATTTTGCCCCTCCAATTCTTTTCCCCAACCCACTGTTGGGGAGTAAATGAGGCTGGGTGGGAGCTTAACTGCCAGCTGGGGTCAAGCCATCATAAACCAGCTGCCCAGAGTAAGTCCTGGATGGTTTTGAGACCTCACTGGACAAAACTTTGAATAACTCAGTCTGACTTTGGAGCTGATCTCGCTTTGAGCAGGAGGTAGGACTGAAGATCTCATGAGGTCCATTCCAGTCTGACTTGTCATGTAATTCCATGTTTTACAGCTATTGTAAATCAAATCTAGGGGTGCTTTACTAACAGAGAGAGCTGATACTAACCGAAAGAGTTGATCACAGATATCTAATGGTCTATGCAACGAACTGTTTTTTAAAAGAAAACCAAACAAATAAACAAGCCAGCACAGACTTATAAGCAAGAGAGATTTGAAATATGGTAATATATCTAAGCAGATGAGTCTCTTTCTGACCATATCTCCAACCTCAAGTTACTTGCATTAGAAATAAATCAGGAAAATACTGATGTGATATGGTATGACGTGATAAGCATATGTTATCATAAAATAAAGAGTAGTAAAGAAAAGTCAAAACCAGTTGTTTGTTATGTGAGATATGTTAGAAAGGTAGGCTTATATGCATGAGCTTCCTTTTGCTATTACTCAGTCATGATGGAAACAAAAATCTTATGATTACATTTAACAGCAAATATCAAGTATAAAACTTCTCTCTCTCAGTCTTTCCCAAGAGAAATTACCTAGTTACTAAACCCCAAATCTAGTTACTTAGAATGTCATTATTTAACAGCAAATGCACATAAATTAGATTAAATTATTGGTTATTTAGGCAAATAAAAAAAGAAGTTACTGTTTCTCACTACCCAACTCATAGCATTGGATACGTACATTTAATGATTGGTTGGTGGGTTTGGGGGTCTTTTGCATTCTCTTTTTTGAACTTTCAGAGTCTTAATGAAAGTGGGAGCCTTCTGGATTATTATTTAGTTATCAGCATAGAAAACCATAAAATAAAGTCCAAGAGTCTCTGAATAAATTATCAAGTCATTTTTAGAAGGACAATAAATGAACAGATCTTTGGAGGAACAAAAAACTAAGCAATAGGCGCTTCTTTCAGTTCTCCCTCTATTAAGAAGAGATTCAGTGTTCAACAAGACAGGGAAATTATTTGTCTCATAATTTATTTTTGCTTTGACCTTCATCAGGACTCTGTAGCTTCCAAAGCTTACTTAATCTCTTCTGTTACTCCCAGTCTTCACTTTTGCTTCCTAATCTTGTTATACTCATCATTCTTTCTTGCTCCTTTTAAAAACGAACACTATTATTTTCTGTTTCTGTACCCTACAGAAATTTTAAGCCACTGAGATCCAATTGTTCAGGTCTGGGATGCAGTAAGGGCTGCTTTGTCTTTTATAATCTTTGTTTTAGGGACACCTTTTGAAATAGTAATTTTGGATGTGAATACTCCCCAAATAATCCAACTAAGTAATAGCACTAAACTAAATGAAAATAAGCATATTTTTAACCAAAAGCTTACTTTGTGCATTTTAATGATCACAATGTAATTTAGTTAGTGTTGCTTATTATTTTTTCCTCTCTAGAGGTTCCTGAATTTCTTTTACCTGCATTTTTAGTTTTCTGGTCTCTTCTTCCAAACTTTGTTTTCCTGCTTGTAGTCGTTTTCTCTTTCCCCATTTAGAAGCATTCTCACACTGCATTCTTTCCAGCTGGGAAGGTTGAGGATACAAGGAAGAGTAACCAAAAAAAAAAAAAAAACAACAAAAAGGAATAATCTGATTAAAACCCCCTGGTTTTCACTGGATGAGGCTAATAGTTTTGCCTCAGAGTAAGGTGGGCACCTTAGAAATTACCCCAAGGTATAAGTTTCCCATGTTTCATAAAGTTAAATATTTGAATTTGAAAAGAAAATAACCAAGACAGTCAATTTTTCATCAAATGTACCTTCAAAAAAGTAAATAATAAGTAATTTTTTAATACAGTAACTGGTAGCAAAGTCTTATTCCTTTCCTGCTATTTATGGATAAATAGTATTTAAAAAAATATAAAATGTTTTAAATAACACTGAGACTAATTTTGGCTTGACAATGTCAAAGTACACTTTTTATTCTCCAAAAGACAAAAAATCAGCATATTTAATTCTGTTCACAATTTAGAAAGATTGTAATAAATATTCATTAAACTGAAAAAGTTCTAAAGTATATCTTCAGTACTAAATATGATTTTCCTCATAATCAGAGGAAAGATTTTTAAGTTTTCATGCTAGTCTTTTCCTTGAGGTTTCACAATTAATAGCCTTAAGGGAAATATCTTTTATGGCCAATGCTGTAACCTTATTTTAGGATACTTTATGAATTTGTTAATCAAATCCACATATAGGGTTAATTAAATTAAAGAAAAAGACATATTACTAAGTCATATTGAGTAATTATTATTAAAAGAGCTGATTTATTCTTCAGAGATAGTGACAGAGGTTTTTGTCAAAGCTGCACTGAGTACTTCTCAGACTTCAAATGAAAAATGGTAAAGTGAATTTATGTTTATAACACAAACCAGGTATTTATCAGTTACTAATGAAAATTTATCATAAGATTATTATTGACAAGTACTTAATGTTAACAAGTTATTATTAACTGGTTCTTAACAGGAGATTAAAAGACATTAACATAGATTAAAAACTGTGAAAATAAAAGGTTCCGGTTCTTTTAATTGAGGTGAAAAAAAGAAGATAATTACTAATGTGTTTTTAAAAGGTCAAAATTTTAAGAACTTTTTACAATTTTCAGTTGTATGAGAACTAAAATCGATGGTATGATAAAAATGGAGACTGAAAACATTGGTGACACTTCTTCATTGAAGAAACAGGATATCTACACCAACAACGCTTAATAAAGAGTCATAGAGTTGTATCTTTTCAGTTCTATTGGTTATTTTTATTCTAAAACTAATTTCTGGCAAATAATGAAAACGTACTGAATGTAGAGCAAAGAGAACAAGCTGTTACAGCCTAAAAGAAATGTAATTCTGTTCCTGTAAATAGTAACAACATCATTATCCA
Organism: Toxostoma redivivum; assembly: GCA_013397375.1. NCBI lineage: Eukaryota > Metazoa > Chordata > Aves > Passeriformes > Mimidae > Toxostoma > Toxostoma redivivum. The sequence continues at coordinate 761,732 of VXBI01010658.1, forward strand.
GCTAAATCAAATTGCAAAGTGCTCTGTTCCTACCTCATTTCTCAGTAAATAAAAACAATTAGAAACGAAATAAAGTTAAAGAGGGTCATCCAGATTTTCAGAGGACAGTAAAAGTGATTGTTCCACTCTGCTCTGTATTGGTGTGGCCTCACCTCAAGCACTGTCTGCAGTTTTGGGCACAAGTCATCAAACTATTAGAGCAGGTCCAGAGTGATAGATACAAGTTGCTAACGCCAATGCACAGGTAAATGTTTGATGCTCACATGTTCCTAATGAGGTCCTTAAAATCTATCCACTGAATTTCTGTACAATAGTTGGAAAATAGGGAATCACATTCCCCTATTTAGCAGCAAATATTATTTCTTCCTGACCAAAGTTATACAATTTGTTTGAATACTGTCTACTGGACTACAATCACAAGCCCCATATTTTTTCCTAAATAAATATGCAGGCATAATTATTATTAAAAGTATCTATGAAAGTTCTGGAACATGAGAAACCCTGTCTTCTTGCAAAACACTTGCCAAAATACACAGCTGAAATTCTAAGCCTGAAAGTTCACCTTTCCACAGTGTTGACACTAATCAATACAAATTCATTTTTGTCAGACATCAAATAGAGAGAAATCACAAAACCATCCAAGGTTGAATTTCAGTCAAGAAATTAAGCTGAAGATTACTATCACATGAAGATCTGATGTCAAAGATAAATTAATTTACCTCCGTCTGTAAAATTTCAATTCATTGCACCCAAGATGCAATTATGATATATTCATATATTTAACAGTCCTGATTTCAGCTGGGATAGGAGTTAATTTTCTTCCTAGTAGCTGATACAGTGCTATGTTCTGAATTTACTATGAGAATAATGTTGATAACAGAGGGAAGATTTTTGCTGTTAATGAGCAGTGCTTATACTAAGTCAAGGCGGTTTCAGCTTCTAATACTGCCCTGGGAGCAAGGAGGCTCAGGCTGCACAAAAATCTGGGAATAGACAGCTAACCCAAAGCAGCCACAGGGATATTCCATTCTATATGATGCTCTTGTGTGGAACTCCAGATTCTGATTCATAAAGAAAACTGAAAGCTTAAGAAAAAAATTGCAACATGTGAAAAAACCTTGAGATCTTTAATTTTCCCTTAAAATGTGAATATTTTCTCTCCATAAAATATATGTGCAGACTCGTGGTGAATTTTACTTTTTAATAGGAAGACAAGAATAATGGAGGAAGCATAGGATGAGGTCAAGATAGTGTCAATGAAGTGGATAATTGCAAAGGTGAATGGTGGAAATGAAGCACAGTGCACTGACCTTTTGAAAGTGGATAATTACATCTTAGAGCTAACCTACACTATTTTATGACTAACATGAAAGGCACAAGCCTGAAAAAAACAGACACAGAAAAGGAACTCCACCTTGTACAGTTCATTAGCAGGAAAATCTTAATGCTCTTGTTCAGTTTAAGGCAAAATAACAGTGGTTGAGATTCCAAAAGTTTTATTGAAACAGTATTTTTCTCCTTCCCCTTAGTCAAGAAAAGATAGAGTGGGATGAAGTGTAACAATTAAGGTGCAATGAATACAAAAAGAAAGATGATGAAGAGGAAATGTAGCAATCAACATTTCAGACAGAAAACAGAAGAAATTTCATATGCCCTTCAACTTTTTTTCTTTTTAGTGCAAAGATTTGTTAGCTTCCTATAAAACTTGGAAAAGGTAGGAAAGTGTATTTAGAGAATTATGACCTTCAGCTTTTTAAAAGAAGTATTTAAAATAGAGTTGGACAGAACACAAGCATTATGTTAAGAAAACCCTGTAGTTTTGATCTGATCTGACTTGACAATGATGTCACAAATAAAAAAACTGCCAATCCAACCAGAAATTCTCCCTGTAAAATTTTTTCTTCTAAAAAACTGGCATTTTCTTTACCAAAAGCATGCTCTGTGAAAGAGTATCTACATATCTCAAATGAAAGTGAATTTGGCTGAGAATAGAAGTTTTGTTTGTTTGTTTTTATTTCCCATCTGAATCTTATACAACCAAAGCAAATCACTAGCTTCTAATGCTATCTGTCCTTATACTTAGAATCTCCAGGCAATCTAAATGAGGCCTACAGACTTGTGACCCAGAGACACAAGAATTCCTGTTTAAACTAGTGCCCTCGGGCAGCTTCACTGAAGTACAAATGTAAAACATCTGCTTCCGTTTGTGCAGATCAAAAATGAAAATTTAAAATCAATATCATTTTTTTGTCTTTAAAATGACTATGCAGGACTTTTTTCATGTTCCAAAGCAAGATAAATGAACACATATTTTCAGGATTGTTGATATCTTCACTGCATTGTGCATGGAGGTAATTTCCATTCATCTATGTTACAAATTATTTTACAGAATTTAAGCAAGACATATATTAAACTGAAAATTTAATAAGCCACAAGTTGATTATTAATTAAGGACCATGACACTCTCCTAAATAAAGAAAATCTATTGAAATAACCATAAATCTTCATAAAGTCACAAATGAATTTGATTCATACAGATTTCTTCCCCATAGTTACTCAGAAAACTCAGTACAAGAAGCAAATTTTCCTTTTCTGTAACTCAGACAGGAATACTGTCTCTCAAAAAATGTCATATCCAACAGTCTTTTCAAAGCCAGAGACAAGAACTCAAGAATTGTGCAGTTTTACCAACCATCTTTCAAATTATTGTACATTGATCAGAAATGCAAGGACAGAGATTCTGCCCTTTCACAGTGGTAGTTTATGAGATGTCATCAACTTCCAAAGCATGGAATGTGCTTCAGATGCTAGAAGGAGTGGCAAACATGCAGCTTCTTTAAATGTGGCACCTAGGTAGATTGGATCAAATGAACTGAAACCAAGCTCTGCCTGAAGATCAAGTAAACATCAAGCAAAAGCACCACATTCCTTCATTGAATTCACTGTGACACATTGTACTGGGTCTGAAGATATTTCATCAGTGGTCTGAAAGTAATGGTATCAAAATGCTTAAAGATAGTCTTCAGCACAAGTGGGAAAAATTTCTGTGTTGTAGGATCAGGAAGAAACTCATACTGCCAGAAGAATCTTCAAAGATATAAACAAGAGAAGAAAATAGTTACATTGATGAATCTGGTTCTCTTAAATCACATCCAGTTTTAGTTCAGCTGTGCCTACAGAACTGGGAAGACGACAATTTTTCCAGTCCACTGCTCACCTCTATTTGAGAAAGATGCAAGAGGAAGATGGATTACACATAGCAAGACAATCATGTGGAACTGGATGGAAAACAATTCCAAGAATCTTTGTTACTTGCAAAGTAACCTCTATTTTATTGGGGTATAGGGGAGGCAGTCTGGTTTTTGGGTTATCTAAAAAGTTTGTTTGTTTGTTTGTTTGTTTTGACATTTCTACTTCTAGAAGTCTGTAAGAACATGATGAAAACTGCCAAAGCTCCTAAGGTTCTAAAGAAAACTCATCAACTTTCCTGCTTCCAAGATCAGCACTGCTGTATGCCAGGTGTGATGTTTGCTGGCAAGCAAAATTATTACTTAGCATGTGTGACACTGGGAAGTTTCATAATGATTATTTCTAATGTATTATTTCTAATGTATGTCTGACACTTTCTAGAATTCTTTTCTTTGTTCACCTAAAAGGTGCAACCAAAGACTACCAGAATCCATAGCACTTCTTCCACAGGAAAGGGAAGACAAACGTTGGCTAGCTTTTTATTTGTCAAATGTGTCAATACAGTAAAAAAAAATTACTCTGTTTTTTTTTCTTGTTGTATGCAACTCTGCCAAGAACACCATTTAGTCCATCAACACCTATACTGAAAGCTTGATAAATGTTATTGTGCTTGACAATATCTGGAGACACCAAGCTCTGCAAGAAATTGAACTTTTTAATGAATGTTTATATTCATGACAATGCCTAGCACCAGCATATTTAGTAATCAAATATTTCTTCTTCCTGGTTCTACTCAAATGCTTAAGTCTGCTGCAAGCTGATATCATTGCACTATGCTGACATTAAATGGAAAGTTGCTGATTTACCAGCACTTTTTTTTCCTCTCCCCTTGTCTGCATACAGAGAAAACTCTTTTTTGTGTATGACTAATTTAACAGAATTGATTTATGCAGGAATATAAGTTGCCCGTAGATATATTAAATACTTTAAGCATGAAACTTTTACAACAATCAGAAATAATATATGCAGACAGGCATAAATAAATTCAAAAATAGGAATGCAGTCAGGTGGAGAAAATTACCTTTGACTTACAGATCTCTCTTTCCATCTGAATCTGGCACTGCTCCTGATGTTTCTTGTGAGTTCAGTGTCATATGGACTATGAATTACCTTAAAATTAACACCTCCTGTTGAGGAGAATCTACTATTCATTCAAGGAAAACACATTGTCTATCAATGTCTACCATAAAAGATTATCCATAATGCCTATCCAAAATTCTACTTTCACCAATTATTTGTAAATAATTGAATACTTCTTAGGATCTACTTTACCTATCTAAACATTTGAGATCAGCAAAGAGAATACCAACACATCATGCATGCACTCATTTCTACTTCAAAATTATAAAGGGTTTTCATATTTGATCTCATTTTTATGATCTCATATTTAAGAAATATTTACATTTTTCTTCTGGAAAAACTAAACAAGATGACTAAACAAAAACTGTAAGTTTCCTGCAGTATCACAGAATGGATAAGGTAGGAAAGGCCACAGTGGGCCATCTGGGCCAATGTCCCTGCTCAAGCAGGGTATGTTAACCTTCTTAATTGTAATCCCAATTCATAACAAGATTGAGACTAGAGGAATGACCAGACTATCAGTGTCTACCAAGCTGCACAGTGCTACTTATTTAGTCAACATTTTCACACATCAAAAACAATTTTGAAAATTATATAAGAAAAAAGTTAAAACTTGAAAAGACTGTTATAATGAAGATATAAAAACACATGCTATAAATGAAGTATATGATAGCTATAAAATGTAAGGACAATTTTGTGAAGTAGACATTCTTGTAGGCTTGCCAGAAAAGCATGAATGTTGGCATGAATATTTAAAAACAAATAAGAGTGTTATTTTTTTCCTGATACACTTTGTGCTGTTCTACTATTCTCTGTGTTCTACTGATAGATAAGCCAAATGTTAAACCACTTTTAGGCTGTCTTGGAAACTAAGGGACTTTCACCCATTGTTTAAAACAAACAAATATAAAAATTCTGTTTTCATTTTTATAGCCAGGTGATATATTAAACATATCCACATATTCTGATCATTAATGAACATGAAAGATGAACCATGTACTTTATTATCTTCCAGAACCAAATTCAAGACTCCATAGCTCAGAAAATGCAAACCTCCTACATTACCAGTCCATACAAATATCTATTATTTTTGTTATGAGTAAAGTGTATTTTAGCTGAGAGAAATACAGAAAAAAAGATTCCTTCATTTTTCACTGGAAAATGTACACTTGATAATTATGAGAAGTAATACTTCTTCTATATGCAAATTTAATTAGTGAAAACAGTAAAAATAATAAAAGCTAAGCATCAACACCTGAACGTGCATTTCAAATTAAAACAGAGTATCAGCCTCATCTCAGTGTTTATTCTTGATGCAGCTTTGTCTCATATTTGCTAATATTTTACCACCATTTCTGGTTGGGGAGGCCTCATATTGTCCAAAAGGTAGCAGGCCATATATTTGCATACAAATAAAAAATATTTGGGTAAGAACCATTCCTCAGTTTTGTCAATTATATTGATATTGGCTGAATTTCAAAGTAGCCTAGAGAAAATCCCTGGGAGTACATTCTCCAGGTTGAAGTTGAAAGTGCTCTAGTTTAAGTCACTTCCTGACTTTCCAGACATCCTTTCAGAGATCATTGAAGAACTCGTGGGAACCCCCTGAGATACTTGTGGGTATCTGCTGCTGCCACATAAGGAACCATTGAAGTAACTGCCCCTTCACCACCAGAATCTTGTTTGCTGCATCTTAGACAGAATAGATGCCCCCACAGGAAAAATGAAAACCTAGACTTCTAAATTAGAAAAGAAGATATGAAATCTGTAATCTGCTCTTCCTATATTTTTGAAAAAATTTGCCATAATAACTAGGGCCTTTTTTTTTTTTTTTTTGCCCACAGCTGGTTTAAGATTATCTCTCAGTTACAAATATCCTATCTATCAAGATACTGGGAATTTTCCAGAATTTCCGTGAATTTCTTCTGTCTTCCCTCATAAGCTGAATGCAGTAAATTAGAGCTGTTTACACACTGAAAAAAAAATAATTACAATTAAATTACCAACAATAAATTGTACATCAAGTTATTCTTTCTTTAAAACCTTTACTGTGGTTTAGAAACAAATGCTCATATTCCCTTATTTTATTTATAGCCAAGCCATAGATAGTTTCATGCAGACCTTATGCTGATATTATAATATGGGAAACAGTAGAAGGACTTTATTTTCCATCTCTGTCTGGGACTAGGACCCTGACCTCTGGCTCAAACCACAAAGATCCTCACAGTACAGACCACTTGGCTGTCCTAACTTCCCTAGACCACCCCAATTTTAGTCTTACTCCAACATCACCTCTAAGCATTCTCTTGTGCTCAACCCTAAGACAAATTTGTGTCTCTGTCTGGGGCAAAGAACCTCACCTCCAGAATTTCTGTCAGCATCACTCCCTTCTGCTCTGTATTTCTCATTTTAGCTGCTGTTCAGCTACATTCCCCTACTACTTCTATGGCTTGCTATATTTCAAAAGTAACGCTCATGGTATGAACATCTACATCAAATGTATCTTACTCAGTTGCACCAAAAATACACCTCACTAGCTTACTTCAGTAATTTGACAACAAATTTACCAAATGTCCCCTTTCACTATGGTCTTTCAGACTATCCAGTATCAGCTTTCTATTTGGATTCCTTTCTAGCCTACTTCATACTAACCATTTCCAAAAGTTTTCCCACTTTCTGGAAATTGCCCAGAAGTCAAATACTTTTCATTCTTTCCTGTACAAACCAGAGTAATTCCTGACTGCAGAAACAAAAGTTGAAGCATTGGTTCCAACATAATTCAATTACTATTTACGCCTAACTTTAATGATAGGCATCCTTTAATTAGCCTTTGACTTGAAAGCTATTTTTTTCATACTGACAAAACCAGTCAGATTCAAGTGGTTTTTGTACTTCCCATAATTAGAAACAGAGACTGTATCTAAAGTCATTTGAACGCACTGGGCATCTTTTTGCAGCATACTTTTTACTGCAGGCTCTTTAAATTATCTTGTTGTTTAGCAAAATATTGGTGCTTAGATAATCATGACCTTACCAAAAAATGGCATGTACAAGATCCTGTTTTCTATATATTCCTAAATGGAAATTATATTTAAGGTGGGACTAACATGACTATATAACTACTTTTCCTTTTTTGACTAGAGATGAACATAGTAATTAGAGTTCTAACCAAGATTAATCTACACAAATATTATACAGTGGTTTAGGTGAATTTAAAATGTCCTCTGATCTCATTCAGGGAAATAATTCACATTTCAGCTAATCCCTTGTAGAATACTGCTTGAAATTTATAAGGGACCCATGCCAACCAAAACTCTCAAAACTTGACAAGCCATCACCCATGTAGAGAGTGAGAATTCCAATGCACTAACAAATTACTATTTCCTTTTGCTACTATGCATGGAGGGGTCAAATTTTTAATCCAGGGAATAAAGAAGCAAAAATTCCCATAATAACCAACTGATCTAATAACTTTAGCTCAAGTCAATTAAAAAAATTAAAAGCAAGAAAAAAAAATCACACTTCAATATTTATGTTTCACTAACAAACAAGGTTAAACTTGAGCTCTTGACATTTACAATGAAGAGTTTGATTTGTTTACTTTATAAACCATAGTATGCTTTTCTTGTAACTGATTGGATTATGACAGAACACCACAGGGGTGGCAGAGGTAATAGAATAAACAAACTGCATTAAAAGTCCAACGTAAATGGTAAAGATTGTTTTAGGCATAGGATTACAGTAAATATTTTTCCTAATTTGAAATTTCAAAGGTCAGATGATTTTGGGCATTCTTAAGCAAAAAAATATGAAACAAAGCAGGAACTTTCACTCTTTAATCTTCCTCACTGATATCTTAGCTTTATGAGAGGGGAAGGAGGAGGGGACGACTCCTCACTGTGTGCTGAAAAGTTCAATTCAAGACATTCTGGTTTATATTTCAAAAGAATGTAGAATAGGCCCCTGCTGAGAATCTTTTTTTGTATTTTTTTTTAATGACACCTGAAACTTCTTGCTAAACTCTGCATAATTCCCTTTCCATCCAAATATTGTTGCAAGACTGAAGTTTCTCAGTTTAAGAGATTTTATGATCTGCATTTAGCTTACTTCTCTTACTAGTGTCCTTATCAGGGGGAGGGGACCATGTATGTATGTATGCATGCATGTGGATTTTTGGTTGTTTTTCCTACTCAAACCTAATATAACAAGCTTCTTCATGAAATAAGGAACACAGACTAAGCCCTGGGAGACCTGAGACTGACTAATCCAAAACCTTGTTTTAATAGTAAGACAAAAAATAGATTTGTATGCCTGTGAGTAGAAATACATGTACAGACTTTAATGGAAGCAAAAATGAGCTTGTATTCTATGGAAATAAATGACCAGACCAATTAAATTCTCCTTCTTAACTTTCAGAGCAATAAAAATTTATATATCATTCACAGAAGATAATTTTTATCTTTGGTATTTTTCAAAATAAAAAGCCTTCAAATATAATTGTAGTCCAGACTATAAAAGCTTGCCTCCTGTTACTTCAAATAGTTATCTACTGCTGTGTGTTTAGGTAGTTATTATTAGTAGCTAATTTAGGAACTAGAATACGTCATAAGCCATTCTAATAAGTACTGTAAAAGGAAGATGATAACCCTTCCTCAAAAATACAAGGATTTGTCATAAAAAGATGAATGCAGACATGCAGAAAATCATCTGGGGAAAAAAGAGTAAATAGTGCAATGGGTAATATATTTGTCTGTTTGTTTTTGAGATTTTATTTACTGTACAGAAGGTCAATAACTCTTTTGCTTACAACCAATTTCTTAGCCAACTTTCCATCCTCAATATTGCTGAATTGAGAAAAACGTATAGCTCAACAAAGAACTGTAAGGAAACAGAAAAATCAATAATAGTCAGCATGGTTCAAAACAAGTTTAAATTGTCCTCAGTCTCATAAATTTCCTAAACTGTATGGGTATTACATGTTGCAGATCAGAACACTGTTTTTCCCACTGTTTTTTTTTAACACTGTTAAAAAATTTAATTTTTAATACAAAATTATTAAATTAATAATATTAAAGATTTAATAGGAATGCTAGATTGATAGATTGGAAAATAAAATACTAACTAAACTTAACTTACAGTACATTTTTTAATGTAAGTGCTTATGAATCATAATAAAAATACATCAAAATGAGTGCAACAGTCAAAGGCTCTACATTTAACTTAGGGACTACACAAGTTCACTTATCTTACAGATGAGGACTGTTGACTTTTCAGATTAATGGTCAAGGGATGCTGGGAATGGGATGTTTTCTGTAACTGTAGGTCTCTACAAATAAATACATGTCAGATTACTAGAATACTAAATAGTGTGAAACCACACTAGAATTTGTAATCATTACTTTCCTGTAGGAAAAGCATCCATACCAACATATTCAATTAAAATTTGCAAGTCTGATTTGACAAAATGTGAAGTATTCAGGAAAATCCAAATGGTATCATGGTTCCTTGATGAGTACCAGGCTATTATACCAATGTTACTTAAAGTGCAGATAAATTGCACTATAATACACCAAACTCCAAAAGCTGTCATGTTCTGATGCAATGAGCTTTATCCTTAAGCATTAACAACCTATGCTAAAAGGGAAAGATTATACCAGCATTCAAGCTTGTTTTCTGAACTGTTAAGTTCAACAGGATTCAAGAAATAGAGGAGATGACTTTGTTCAATGAAATTTAAAAGTGTTGTGCTGCTTAGAGTTCAGGTAAAGATAGCATAGGACATTTCTCCATACAGCTCTCCTTGCAGAGTAAGAGCCTGAAATATATATCTTTAGTCACTTGATAAGCAGTTACACAAAATAATTTCTGTAGAGCAGTGGTCGGGTGGCAAGTGCCCATAGCACTTGTACTGTACTGCTTACAGTTTACATGGCATGTCTTCTTTTTTATCTGAGCCTCACCCACAATGGAACAACATACTGGTACTCTGAAGTAACAAGCATCCCTGAAAAATCTTCTCTTACAATTCCTAATCACCTGTTATTACACAGCTTAGGAACTGATTCAAAGTTCATTGACATAAATAGTTTTCTCTTTGACTTCAAGGTATCCCTCAAGCTGTTACTTGAAGAAATATGCAGTACTTTGCCAAGGTAAGCATGGAAAGTTTTGTTACAAAAACAAGGGAATAAAATTATCCAAGGCTGTTTTCCCAATCAAGCCTCCTCACAAATTATATTAATTTTTAAGTGACACATTGTCATCCTTATCCAGGTAAGGATAGAAAAATGAACTGAATCAGCTAAGAGCAAAATGGTTGTATCTTTAGTTCAATACCTTTAATGTCATCAATTTTCAACATTCTACCTGTCATTACATTTAATTCTTCAGTGGTTTGTTACTTTTTTCAAGTAATTTCAGCACAAGTTGATTTTATGTGGATGAATAACAAGTAAGCACACTAGCAGAAATATTTACTGTAACAACTAAATGAATGCTAAAATATCATACCAAAAGTTAAATTCAGGACAGTTAAACATATATTAAAAATATTAGATATTAAAAAGCCTTTTGGTTTGTTTGGTTTTTTTAAACTATACACTGCAAAGAATTAATTTCTGATATAGAGAGCCATATGGTCAACTGACCACAATAATTAAGAAGCAACTTTGTCATAATTTGGGGCCTTTCAGTCTGAACCAGGAAAAATTCTTTTTGTTAAAGATGCAATCATAGAATCATAGTATGACCTGAATTGGAAGGAACCTCAAAGATGATTTAAATCCAACACCCTTTCTCTGGGAAGGAGCACCTGGACTAATCCCTAGGACCAAGATTCACGTACACAAACACATACATACACACATATCTATAAGTGTGTGCGTTTGCACATTCCGTCCTCGTCTTCATTTCATCACCAAATTATAGTTTCTGCCAGTGGCAGAACAACAGGCTAAATAAACTTCCTCAAATGGTTCCATTTTGGCATGATTTTTCCTTTCACAGAAAATCTATGTGCAGAAATGTGTTTCAGTTTGCACACACACGTTTCTTCTGAACATGCCTTCTCACAGAAATAACTTTTCATCTCTCAGTTGTCTTTAAATAAAAAAGAAACAAAATATAATCCTGGTCTCGCTTGGTGTTCTCCATGCCAAATGTGTAATGAAGACAGACAAAATATTGACAAGTTAGACTCAATGGAGTTTAAATATCTTGTCAGAAGCCAGTATGAGCAAAAGAGTCAATGAAACTGTAGACTTATCCTGCACTTTCCAAATTAGATTTGTGGGAAAATAAACATCAAATGGAACCTTAATTTTATGCAGCATGACAAATTGTACTTTACGTGGACACTAAGAACATTAAGTACGTAATTCCAGAGATAAAACTAAATATGATCCGGGACCTGATTTATGAAAACAGCAGGAAGAATAGTTAACTCTTTGCAAGAATTGATGCTGAAGCAGCAATACAGAATTCTTTCCTTACTCTCTAACCACCTGTCAGTTACTGCAATTTACACAGGGAAAAAAAAATGTATATTGAAAGTAATATTTAAAGTACTTTTACGAAACCAGGAGTCAGATATGTAGCACCATTTTCATCCCATTTCAGCCAGTCTGAAAGTTCCACCAGCCTCCCAAACAAATGAAGCATTGAAATCAGTAAGGAACACTCAAAATTCTAGACCTAATAACTAGAAAATTAACTGCAACAAGATTTCATTCTATAAAGTCATTTGCATTCTAAAATAATTTGCATGTTGTTTACAGAAAATTGCCTAATGATATTTTAAATCTCAGCATTGAGGCTACTGATATCAAATTTTATAAAAACTCCTTTAGCACACTAAAATAGGCTACTGCCTATTCTCTAGTGTATAAAAACATTATAAAATTATGTTTTGTACATAATTTTTTTCCTCTGATAGTCATGTGAAGCACTTAGCATTTCTGGGCATCTTAGGTAAGAAATTAAACAGAGAAATTCACAATAGCCAGTATAGCCATTCAGGCTACTGGTTTATGTCTTATAATTATTATGCTTTCTGCAGGATTCAGGGGACAATCAGAAGGCATTTTTTGTGTCAGGTGAAGAGTATGGGACAGAATGGATGATCCTGATATATATATATATAAAAATCTAATTTTTGTAAGATTATTAGAGTATCACTTTTACCATTTCATATTTGTATAAAGTGAATGAAAAAAAGCAATTTCAGGTAAACAGCTGTGTAGCACCTTCACACTATAAGGTAATTTCAGAATAAAGATTTCTGGAAAAGGCAGAAATCATGCTGAGTCTTTAACAAGATCTACCTGTTGACAACTTGAGCCTCCAAAAAGGCCGTTCAATTTTAAAGAGCACTTAAATGTTTACAGTGATATTAGAAGTCTTGATGTATCCAGAAGCTTCACTGACATCAGTGGAGCTTCCTTCACCTAGGAACAATAGGTAGGGAACCATTCACAATCTCTTAAAGAAAGTAATGGTCCTAAGTAACAATACATAGATACTTGTAATGTAGTGTAAAACATCTATATACTGAGAGAGACAACCTAAAAGTCTTGTTTTAAAAGATGTGTAAAGATGAGGATTTTTTTTTGCTCTATCTCAAAATCAATAGCTGGTGATTTACTTTCAATTGTAAAAAAAAACAAGAGGAAGAACAGAAATGTCTCTGCCAAATATACAAAAGGCTCATTTAGCCTGCTTTCCCTTTTATCTAGGTATAATTTTTTATCACTGATGCTGCAGAAAGATTTAAGTACCAATTAGTGTAATTTTTGTCTCATATCCTACAAACTGGGATAGGAATTTCCCTCGTTAACTACCAAAGCACAAGATAATGTAGAATAAGAGTACATTCTGTACGTCAGCCAACTGAAAATTCTTTAAACAACACAGAAGTCACTGTCTATACTGGCATTTGTAAGTCTACAGTGCACACCAGTGGAATATAGTAGTACATGCATTTTTCCACTATTTTCAGTATAATGCAAAATTGTTTTGTTAATATTCCATCTTATTTAATTTTTAAATCACCATAAAGCATGTTTTTCAAGATTTATAAAGATATAAAATTTTGAGGAAAATTTGCCATGAGTATAAGCAAGAATGTTTTATTGTACATAAGGTAAAATGATCATTCTAAAACCTAAAACTTCAATAGGTTTGCTCATGCCAATTCTGTTTTCAAACATCACATCAACACACCAAGGATTTTCTTTGCTTTTCAGAGTCCAAAGATCTAACTAATTAAACTTGGACATACTTTTGTGTTTCTTAGCCTGATGGTTAATTGATCTGTAAACTGAACTGAATCTGAAATCATTGGATACACCAATTCCTGGGGACATTTAACAAGTAAAGTTACAGATGTCAAAATTTTCATGTTCTTCAGAGAACTTAAAGATTACTACTCTTTCCAACAATGTTTACTTTAAACCCAAGTATATCTAAAGTCAATACCCTTTATTTGCTCAATAGTCTTACAAACAATTTTTGCCTTTCTGTGGATACTCATGCAAATACAACAGTAAGTGTAATTTTATACTAATTGCTTTCCTGTTTTAAAAATAACAGTGTCTTACATCTTTTAATGGGTAAACAGAATTCTTAGAACAAAAAAAGGAAATTATCAATTACAACATCAAATGCAACTTTCTATTGTATCTGTTAAAACAGTCTAATTTATGACCCCAAAAAAGACAAGATCAGTCACACAAAGCTACCTATAATGCTCATGGTTACTATGATCATACATTGTCACTTTACTACTTTTTTTTATTAACTCAGTACTTTGAAAACTTATTTACAACTTTCAAATTGATGCTGAATGGATAATTTTTTAAAACTATGATCAGCAAGATCACCAAGGCTTTCCACATTTAGTTTATTCCAAGGTGAGTAAATATTTGTCTTTTAATGAAAGTAATTAAAGAAAATTATTAGTTTCTGGGAGCACTAATAATCAAGTGTTGGCAGCTGTAAAGCTTCTAACATTCCCCAAAATCTCTCCAACTTCCAAAAGGCTAGAAGAGCTATCCTTTCCTAAAAATGGTTTAATTCACAGTGGGACTGTCACTTGCAAACCAAGCATTTTTTATCACATTCACAGTGGGACTGTTAGACAATATACCTAAGGAAATAACAGATTAATTTAGTCAAGGACATGGAAATAATCTAGATTAATGATTGCTCTGCTGTTGATCTAGAAATTCCTTTGTGATTTAATATTGAAAATATATATTGGAATCAGATTCCATGCTTAGCCTAGTAGATGTTTGCACTTTATTTCCTTTTCAAACTTTTCTGTCAAAAATGTTGTCTGTTGTTCCAGCATCCACTTCTCAACAGTGATATATAGTAAGTAATATTCACATCCATGTTGTCAACACACAAGGTTTGGTTTATTTCAGTAGAGAGAGAGTTTCCACTTACAGAAACCCCAGGCATCACACTGATAGAAATAATTTCATTCACATTAGTCAGATTAATCTAAATCAGTGTTTTTCTGTAATTTAAAAATGAGACTTATGTCATAAATATCAGAAGAAGAACAGAATGATCAAAATATTACCTCCTGTTTGCAATTAAAGCAATTGAGCATGTTCCCAAGGAAAAAAACACAACACATATATATAGGCATGCACATGCATAAGTATTGTTATCTATCTATCTCCAATGAATTCTCAGAAAATTTTTATTTCCTGTCGTTCTATAGCTGACGACAGTGCCATAAAGCCTTTCACAAAGATTACATTTCTTAAGCAAAACTATTAACTAGCTCTAAATTTCCTCTGTTTTGCACAAGCATAACAAGCTAAAATCTTACTTAATAAGCAAGCAGAATATGAAGAACTAAAATCTGAAGGAATTAAAATATGAAAGATAGATGTTAGTTTGTTGCTGTGTTGCATATGCATCACCTAATAACTAGAACTTGAGATTTAATAGACTACTTGCAATTCTTTCCAGAACATGAAAGAAAACTAATTAAATTCCCTCTGTTATTCCAAATATGAGATGTTAAATTCATAGCAGATTTTTAATTTACTATCTATGTTTAGTTATATAGACACACATTTTGCTTTTTGTTTGATCAAAGAGGTCCTCTATCCATTGTCCTGAAAGCTAAAACCTGTAAACTGCAACACAAATATTTCTTATTCTTCTAGTCATGAAATGGCTATATTGAAATGACAGATTGAAATAAACATGTATTTCCTAACACCAATCTGACACAACCAGGCAATGTTCTTAAATTACTCCTTCAAGGCTGATCTTTGTGAAAGTAAATTGCTTTCTGGCATCACAACTCCACCATAAGTGTCCTGTTGAGTTAAATCAGTCTCCTGACACATCTACTTCTTCTCCTGAGTATAAGAACAAGCCTGTGTTGTACTCCAAGGCCTGACAGCTTTGGTTGACTCCTTTGTTTACTGTCAGAGCCGCCTACTATGGGACCCTTCCCAGCCATTTCCTTACTAAGCCAATATCCTGCTGTCCTTAGGTTCAGGGTCTGTACTCTGCTGCTCACCTTTTGTCTTTCAGTCTGACCAACACTAGTCGTGCAAACTATTTCAAAGTTACCACAGAGGAGGAAATTATTCATCCTCACTTCTCCAGCTAGTTTCCTTCATATTACTCAACAGCAGCTACAGCTATTCATTACCACTTGTTGGCCCTTTGAATACCTTCAGCAAGAATTTATTCCTGAAACCCCACTGAAATGTTTTTGACTGCAGCAGCTATTCCACCTTTCTAGCAGCTGTAGTCACCCATGAGAACTGGGGTTTACAACTCTGAGCACTGAGTTCTTTATATACTTTTTTTTGTTTCCTCATTAGGTGGTCTGTAACAAACTCCTACCACAATGACGCCCTTACTGGCCTGTCTTCTGATCCTAGAGTCACAACTTTGATTTATCCCCTATCTTTCTGGAGACCTCAAAAGACCTGAGTTGCTTACAGATCTGAGGGAAACTTCCATCCCCCGAGCCCTTCCTTGCCAGTGTTTCTGGAATTACTCCAGTTGCATGGACTTGGCACAGTATCTGAATTGTTCCAACAATATTGTAGTTCTGTAACCACATACAGCTCTAATTCTCCCTGCTTGTTTCCTAGGGTGTGTGCATTTCTTTACCAACAATTGAGATGAGTGTCCCTTCACATTGTTTTATCATTCCTGAAGTCTTTCTTGCTCCTATCAACCTGTGCCTCGAGCTTTCCAGCCAACCACCACTTCTTCATTTCACTGTGGTCTGTAATCTCTCATTGCCTCCTTTCCTAGCTCAAAGCTCTCCTCATTATGTTACCCAGCTGGTAGGATCAAGGAGACAAGACCTGGATCCCCATGACCTCAACCCCAGAGCATTCACAATATGCTCCCAGGTGGTGCATAGCAGTTTAAGGACTGGACAGACCCTGGCAATCTCTCTGCAATGCTCTGCATCTAGCCACATAACCCTCAAGAAAGCAAATGTGCAACAGAGGGGTTTCTATCCCCACAGGAGCAAGCCTCCTACTAGCACCACTTACTGCTTCCTCCTGTTGCTAATGCATGATTTGTGTTAAATCTGGCTCTGATGGCTCACAAGTCATGTCTTTCTTCTCCTACTTCACTACCAGGTGTTTGAACTCTTTTATATGGAAAAAGAGCCATCCTACAGCTGCTGGAGGACATAGCTTTCCAGCCCTCCTACTGTGAGGCTCTATTCACTGTGAAACTCACAGCCTCTGGCTGCCCCTCCCATGTGGTTTAGACTTTCTTATCTCTGGGTCCTTGTGAAGATCCTGGTAATCTCCTCTTTGCCTTTTCTAATCCTGCCCAGCCTTACTTCCTTGTCCTGGTTGATGGAGAGAACACAGTTTTTCAGCCAATTTCTACACCTCTACTGTTCTATTGCTCCAGCCTCACAGGAAGGGTGGCAGGGCTTTCCTGAACATCCCCTTACCCCACAGGGGCCATTTCTCTCTGAACACAAGCCCTGCCAGATCCTGATCACAAATTGCTGCACATTGGGACCATCAGCCTCACCAGACATGGGGACAGGACACCAGAGCCTGCCTCCTCTGGCCAGTAGGGACTGGAAGCCTGTGGAGCCATCCCAGTGCCACTCCCACAGCTCCCAAGCACCAGAGCTGCCATAGCAGTATCCACACACCTTCATCAGGTCCCTCCCACCTGGCTACACAGAATAATAATTGATAAATGGTGGATTTATCACATTCATAAACCTTGGACACAATTTTACTTAGTTACAACAAAGGAAATCAGAAGTCAGGATTTTTTTATTATTATTATATGTGATAACAATGTACTGCTAGCATACCTGTTTCAGGCTTTCCAGCTTGGTTTGTCTCAGTTCTTCATATTTCCATTTCCATAGAAATAATTCATTTTCCATCTTTTCCATTTCTTTCTCCAGAAATACATTCATTCTAAAAAAATATTTTGAGATTTAGCATTGCACAATTTTGAAGTTGACAGAAAAAAATTTGAATTTCCTTCTTATAGTGTGAGTTACACACTGCTGCCTTTGTCAATGGTATATCCTGACTTTTCAAAAAACCTATATTATCATTGCATAATTATTCCAAATATTCACCAAAAATAATAGCTAAAGAGAAAACAGAAATCCAGTAGCACAGAATTAAAACTTTAAATAAAACGAAATTTTGAGATAAACTGAAGAAAATTTGACTTCAGTTAGAGGTTCAGACCACCTAATTTATCACAAGTTTCTTCACAGTTACTGAAGATCCTCAAAGAAAAGGTATTACATCACTTGTATTTAGTATAAATAGAAAATTAAACATACATATACAAGGGGAAATATACACTATAAAGACCAGAAACCAAAGATGATTGATGTTCAACATTAAAAAACATTATTAAAAGATGTATATTTCATGTTTCAAAAAATAATTGCTCCTGGAAGAAAATGTTAGAATAATTTTAGGAAAATTTCCTTAGCACAGAAGTACTATGCCTATACAATGAGAAAAATATGAAATAGTTGAAAAGAAAATTCTAATACTGGCAATTAAAGAAACTGTTTGACTTGTTCAGGCAGAGCCTTTTTTTATCCACTATGTTACCCAGCCAGTGTTAAGCAGTTCCTCTTTGATATTATTAGCCATCAGTGGGCTAGCTTGTGGGCTTTTGGTTTTAGAGGAAATAAACACTTTTAAGTTCAAAACAGAACAAATTACAGTCTTAAAACTAGAAGATATTTAGATGAGAACACTGATCTGAAAGATGGCAAAAGATTTTAAGCAAATGATTATGCAAAATGCTGAGCCACTCATAAGGTTTGTAATTTCCATTCATGTTAATGGGACCTCAAATGTGTAATTGATATGAGATATTAGTACCTAGTAGAGGATGTTGGTATGTAATTTTATAATGCAAATCCAAGCCTGATATTTTCTGAATGTCAAAACATAGATTTTTCATATCTTTTTTTCTATTATTTTTTTTCGACTTTCTTTTTGTTCTTTGCAAAGCCTGACCTGTGTGCATAAGGCTATGTCAACATTAGTGATGATGGCTCTAAGCAGAATGCCAAAAGAAGTCCTTTCAGGGTGAAGAAGCAAAACATCTTATGAGGAGATTAGTTAGGAAACCAAGAAGGTTACTAGTTAGGTAACTATTAGGTAACTTAGGGGGAAGTTCAAACACTAGATTTGCATAAAGTAACTGGACTCTAGAAAAAATGCAAAGTTCAGAGTGCTGCATGTAAACCAGAAAATTGCTGAGAAGTCCTCTGCTGAATGAGTAAGATCATACCGACTGCTAAAATAACCTTTGGCATTGGGGTTCAAGCTGTCTATGATCTGTTTGCTTTTGATGCAGCACAGCTGCATGTCCTTGGCTTGAGTTCACTGAGAAAATTGCTAAGTTGTGAGAAAGAAGCTGTGAGAAAATACTTAAGCTAGAGCCACATAAGATAAGGAGAGGAAAAATGCAAACAGGGGTGAGATTGTTGAGATAGTCATTATTAGCAAATCCAGAATACAGGGGTAAAAACACTGACATGAGCAAGAATAAAACCTTAGACAGAAAACTGGAAATCTGGAGTTGGAAATTAGGCAAAATCAGCCAATTCTACTACGTGGTAGAGACCTACTCTTTCTGAGATAGCAGGTGACAGCCTGCCCGACAAAGATTAATCAGCTATCTCAAGAGACTGGTAACTATGATAATACTTATCCTACTATCATTATTCCTATTTGCTGTCTACATTGCCAAATACAGTTGCTTCATACTTAGAAGTTGCATATATTCTGCTTACATAATATCTCTGCATGCAGGAAATGTTGCACTCCTGGAGAGGGAGTTGCTATACCAATCCCCGCTGTTATGTGGAAATCACTGCCCTGTGAGAATTTTTGCTGTCTCAGGTTGGCACTGCCACATGTTGCATGCTATAGATGTGCCCCAATTCTTACAGTGTGCCAGTAAATTTATTGCCTAATACCACAGACAGTATATATCTAGGCATAAATGGAAAAATCTGTCTCTGTGAAGTACAGTGAAAAATTTGTTACAGAGGCATGTGAACAAAAAGACAAACCAAAACTGATTAAAGTTTTGCCTGAGAAGTGACTAAAAGTGAGTTGAAAAATTTTCAATTTTCAATTATTATATATGTATGCATACTGTGATTGCTGATGAAGTACCTAGGCCCCTAAATATTTCAACCCCAGGAAAATGGGTATGTGATGCATCAGTCTCCTAACTCATATACATATTTGCTGCCACAGAAAAACTAAATACTTTTTAAGGAAAGAGAGCATGGCCATCTTCTGCTATATGATTCAACTAGAGAATTATTGTATACTTTCTAAAACTATCTAATTCATATAACAAAACACATCAAATCCTAGTTAGGAATTGAAAGGATTTTTTTACCTCAAATTTGTACACAACAAATATGAAATAAACTGACAGGAAGGAAATTCTTCAGCACAGTTTACTATTACATTTCTGAACTGAAAGTGTTGAATATATTTGCAATAGATAGGAAATTTTCTTCCTTTTAATTTTCTAATTAACTTCAACTGATTTTGAAATTACTGTCACCTGTAATTACAGCCTGAAGTCTGCTACTACATCACCATACATCACATGCTGCATGTTTCCTTGAAAAGCCTTTCTATTGAGATTCAATCTTTCTCAATATTGGCCATTTATACAACATAAAACTTGTTTTAGGCCACCAAAATGTACATTTAATATTTATGTGATGCAAATTTGGTACACTCCATAAGCGTACGATAAATATGTTACTCCCTCTTTGTTACTGGCTTTTATCAGTGACCTTGCTAGAAGTGAAGAGCATTAACAGCATTTTGCAGCTGATTTTGAATATTTTTAATATTTTGATATTTTGAATTCAAAAACAGCCTTTGTCATTCTGCAGTTGGCCTCTTTCAAAGTCTGCTGGTAGAGTACATGAAAATTTGTTACTATGGACAAAGCACTTCAATAACTAGGTATAACAGATATCACTGCATTACAAATTTCTAATAATTACATATTTGTAATGGAACACCTCTTATTTAAATGACAGACAAGGCAAAGAAAACAATGAACACTCTATGTTGAATTGTTTCTCTAAATTCTTATTAAAGCCTTTCAAATAGCAATGAATAAACCTTAGAATATATGAGCTATAAATGCAAACATTACCAAAGCTATCTTAGAAACTGCCTTCAAGCCCTCTATGAGAATTCTACAAGTAGGATATATTTTGCACTTACTCTCTTTCCTTCTGTAAGAATTTTCTCATCTCAGCCAAACGCAAATTTAAGACTGATACATGTATTAAATCATTCTCTGTTGTCTTAGCTGTAGCTCCCAAACTTATTTTAGGTTCCTCCAAATAGATGCTGGGAAGACCACTGGTGAAGAAATCAGGAGGCTTTGGGGTGAATTTTTTATTGTCATTGCTTTGGCCTTTGTTTACATCCTGAGAAAACAAAAATATGGCAGCTGAGTAAAACATAAATGAAGGAAAAAGTCTAACACAGTTCCAGCAGGGCCTACCAAGGCTCTTCTAGACATTTAAGAAACATAGGAGAAAAAAAGGAAATAGGTAACATCTTAGACAGTTGGACTGTATATGGCTAGAAGGTGCAAAAATGTCAGTAGATTTGAATAACTGTCATTTTGTGATATTTCACAGCTTCTGTTATGACAAGCTTCATATCCAAAATATTTCTAATATGTCTTTACTAAGGAAATATATTCGTTAGTATATTATTATATTTCTCTTTTGTTGGCTCTAACTCTGGTGAAGACAGAATCCTGGAACTCGTAAAAACAGCAATGCAATTTATCCATACAAATAATGTATTGAGAAACTCTACATTATGAACTCTTAAACTTTTTGTGTAAAGTGTGTTGAAGCAGGCTTACACAAGTTTTTCATAAGGAAAAAAGTATATGGGTATCTATTTTGAAGATAGATGTTTTGCATACAAAACATAAGAAAAACTAATATCAAAATAAAAATAAAATACACATTTTTGAGGAAAACTGAATGCCACTTATAAGCAAGTTTCCCTTAGAAATATATTTGCTTTACCATATCTGAGGAATTTTGTTTCAAATCTAATCTCATTTTGGCAGTTTATTGACAATCCTCTTTCACATCACTGTTCTTTTGAGGTTTTTGAAGAATGCTCAAAATTTACATCAGAAAATAGTAGAAACCACTGAAAAGATAAGAATGTTTCCTATTGAAAAGTTTGAGTTTTCAAGCATTAAATATTTTATACTAAGGAAAAATAAAGAATATTTTATGGTATTTCCTTCCAATGGCATATTTGTATGCCTGAAAATATGAAAGGCATGCCTTTTCTGTAAAAATATAATATCGTTAATATGTATTATAGAGTAAAATTTCCAAACAGAATACATGAAGATCTAAGACCTTGGCAGTTTCCTTTGAACTGAAGTAAAAATGTTCCTACTTTCAACAATGCAGGGAAAAACATTTTCTTGCAATGTGTGAAAAAAATTGCCTATATCTACAATGACTGCTATCTATCAGAAAACAAATAAAGTTTTTACATGGTGCTATCTATGAAGGCTATACAGTGCATTCCAAGGCACAGAATTAAGGGTAGTTAAACATGAACAATACTCCAGTTTTTAATGACTATAACTAGATCTTTTGTATAGAGCTAGAAGCTGTTTAAACAATGCTGATACTCCAATTTTTAATTATATACCATGACTTAATTGCTCTCCTTATCAAGCAAAAAGCCTTGAAAATTTGCAAAAGAATTGCCTTACCTCTTCACAAGCTTTTGAAGTTCAGGGAGCATTAAATGATTTTATTTTATAAGCCAAGAACCTAATTTGGTTTTTTTGGAGGAGAGAAAGAATGCAAGTATACAAAACACGGTTAATTCAGATAAGAGCTGTAACCTGCTACCTTAAACATGAGATAGAGTCAAAACAATATAGTAAAATTATTAATTTATAACAGTCTGCCTCTGTTCCTTAAATGTCTAGTCATAGTGCAAGGGTATGAATTGTTTCTGTATTAGAAATATTTAGATGGGGGGTCAGGGGGCCAAAGGGTTTTGCTAGTGAATGGATCAGGCAGCATTTTGATCAAAATTCTTGAAAAATCCCATTTCTACATACATATCCATACTTTCCCACTTCTTCATGAACCACAGAAAATATTTCCTATTCTTTACCTTCTTTGTCTCTTCTGCCCCAGGAATTTTGATGATTTTGTTTAGGTCTTTTGGATGTTCTGGTTCCAGAAACATTAACATGTTTTGGTCTTTTTCAATACAGGATATTTCTGAGCAACAGCATTCTGGTTTCCAAGCAGGTCCATTTTCTAAGTTTTCCTTCTCACTTACTAAATCCTGATTTATTTTTTTAAGCACACTTAGTTCTTTTATGACACCATCTAATTTGATTCTCAATTGTCTTGCTTCCTCTTGTGCCTTATTTCTTTCTCCTCTGACTTTGCTCCATTTCTCCCTCCAATTAGCAGTGCAGTCTGACCACCAGCGCATTGTCTTCTCCATTTGGGCAGCTCTGGCTTTGACTTCTTCCAGTTCCTGAATTTTTACTGCTTCAAAAATTTCCCAGTCACTGATGTAACGTGTATGCATACATGCATAATGAGGTGAATTTGGGTATAAACTTTGAGATGGAAGATTTGAATGACACAGATGGTCACCTGTCTGCCAATATCTATCTAATTTATCAGGTTGTGTTGGTTGGGTCCCAAAAACTTCTCTCTCTTCCATTTGTTTCTGAATGGAGTCTAAATTCATGTTTTGATTCATCATCTAATTTCACTCCTAAAAAAGACAGACAATAATTTCCTTTTAATTAATTATATCGTATTAATAACCTTCAACAGCTGGGGTTTTTACTGCTGTAATAGTGAGTAAATGATGCTGTTCATGTGCTTTATCAACAAGAAACAGCTATTCAAATATCTTCTATCTAATACTTTTTGAGTACAGTATAAACAGACATACCTATTACTTGGCTAGGATTTGCTCGCAAAGGAAGTCATTAAACAAACATAGTGCTTTCAAAAATGTTTGAATCTAAAGAAAACAGACAAAAGCTTTCTTCCTTCAAGACAATATTGAATTGAATGAATATATATTTTAAATATTTAGTTAGAGGAAGTTATTTGTCTAGAACTACAATCACAAAGCACTTGTCCTCTTTCCCAAACTGTTTCATACTAGACAAAGCTTGCCTTATAATATGCATACCTAAGAAAAAGAAATATTATCAAAATCCCTGTGACCTTTGGATTTCCTTTTTATCAAGAGAAAAATGAAGCATTTTTTATAGGGGGCTTTATTTTGCTGTCTGTATTCCAGATTTCCAGGTAGTTTATTCCCATTTTCTGGAAAGTGTAACACTATCGTACTGTACAGCCTACCTCGTAGTGGTATGACTCAGCTAGTAAATCTTGCTGCATTCTTTTTCATTATTTATCTTTTGATTATTTATTACTTATTTGGCCCAGAAGAAAACAGTTTCTCAGAAATTGCTTCCCAGCCCCAGTGCAGAGAAAATGCTGATGTGGACAGTCTGTAGAGACTAGCCACTTATATCTCCCTCATTTTTTTCTCTTGATTATGTTAAAAACAAACCAGAGCAACAAAATTTGGACAAATAAACAAACTTAAAAACCTTGCTACTTCAACAGAAGACTCAGTTGTTAGAACTAAAAAAGAAATTTCCTTTATATTGCGATATCCATATGTAAAAAACATGTTTATGTTTCAGCAATTAGTGCCAACACCTGCATTTGAAATGCAGAAGGCCAATGCTGCTTACAAAACACTGAAGAGTAGGTAGTTTTGGCAGTATGATTCAGTTATGTCTCATTTCAACTAAATAGAGATTTTTGCAGGTTTTGTTCCAGTTTTCCAGCTGTTTTCAACTTTTCCATGATTTTCAGGACATTTATTTGCCATTTGTTACAAGCTTATGGAGAACTGTTGTAGTGGAGTACGGATATGAGAGGAGGAAAAGGACAATGAAGGACTCCCAGTTCCCTTCATTATCACTGTCTGGTGTAGTACCATCAAGCCCACAACAACACTACACAGATGTAGCGGAGCTGCTGCCAAAGCTTCATCAAGGTTGAGTCTTTCTTGTTTCTTGAACTACTTCCAGCAATTTAATTTGAATAAGCCTTATCCAAAATACAAAAATATTGCCACCCACAAACTGGTATGAGGCCCAGTAGAGCCAAATTAACTAAACACTAAACTCTTGCAGTCCATTGTTAATTTAACTTCTGAGTTGTGGTAATGCCTTTGTTTCCTAAAGCTTTAATTAAAAAAAAAACTAAGCAAACAAAACCACAGTGAATTTTAGATACATAATTATATATATATATAAAATTATGTATTACATAATGTAATTAATACATAATGAAATAGTTGAAACTTTTGGATTTTTAAGAAGTACAATAACTTTTTCTTGCAATTTTTTTGTTGTTGCCCCAAACTAGTACTTATCTACAAAAATTTTTATTGTACTTTTCATAATCAGTAACTTTTCCCAGTTTATTTTGCTAGCTTCTTTGCATATTCATTAAAAGAAGGGAGAACTTGGGGATGTACAGTTTACAAATCTTAAAAGACGGAAAAATAGAAATGGTAATATTTTTCTTTGACTGAAAATTTGAAAGACCTGAGTTATTAATGAATTAGAATAGCCTGTTGCTGATGTTTCATTACAGATTTGAGGTGACTTTTTTCACATTCCAAAGGTGGAGAAATGTTAAGGTCACAGATCACAGGATACTAAATAGGAAACACTGGTAATGAATTCTCATTCCCACTGTGATGGCTCAAGTGTTCTTGAGGCTGGGGCACTGCCAGTCAGATCAAACTTACAGCTTTAATAACTGAAGTAGGCTTGTACAGGTGGTCTCTTCAGCTTCTAATCATTTTATGATAGGCTGAATGTTGCCTGCACTTTTCAGCATGAATAGATGATTCAATCCTGTGCCTAAAATTAAAAAAAAATAAGAATTAAAAGAAGTCATTCCTCCTCCAGAAAACAGAAGTGCTGTCTCAAAGTTGTGGTAAAGAGAAGAAGGTTTTTCTATTTGTATTGACTTGCCTATGTCCTTTACAGAAAATCTAATCAAAACAGTTTTTTTAGATACTCTCTTTAAGATGGGAAGAGGTAGAATAAGATAACATTTTTTCATTAAAAGAGACAGATCTCAACACAATCCATTTCACTGGCTGGCTGACTCAGGATAACAACAAAAAATAATCGAAATATTTGCTGGATAAGCAAAAAAGGTAACAGGAATTTTATTAGAAGTATGAATTATGAAGATTTGTACCTGTATCTATTTTAAAAGAAGCGGACTAAAATATTAGTTTGAAAGGAAGCAAAGATTTAAAAAATAGAAAAATGTGTTGTTTGTTGTAAAAGTTCTGACATTGTCAAAAATCTCACAGTTCAGAGGAATGATTAGGATGGACCTATTTTATCTTATTTATAGTTCATATCAATCTACTCTTTCATGTTCTCAAAAATAATGCACTGATGAAATGATAATAAAAACAAGCCCAACGATCCAACTGAAGACTGTTGTGGCATTGAATCTGTTGATACTGAATCTTTAATTGTCTCTATAGTTATAGTGGTATTTTAAAAAAATAGTAATTCTCTTCTCTGGTATATGACCACCCCATAGAAAACAGCATATATCTACATTGAACTCTGAAAACTCTCATTTATGAGATATTTATAAATGCTCCAGAGGGAACAAGTTGTATGTTAAAGATAATTCAAAGAAGAAAGGTCTATGTTAATGTCATTAGACACAGATCTCTTAACATCAGAAATACCACAAGTCTAAAAGCAACAAAAAATACTGTGTAGAGCTAGTTTTGAAGTCACAACTTGAGTTTGCATCAACAGACTAGCTAGCACAGGATATGTAGCTCAGTGTACATAATTACTTTAAAAAAGGTAATTGGATGGAAAGATAAAATGAACTTAGAGAATTGGATAAAAAGGGGGGTTTTCTGATCAGTGAAGCCTTCTGATAGTTCAACTTGTAACAGATGAGTGATTAGAAGGAACATAACATCCCTTTTAAAGTTGTTTTTCTTAATGGAATAACTTAAAATAAGTATGAACAAAGGATATGAAGCAACATTCATTGTGTCACGTGAGTGAGGTGTGATGATAGAGTGAGAACAGTGATGATAGTTCTCAGAGGAAACAAAGACAGACATTTGGTGAACAATGCAAGGAACATAGGTCTCAACCATATTTAATTATACTGCAACCTTTCCTATTTACCTAATGATCCCGACCCCCAATAAGAAAGAGAAGACTTCTTATTTATTTTTGCAACCTACTGTTTTAGGTAAACAGCAGTATATTCACCCTTGGTGGCATCATTAACAAAAACACAAGGAGAGAAAAGAATTATTGCACTTTCCTCATGTTAATACCTGCTCACTGAACTCAGCATTTTCAGTCAGTTCAGTAGCTAGGGAAATGCTTGAGGATAGAATTTCAACATCCTTTTACTAACTGCATGAGTTAATCCTTAGTTACATGTCTCTTAATTATTAAGACCTCAGCCAAACTTTTTTTAAGGTATTCTGTCTTTAAAGAAAATGTCTGCTTTAGATTAAACCAATTAATTTTCTTTTGTCTGATCTATAAATTTAAAGGGACAAAATGAATCATAAAACTGAATATGTTCTTCTGTAAGTGTTACTGGAAAGTCAGAACTTTCTATGGTATTGCTGCAGTTCACCCATCAACAAATTCTGACAAAGAGAGAAAGCTTCAAGAAAACGGGCAGGGGTGATGTGATCATTATGGGAAGAATATAGGAAGTGATTTAACTCACTCCTTGAAAACATGGCCATTTACTAAGGGCTGCTAATTTTCAAGCTATTGACTCAAGAAGAGGAGATCAAATATCGTGTGTCTATTCCTGTTGTAAAGTTGGTTTTAATTAATAATCTTTAGGGGTCCCACCCAGTGGCTAGATGGAAAAATATTGACAAGTAAATGATTGAAATGTATGGTGAAAAAAACATCACACTGGAAAGTGATTAATGGTATAGCTCAGACTAAAACATATCCATAAAAAAACCACGCAGCCAGGACGCTGACCATTTGGTTAAAAAAATATAGCACAAAACTGAACAAGTATCTGGCTACAAGAGTGGCTTTGACACACAGGGACACAGGATTTATTTCAACAGGCAGTAAATGAGGATGTCAAAAAAGAGGAGTGACAAAAGTTCTGGTGAAAAAAATTGTATATTTGTGTCATTTTTAAAAAACAATGGTACAGCACATCTCCAACATTCTACCAACTTCATGGAAGGTAAGTAATCTGGGAAACTTCTCATGTGCATTACCACAAACACCTGAAGGGTGAAAAGACATCCTTACAGGAGTAGAAATAGTGGTGGTCAGAATATATTCCCTGCCTAAGCTATCACTGTCTCAAAACTGTTTTAAGTCAGTGGTTTGCTACTTCTCCCTTATCCAGAGAAATATAATCTTAGCAGTGATAACACTTTAAGAATAAAGTAGGACAAGCTTGGTTTAGTTCAAATCTTGTACAATGGATTTTCCAGCTACTGCATCAGCCTCAAAACAGCAGGACAGTAAATCAATGGTATAAACTACTAAGCCAGCAAATACACAAGAATGGATCTATGTGGGAATCATACCTGTGAGAACTTGTAAGTTGGCTACACAAGTGACAAACTCCCACAAGAAGAATTACAGATAAGGAATACATATCAGTAGCTGCCCAAAATCCTGTTCAAACAGAAGTAAAATCCTTCTTGAAATCCACATAATCAGGTTGCAGTTAAACACACAACTCAAGAGCTATCTGTGTGCCTCTCTTTTTACAAAGAAAAGGGAACAAGTTAAAAACAACTGAGGTTTGGATTATGTCCAAGACCCGAGTGTCTTCTCTTGCAGGAAGTGTGACCCTCTTGCATCACCATGGCAACACTTATAATTGGAACATATACCCAGAACTTATCTACAGCAGATCCTGCATTTTGGAACAACTCAGATATTGTCAGATCCATGAAAACTCTCTTTAAACTAGTTACAGAAGGAATACCATCTGCAACATCACAAGGACATGTATTGACAGTGGGTGATAATGCTACACTAAGATCTAAAGTTAACCTGAAACTACCTACATGTAGTCAACATTGGACATAAAGCTGTACATGGATGTGACAACAACAGAGTGAAAGTGGCACTGCAGGTATGTAAAGAAACTAATCGTACACTAGTGGCCCAGAATACTTACATCATGTGTACACAATGAGAAAATACACAGCAATTATTTCATAAACACTCCTAATAATCCCTGTGCAAATCAATGTAAATGGACAAAATAAAGCTACCATTGCTCATGGCTGTGTATCTTAAAAACAATCCTAAAAGTGCCCTTCACTTAATGCAGTTGCATTATGTACAAGAGCCTATGATTATGGCTCTAAAATTAATTACAATGAACATACATTGAACATAACCAATGTATACACTCCTGCATGGAATGAAAACCTTACTGATTACTGTGACCACCTCTATGATGACAGCTACAAAGTCATTGGCTAAAAGGACATGGAGGTTAAAGAGATATTATTCAAAATCTATTGGGTGAAATTGGTATAAGAACTGAATTGATACTAAAATCCTACCAAATAAATTTCTTAATATTACAAGACACTGAAGTTAGGATAACCAGAATGACTTGGAAAACTCTAAGAGGAAAGAAAAGTAAAAATATGGCAATAATGAACATACAGATGATCCTAGAGTCTGACACATGCTGGGAGCAGTGCCAATGTGAGTGGTCAATGGGAGAGCAGCCTGAACTCAGTGGATAGCAAGAGATAAGGGCTGGTATTGCCTTTGTGCTTTTCAGTGCAGTATGGGGGGCATTCACTCCTCGAAGAGGAGAAAGAATAAGACTGACATTGGTAACTAGTTTGTTCATAGAAAAAATATGATTTAGAGAACTTGTAAATAAGACAGCTTGTGAATTTGGGAAAAAATGAATTAGTGAGTTCATGTGTTTGACTAGTCTGTACAAAGATGATTCCACCATTGTTTGATGTCTTTATATTTTGGTGGTGTTGTTTGAGGCAGAGGATTTTTTTTTTTATGGTTTGTTTTTCTTAATGAGCTCATAAGCTCATAAAATAGAGTTTAATTTACAAAGTACGTGGTGCTGTAAATTTGAGAGATCCAAACAGACTATGACATCATATAAAGATTATCCTACTTCATGAAAATTAAAGATAGTGCTTTCAAGACTTTTCAAGACTTTTAATGCACAGCCAAAGATGATTCTGTTTTTCTTTTTGTTAGCTATAAAAAATATTAACTATATTAAACCATATGGTATATTTTAAGCTATATTGTTTCCAAGAATTGTATTCCTTACACATGTCAAAATTAAAAATCAGCCAAAAATGTCCTGAAGAGACAAATAATGCTAATTGCTTACTTCCTATTAGGAGTTATGTGATAATTTTTCTCTCTAGTCATACATCTCTAGTTTCCTTTTAACATAAAAATATCAATAAAGATCTAATTTATTTCCAAAACCTGCTTTATTTCCTTCTCATGTCCAATAACTGAAAACACTTATGCTATGAAAATGAAAAAGTATAAAGTTATGTTTTTAACTTCACAAAGAGAAGTGTTTTTGGGTTTGTTAGGTTTTGTTTCAGAGAGGTGTTGTAGTTGTTTTGTGCTTTTTTGTCCAATTAGGAAATCTTAAAAATGTCTGAAAAAAATATTTTCTTCTTAAGACATCAATTTGGATAGTATGATGTGTTAAGTGTCTCTTTGAGATAAAATGAAATCACAGTGGCAATTCATTAATGTTCTAATACATAAGACTAAAATTATGCAACCTCTATAACGTGTTTCCAAGTTCTTTAATTGTCAAAGCTCCTAAAGAATAGGATAAAGACTCAAGAGAGGTTTGAGAGGAAATAGTAGAGAGAAGTGATAAGTAGTGTTCCACATTTCTTATAGGTCTGACCAAATTTAAAATTTATAATCTTGGAAACTCAGAATATCACTATTTTTCTCATTATTTCTTTATGTTGCAGACATCTTTGCCTTGAAAAAAAATAATAATAAATTTAATCTCAGGAGGCACTAAAAAACTCCAGAGGCAGAAAAGGTGTAGGACCAAATGTAAGTAAGCCCTTGAAAGTAAAATCTATGTAAAACTGGAGTCTGATCTCACTTCTGAGTTATCAACACTAGATCATGAGATGGAATAACATGACAGAGAGGGAAGGCAAAACCAGACACCCAAATTTCAGCTTGGCCTTCTATTACAAATGCCATAAACAAAGTTTGCCATCTACTCTATCAGGCCTAAAAGGTTAAAAACTAGAATGTAACTTAAGGAAAATGGTAGCTTTGCAGGGAAAATTGCATTTTACTACAATACAAAACATTGTGACACACAAGGTGTTTCTGAAGTAACCCCAGAAAGTGCATCATTATATTAGTTGCCCATGTATAGCTTAATTCCCAGGAAAAGAGGTAAAGAATGAGCAGCAAAGATAGTGACTGAAAGACAATAAACCATAGAGGAAGCAGTAAGTTAAAGGACTCAGAAATGGATTAATTTTTTTTCTATTTTAGTAGACTATCCAAAAACCAAAGGAAAATAAAGTGATCACCACATGCTGAAAAAGCATTCTATACTGTGCAACAGGATTAAGCATACTGCTTCTTGATATTCCAACATCCATTGTGATAACCAAAATTCTCTAACTCCAGAGGAGGAATCCTTTCTATTATTAATAGTAATTTGCTTCTCCTGAAAGGTTTTAATAATTCACACGAAGGCATGTAGAGTAAAATTGCATATATATAATTTATATCTTTAAAAAACCCTAAAAAACCAAAAAAACAAACATGAAGTAGCCCTAAGTGGCCCTTATGTTGGCCACTCTAGTCATGTTGCCAGTTTGTCCTCATTTGCTATCCTCTATAACCTATTTCAATCCTTTGAAATAAGATTTAAAATTCCAGCTGTAAGTCATCCCACTCATTTTAGAAAAAATAAAAACTCTAGTGTGACAGGAATCCTTGTGAAACAAAGGCATGCCATGTAGAAGTCCTAATATGATGCTCTGAACAATGGGGATGTTACCCCCTATTATGATTTTCTGAGCAGTGTAATTTCTGAGAAGCCTCCTTCTCCCAGTTTTAATAATGTTGCCACAACTTCCAGGAAATGATTCAAAATTAAGATCACAAATTATGAATCTCAGAATATGCAACTTCTAGCCAAATATGTCACAAAACACCAAGTAAGCAGGGAAGAGTCACAAGAAATAAGCCCCTTTTGTGACAACACTGAACTGCCTTAAAAGCAGCAATTCTGCACTGTTGTCAAGAACTAGCTGTAAGGAACATGGAAAAAGAAGAAAAAAGGCTTTGCCCCTCAAATCTATTCTGTAAACAGAAACTGTAAATATGAGAACACTGTGTACAAAGGAAAGGGGTGAACAAGATAATCAAGCATTCCCAGATACTTCCCAGGCTGAAGGTTGGTTCTAAGCACAGGTGGAAACAATCCAGAAAAAATATGCTAGTGACAGAAAAAATAAGTCTCTTGCAGGAAACATTTACTTCTTCATGAAGTTTCACAACATTTTTACTTTTGACTGATGTTTTTATTGCAATTATTACCTATACCATGGTTCATCTAACCATGAGGTATTATATATTTCTCTCAATGTGTGAGTTGTTTTTGTAAAATATCATGAAACTTTCCATGCCAGTAGGAGAATTTAACCACAGGACTAGTATAGCAGTCATGGCTCAAAGCTTTTAAAAACTGAGTGATTGATTATTTCCTTCCACAGAATAAAAACATCCCTAGGTAAAGTGAATTTTTTCTATTAAGTTACACTGAGACAAAAGGTGTCAATAATTAAAGGTAGTAATTTAGGACAAGATTTCTTTCACAGCATATTTTGCATTATTGTTGCTGGTGGGGGGAAGGGTGTGGGGGTGGTCTTAAAGCTTGCTCAAAATGAAATGCTGGAATTCTCTCTGAAAAAGGATGCACCATAAAAAGGATGTGATCCACTTTGCTGTGATCTTATGTACAGCTTTTCCTTTTTTCTTTTTATCATTTTCTCTCCATGTCTAAATATGCATTTTAAAGTAAAATCCTATTCAGCATTTCAACTGCTTTTTAACACATGCATACAATACATCTTGTATAACCTTATACAGACTATATACACACTTTACATACTACATACACATACTATAAACATATGCATTCATAAAAAAGACAACTTAGAAGGTAGTCACAGATTACTATAAATGTAAAGACTAAACAAATGTTACTCTTTCACTTTCTTCTTACTTTTTTCTTGTTCTTTCTTTTTTTTTTCTTTCCTTTTCTTATTTTTTTTTTTTGGCTGCCAATTTTAATAAACTATAAACAGTTTGGATACTATTTCTTCAGATGAGAACCAGAATTATATACTTACCCTGATTTAGGTCTACTGGGTAATACAAGTGATTACATATCATTGCAATATCTTTCAAAGCCTTTTACAGCAACAAGCTGATGTTTCTTCACATCTTTGAAGTTGTATTCAAATCCTTAGGGTTAAATATGGGTAAAATAAATATTTGTACATAGAGATGTTGTCATTTACTACCCATAAGGCCAAAAGAAGCTCTGAAGTACCGTTTTAAAGATAATTTACAGTAACTTCATTTCCCCAAGAATGTTTTGTTTGATTGCAAACTTTCATAACATTTCACCCATATTTTTTATACATTCAAATCTGTAGTGCTGATACTCATTTCTCAGCCACTACACTTGAAAAAACATATTGTATAATCAGATTATGCAGGGAGGGAAGGGACTGTATGTGACACCAACAACTTTCCCAGCCAGTCTCAAAAAGAACTAAGTACTAAGAAGCTAAGCCAATCAATCATAACCCAACTAAATTTGGTAGCTGTAGCTTTTGAGACAGCTTGTTTAGCCAGCTCCCCTTTGATTATCACTTTTTACTAGGATATGATGAATAAAAGAGGCAAAATAAACCTATCCTAGTTAGGATAAGTACAAACTCTCTAAGTTTTACATCCTTTCAGAGTAAAAAACTTACAAACAAGTTTACAAAACTTAATGTAAACTTCTGAATTAAACAAGTAGCCAAGTCTTCTAAATTCTAATCTAATCTCAGTGATTCTATGTATCTGTAATCTCCATGGAATATATTGTCTGAATTATTATTAGAAAAAATAAGTTATGAATTAGAATATTAATACTAACTTCAATTGAGAACTGATTCAGAGTGTATTTAAAATAAGTCAATGGTTAATTCATACGAAATAAATCACATCAGTTAAATGTCTGGTCTAATAGGTATCTTCTGAGCATAGAGAGATTTCTTTAGAACAATCTCTCTTTAGAACAGATTTAGTAATCTGTTATTCAAACTTGAAACAGGTAATTGCTTCAGAAGAATAGGGTTCATATTAGTTAATACTAGTTTGCTACACTGAAACTATCTTTTTTAATGTTTATAGCTAAAGATACAAGTGAACTCTTCCTGTGATTTATGGAAACACCTATAGGCATCTTGTTCTGCAGGCACAACGAAATTTGCTCTTAGTCACATTAAAACGGCATCTGCTGGCTTTTTTGGTTTTTGTTTGTTTTGGTTGTTTTGTTTTGTTCTTTTTTTGGTTGGTTTATTTTTCAGCAGTTCCACAGATATGTCTAAAAATAACCAAGTGCATGAGTCTTCCTCCTCTGTTTACACAGAAAGCAGAGTTAAGTTCATTTCAGTGAGTGTTTAGCATGACAAACATTTTTTAACCCACATTGAAATGAGCTGCAGTGCTAATAGGGTCATTCCCCTTCCGGGGAACAAGTAGGATAAATAGATAGCTTTTTACACCATTCAGCTTAGTTAGAAGAGAGCCAGTAGTCAGTTGCAATAAAGAATCTCGAAAGAGTCAGCTCGATCCGAGTTGTCAGTCTGCTATTACAGGATATTACAAGCACTAAAGCTGGCTGTAAGTTAAAAGCCAAAGAAGACAAGAAAACTAAAAATGCTTCATTCAGCTGGTGATTTTCATGCAGGGTGTTAGTTAATTAACTTAAGCTATATGATAAACTATAAATAGGATTATAGCACATGATTAGGACAAAAGACCATTGTATCACATCGAATTCTCAAGGGTTAGATTTCTTTCTCAGCTATTGATAATATTAGCATTCTACTATTTCATGTTTCATTTATTTATGTTCAAAATCCAAATTCACCTCTTTGTGAGAGCCACCCTAGCTTCTTACTGAATATATTTGAGGAGGCTCAACTACTCCCAAACACAACTGAAGACTTAATAGATCGGTGGGATTTTTACCACATTTTTAGATTGGGCTACAGGTTAGGTCAGCTGGGCTTCTTTCAGCCTCAAAAGGAAGTTAAAGAAAAGGAAGCTGAAGACAGACTAACCACTCTGAAAAGCACTTTACTGAACAAGAATTAGGTCAGATGCAATGCTAAAATATGTTCATCCAAACAGTAGAGGTCACTTAAATGTATAGAGAAGCTTAATGATTTAGACAAAATTATCACAAGTTTATTTTCTAGAGTTTGTACCTCAGTTCTAACTTTTTCCACGTTACTCATTTGGAAAGTGAGCTTGAATTGGATAGCTTCACTTTCATTCACAGGCTTTTTTTTCTTACTAGAAAAAGCCCACTCACTGAGTTGAGAGTGTTGTGTTTTGTTTCAGGGCTTTTTCTGGTGTGGCTTTTTCAGTTTTTTTCTTTTCTTTGTTTTATTTCATTTTCAATAAAGTGTAAAGATGTAATGGCATATCCCTGAAAAAGTTAAATTTCTAATCTCGGCTTATACTCTGAGAAATTCTTCAGATTTTTAAAACCCTTAACAGTATCTTAAAACCATATGCTTTATGAGATGAGAGATCAAGAATTGTCTTGTCAGAGTTGAAGTCATTTATGATGCTTTCCTGTTCAAAACATGACCTCCTTTTAAAAGAAATTTCATAACACTGGGAGAAGGGAAAATTAATCGCAAATATTTGATGATTTGTTTCAGACCAAGACATAAAACATTCCAATGCTTATTGGGACACAAAACAATTTTTCTCCAAAACACCACTCAGAGTCAAGAAACAAGTGATTTTTCCACCCACATAAGTAGACAAGTAAGAACACTCATGAATATTTTGTTTTCTCTGGGTCAGAGCATTTGGCTGGTTAAACTACTCTGATATAGTTTTATCAGAATTAACAATTCTGTTTTGAGGAAGTGTTTTTGGTTTTATCAGAACAGTTTTAGAAGCTTTATCTTCTATAATTAATTTTTTAAGAATGTTCCTTACAAAAAGATTGCTATTTGGACATTTGTATGTAATTGTTCTTCTTTTCCCTAAACAGTCCAGTATTTTACCACCATCTCATGTCTTTCAATATCTCAAGGACTGTGATTTAATGTTTATGTGATTTAATGCCATATTATCCCATGATGACCCCAACTCCACTAAATCATTTTCGAGGGAAATGAACAAAGGAATAATCCACATTGTGACTCTAACCTGGATTCCACAGTTACTAGAGTGGTCAAATAAAATAAATCACAAAATATCATCTGTTGTATCCTGGATGTCACTTAAATGCGTAGAGAAACATGTCTATTTATTCTCTCAGTGTCCACTGTAAAGCACTATGTAGTCCCACGAAAAGAGAAGAAATTATTTGAATAATTGGTGACTACTCATTGTGGCAGAAGGGAAGCTGGCACCCTTTTAGCAAAAATGGACACCTAAAAAAGTTATGGAGAAACGTTTAGGTCAACTGAAATTACATTAAAAAAATATATATAAAACATTAGGAGATTCCATGAAAATACCTCCCTGGTATTCCTCCAGCAATGAGATTAACATTAAACAAGAATGGGCTTTGCAAAAAACCCCATCTTATTTAACCCAGTGTAAATCAGACCTAGATTACTTAATCAGCATGAGCAGAGAATCAAGATGCTCAGGAAGAATCGTTTTCATAATAAACCAGTCAATTAAAGATCCCTTGCATGGAAAGGGAATAGGAGTGAATAGACTAGGTGAGCCATTGGAACAGGGTTCCCCAAGAAGTTGTGGATGTCCTATCCCCAGAAGTGTTCAAGGCCAGGTTGGATGGGGCCTTAAGCAACTGTACTGGGGGGGCTTCCCTGTCCATGGTGGTGGGACTGGGACTAGATCATCCTTAAGGTCCCTTCCAACCCAAACTTCTCTAGGAATCTATGATTCCACGAATATCAAACTTGTACAGTTCAAATGGTTTCAATATCTACCCCTCCTGTGTTGAAGTAAATTTAAGCCTGTTCATTAGCAGCTCCTTTAGCACATTCATTTTCAAGCGATTTGTTTTTCAGATTTCCCTGAGGTTACCATTAGTATTTTATACTTAAGGTGGAAGAGTGGCCTCAATTCAAAGCTGGCTACCTGCAAATACACAAAAAAATACCCCCAGACATCTAATTTCACATTTTTCAATTTCAATTTTTATAGATGTCTCTGAAAGTGATATGACTAGTTCCATTACCATACCTAATATATTTTGGAAATTCATTTATCTTCCTTATATTGTGCAAAAAATTACATCCAGAAACACAAAATTAACTTTTCTAACAATGCAGGAAATCTAAGCCAAAAACTAGGAGTCTATCTATATGTTTTCTTATAGCAGAGTCTGCTCCATAAAATGTTTGTAAGAATCAGTGGGAACTAATACAAACAAAATGCAGCTATCTGGATAGTCAGTAGGAAGCCCATTACTACTATATGCTATATCTGCTTATAAAACTCATGAACATTGCTTTTGATATTTGACCTTTGTTTCTCATTGCTGAAGAATCATCCACAGTGTCTCACACCATCTCTGATACTTGCCCTTAAAATAATGACAGACTGAATATATTTTTCCAGCATCAACAAATCATTGTATCAAAAAAATATTTCATTGCATTAGAATAATACCAAACAGCTAAGAACACATTTTTCTTATCCTATCTTCAGTTATTTTCTGAAGGAACTTAGGATTATACAACTCATTATTGAGTTGCATAACTTATGAAAATAGAAACACTGTGAAAACTCTGCTTTCCAACAAAAGTATGCAGTACGAACTTCTGCAAACTCATAACAATATTTTCATGACACTTATGTCCATATTACCACACCCATTTAAAGGTACCAAAGTTTTACTAGTTTATGCCATTACATATGCATTTCACAAAGTAATTTTAAAAAGGTTTTCAGCAGTAAATCTGTAAAATCTGTGAAATTTCTGCTTTTATACTAATTTCTAATCAAAACTAAGAAACAATTTTTAACAAAATGTCACTTAGATTTAAAAACTTACCTGGTTATGGTAAGTAAGCATTCCACTACCCTTGAAAAACAAGTTATGTTTAATGGGATGTTAGAAGTAATACTACGTGATAGTGGCAAGAAACATAGAAGAGAACAATCTAGCTAGATATAACCTAGCCACATACTTCAGATACTGTTTTCTGATCTTCAGTACTTTTGCTGGGCATTTCAGATTGTTTTCCTCCTTAGCATCAGCATGACAGTAACTCATACTTTGTCCCTGAAGAGATTTATAGAAATTAAACATTAAACCCACAAGCTTAAGACCCCTTACCCTCTGAGTTTGCTGGGCTCCTCTTTCTTCTCAGTGTAACAGACACATGTGTAAACAACAGAATTTCCTACATCCTTTTCTCATCGGCACTGTACTGGGACTTGGCCAATTGGATTATTTACAGCATTTAGGCCACTCCACAGTAACTTGAAAAACATTCTCATTGGTCAGGCATTATCAAAACTAAAACCACATTTTTCTTTTAAATACAAGTCATTTATACAAAATAAAACTTTTTGTTATACTGTTCTTCATTAATCATTATTTGTTCAGTTTTGATTTCTCCCTCCCCTTCGAAACTCAAACTGTGACCCCAGTCCCCCAAATATTATGTATAAGATGAAATTAGTTATTGGAATCACAGTACTTAAGCACAGTTCCTAGCACTCAACCAAATTGGTTGGATTCTTATGCTACTACTTACTCCTGCTATCCCTCCTAAATTTTAAATAGCCTAAAATAAGACTAGTTTTTCACTCAACTGGATGATATAGCCTTGAAAATACATGTACTTTCATAATTAGCTCTGCAATTAGCCAGGGGCTCTTGGAAGTTATTGTGAAAAACTGCAGTATTCTAGATTACCAGAGAGGTGAAATGACCAAGGCAAGGAAAGTTAGGAAAAAACACCCAAAACTTTGAAAAGCTTTTTTTGCATAAAAATTTATGGTTACATATTAAAATATTAAAATATAAGGTAAGAAATATTTCTTTCTGGAATACAAACTCCAGCATTTTTGTAACCTACATGACAAAGTTTGACACTGTCAGAAGCCTGATATCACAAGCTACCTAATTGGCAGGTCCTCAAGGCATAAAATTGATACAATTAGACACAGATAGGATGATTTGCCATAGCTGTGAAAAGTCAAATATTTCTTATTAAAAAAAATCCCTCATAATGTACAGAATACTGTCAACTCCTGCATCACAATCTCAGACTAAAAAGCCAGACTTCCTTTAGCTTTAAGGGACATATCTCTACTTCCCTACTAATACCCCACTTTTAGCATCACCATAGCAGGTAGTCTTTCCATAATGAATAGTACCTATAGCTGCATGACTCTTCACTTGCCTGACACTAGGACTTTCAATTATTTTTTTCTTTTTAATTATTTTAGGGAAATGAACTGGCAAATCCTCCCACTCTTCTGTGACTCACAAAATCTATTACATTGCCAGGAGACAAAAGACATTGTCTTCCAAAAGACATAAGTAAAATAGGTGAAAAAATCTCTATATACATTTCTGTTAAAAACCCAACCCAAACCAAACAAACAAAAGCTGCAAACCAAAGGAAAAATACCCCAAAATCCAAGACAAAAAATATGACTCCACACAAAACAACCCCAAATAAGCAAAAAAACCCAAACCAAACCTAACACCACAACAAAACAAAACCACAAGTCTGCATCAAATTAAGAGCAAACACACACACAAAAAAAAAACCCAGCCCAACAAAACCCAAATCCAAACAATAAAATAAGGCAACAGCTACTTTATGCATCTTGCATGGCTTCTTTAGCAACTAAATAGATCTCATCTCCCACTAGAATACTGTCTGGTTACATTCCATTACCCCTACTGAGGGAAATCAATTCACATTTAAAAAAATTAAATTATATATACCTCATAACTTAAGCTTCTAACTACTCACATTTCAACCCATTATGAGATTTCCCATTCATTTTCCACCAGTCTTCACTTGCTACATTCTCTGAGTGCATCCAAGAAGGCTCTTCTATTGGCCATATTTAGAAAAATTTGTGGTTTCTAAAGAAATTGATGCACATCTATTTTGTCTGAAAGGAACGGAAGTAAATTTGGTCACAACTGAAAATGTCTTCCCAAGTGAAGATAAGCAACAGAGAATTTATTATTCAAAAATAAGTAAACACAAAGAAAAAAGTGTCACTACAGCATGTGAAGGAATTAGTACTCCTGGAATTGTCATTTAAATACGTTTTGGGTAGGAAAACTGTACTTTTCAAGAAAAAAAGGAACAAAAAAGAATTATGTATAATAGACCAATAGCAAATAGTAAAACTATAAAAACACCTCAGCTTCTATTCTGAAGCATTCTGTTATAACCAGTGATTCTTGGAGGAGTCTTGATTTTATTCATTGTTAAAAATGCATCCAAGTTTAACTAGAAAATTACTGTAAAATTGGAAGGTTACTATGCTCTTTTAGCATCTTTATTTGCAAATATACTCTTGTTTTTTAGTTTCATTTGACCATTTAATTCGATGATGTGTCACTGCAATAACTGCACAACAGATGTT
Source organism: Toxostoma redivivum (assembly GCA_013397375.1). Classification (NCBI taxonomy): domain Eukaryota; kingdom Metazoa; phylum Chordata; class Aves; order Passeriformes; family Mimidae; genus Toxostoma; species Toxostoma redivivum. The sequence goes on from VXBI01010658.1 coordinate 802,649, forward strand.
GCCAATATGCAAGTTTGCTAACACATGACCTTCACATGTAGAGCTGAATTGTCTTCCTAGAAGTCTCCATGTATGTAAACAATTCTTACTTCATACTAAGAACATTCATATATGATCATCAAGAGAATGATAAGCAACTCTGGTCATTATTTTTGTAAGAGAGTTGTACTGAGAAAATATGATAAAGCCTATAGACAGCATCAATAATCTAGAACATATGTTTTCATGTATGGCCTTAGTTGTCAGTTGTGCTATTGAACTCTTGATTAGGGTGGGATAGACTCCCTTCACTTTGAGTACATTTGAACTTTGGCAGCATGCCTGACCTGCTTTTTCCAAGATCCGTAGAGAAACACTGAGAGAACATGAAAGCCAAATTTTGAATTTTTAAATGTCAAGACTCATCCCTTTGGGGGTCACAAAGGAAGAGACCTGATCCTTTTCAGGATCACTGAGCCAATGAAGAAGATTAAATAATTTGTCTCAGAGGAAAGTTAGGGCAAGTCTTTCTCAAAACATGGAAGTTTACAATATTTACTGTATTGATGCAATTTCCTTACCAGATATAAGAAATTATCATTCAAGCCAAAAACAATAAAGCACTTCAAATACAAATGGCAATAAAACAGAACATTCCTACTATTGAAATTGGAAAATAGAGAGGGATATGAAGCACTAAAATTGTAACCTTTTGAAACTGGGCTTCCTCAAGTATTCTAAAAAACACATACATATGCCAGTTCTTTTTTATTGATGAAAGTAATTTTTAATCTTACTAGTTCAAACTATCCCACACAATTTCCACACAAGCATGAAGAAGGAGAAAATAGAGGCAAAAAAGTCATATAATTTTGAAACTCATCTCTACAGAAGCATTAGCAAAGTCCAAACTTATATAACAGAAAAAGCAAATCTGTGAAGATATAAATACTTACATAAGAGATAAATCAATTAAACAAAATTACCAAAATTGAGACTCCACCAAACCTCATGAACAGATTCCTCGATGTGGGAAAACATAGCGTGGTTCTGTTTGATAAACAGTCTAGGAAAAAGGTACAGGGTAATTATTTCCTAGAATACCTCTGTAAAATTAGAAATGCAAGAAAGGGATAACATTCTCCTCTCATTTTCTTTCAAGTTGTAACACATACTAAACAAGTGACCTTCGCAAAGCTTTGCTTTCACAAGGTTTAGGTGGTGCATGTATGGAGGGGAGCCCTATAGGGACGGCTTCTTTTAGAAGCCGCCAGAAACTTCCCCCAGAGCCAAGATGGACCCAGTGCTGGCTAAGGCCAAGCCCATCTGTGATGATGGTAGTACTTTTGGAATAATGTGGCTAAAGGGAAAAAAAACCCACCCTGCACAACAGCAATTGCACCTGAAGAGAGGAGTGAGAATGTGTGAGAGAAACAGCCCTGCAGACACCAAGGTCAGTGATGGAGGAAGAGGAGATGCTGCAATCACAAATCAGAGTCTCCCTCAAAGCCTGTGGTGCAGACCATGGTGAGCAAGCTGTGTCCCAGCAGCTCACCAAGGTCCAGGGTGGATCCATCTCTAGACCATGGAGGACCCACATTAAGTGGATGTGCAAGGGAGGCTGGGACACTGTGGAAAGCCTGGACTGGGGCAGGTTTCTGGCAGGACCTGTGGCCCTGTGGAGAGAGGAGCCCATGCTGGAGCAGGTTTGCTGGTAGGACTTGTGACCCCCAGGGGACCCACAATGGAGCAGCCTGGTCCTCAAGGACTGTATCCTGTAGAAAGGACTGATACTGGAGCAATTTGTCAAGAACTGCAGGTAATGGGAAGGACTCATCTCAGAAAACTTCATGGAGGTTGGTCTCCCATGGGAGGGACCCCATATTTGAGATAGAGAAGAGTTTGAGTTCTCCTCCTGAGAAGGAAGGAGCAGCAGAAGATGATGATCTGACCACAGCCCCTATTTCATGTCTTCCTGTACTGCCTGGGAGAAGAATTCAAGAATAAAGTTAATCTTGAGAAGAAGGGAGAGGTGGGGGAGAAGGTGTTTTCAAAATTTAGTTTCACTTCTTATCATCCTATTTGGATTTGATTGGTAAGAAATTAAAATAATTTCTCTGAGACTTTTACCCTGATTGCAATTGCTGAGTGATCTCTCCCTGTCCTTAAGTCATGAGCCTTTCATTGTACCTTCTGTTCTCTGTCCAGTTGAAAAGGAAGTTATACATTGGCTCTGGTTGGCACAGAGCATCCTGCCAGAGTCAACCCACCTGAAAAGGCTACATGCAGGCATGATTCAGTGAATAAAACTATTTATGCATGTAACACCTCACTCTTAGCTAAGTAACTTTAAAACAGATCATTAAACTTAAAAGCAATATCAAACAGCAAAGATTAAAAAAAAAATTAGTTTTAATTCAGCACAGTGATAAAGCATAACAGGAAGAAACTTATCTAGGGCTAATACTTTGCTCAGCTTGTTAGTGTTCAGTTCTGACTTTGCCTGTGCAAGTTAATTTGATTCACAAGTGCAAACAGTGACAACAGATAAATGTAGACAATTTATCTTGTACAGATATATGCTGCTGATTGAACTTCTTTGCTTATTAGAAGTGAAAAAGGAAATAACTATGTATTATCTTTGACGTGTTGGCCTATTAATACTTTTCAGCACATTTTGTGGTGGCAAATATGTGGTAAGCAAAGTTGTGGTAAAATTACTTACATGCTTAAAGATTCTCAGTAAATATAAGCTTCAGTTTCTTTTGTTCATTACACTCTTTAGTGAAAATTAACATATAGCACCTGAAAATGGATTGCGTATTATATATACTTCAAGAAGCCCGAGTTTGGCACAATTACTACTGATTGTCAACAATAGTAGAGCAGGTTATAAAAATAGCCTCTAAATTTGAAGATTCTTCTTCTGGAAGTTATTTTCACATGATACTAGAATTTCAGTGTTTTCTGGTTAAGAAAAAAAATAAAATCAAGCCTAGTCAGCTCAGTCATTTTGTCTGATCCTGATTTTATTCCCAGTGTCTCCTGATCAACTGATGACTGTTGTTACAATGGCATGTAGGGATAGGGCAAGGGGCAATGGTTTGAAACTGAAGAAAGATCAATTTAGATTAGATATAAGAAAGAGGTTTTTTTTTGGTTTTTAATATTGAGAGTGATGAAACACTGGAACAGATTTCCTGGAGAGGTAGTGGATACCTTCTCATTGGAAAGATTCAAGGTCAGCTTGGGTGGGGCTCTGAGTCAACTGATGTTATTGAAGATATCCCTTCTCATTGTGAGGGGAGGTTAGAGTAGATGGCCTTTAAATGTCCCTTCCAACCCAAACGAGTCTATGACTTTTAGAAGAAGTTATGGAACTTGCAAGAGTATATGACACTCCAGCAGTTTCAAGATGAGCAACAGAAGTAAAAATGCAAGAACAATTGATCTCCTTGTGTGACACACATATTTTCTGCTGTATGCCTACATACTATTTACCCTTTCAATACTGTATAAATAACTCAGCAAAATAGTTTCCAAGTAAAATCTCAGCAAAAATATCATTACAAATTTCTGGTACACCTGATGGAAAAAGTTTGTAATTTATATTTATGATTACATACTTATGTTGAAGCAATGTAAGGTTGAAATACCAGCAATATAATCTAGAAGAATTTAAAAAAGAAATTAGAAATTAAATTAAGAATAAATTAAGAACTTTCATTTTTATAATGAAAGAAAAAAAATTGCTTCTAGTCTGATATTTTAATATGAAAATTAAAAGGAATTAAATCTAAAAAATATGTTTATTCCTGCTCTTCAGTGTAACCTGAATGTAAGGAGAGGTCAAATCAGCACACCCTGCCAAATCTTTTATTAACTGCACCCAGGTGTGATGCTGCTGTATAGTCTAGATTTGTCCACAAATGCACTGATTAGAAAGACTTGTGTAGGTGGGTACAAAGGAGGCACAGACAATTGACAACAATTTGCACAGCATGATTTTTCAGTTCACCACCTTCAAATTCTCAAATATGATTTTCAATAAATCATACTAATCAATACATTCCTATAAAAGAAAACAGGTAATTTCTACATATATTTCTGATGAACAATGCAAAAGGTCCAATACACAGATAAAAATTATGAAGTCTCACAGTTTTAGGGGAAATATATTTCTTGATGAGTCTTTCATATGCTTAGGTTTTGCAATTTTTCCTTCTCAGATATTAATTAAAAAACAAATGTTGGGGTTTTTGTTTTTGTTTTTTTTCAGAAAAACTTGACAAATACTGCAATAAGGTGTACAAGAAGACTATGTATTTTCCAGCATGATGTTGGGAAGGCTGCGGGACGAGATGCTCCTTTTTATCCTTAGAATGTGAGTAATATTAATAAGCATAGCATTAGAAACAATCTTTTCTTTCTCCCCCTCTCCTATATCCTAAAATAAACAGTATATTCTTCCACAAGAATACCCCTGCTCTACAGAAGGGTTTGTAACAGCAGCGTGATGTATGTCTAGTGTGTCATCTGAAGCAAGAAAGATGTCTAGATGAGTACTACAAACATTTCCTACCCCGTTCTGAAAGAAAAAAAAAAATATATATATATACACCATTTTTCATAGTAAATGAACACTCATAATTTTCCTTTCTGGTCTAAAAATATGTATTCCTTTTACTAGGATAACGTTACTGCTGGCACTCAATATTCAAACAGCAACAGTAACTGCCACGAAAAACTTAATCACTCTAAAATAATTACTGATTTCAGAAGTAGTAGTTTGCTCACTTTTACATGAAACACTATCTCTCTGACTTTAAGGCTGCCATTCTCAATAATGAAAACATCTTGTATCTTCAACACTTTAAGTGGCAAAATTTGGCAAGATGGAAGCTTCTATGTCATTAATGTTAGAATGTTTTTATTTAAGTTTAAATATCTGGACTTCATCTGTATCTATTTCAGAAAGGAAGCTAAAATAATTAGGTGTTTGAATCATCAGATTATAAATAACAGCCGAAGAAAGATATGTTTCTGATTTTTTCCTCTAGTCCAAAATGAAGACGAACATCAGCAGCATACAGATGCTGAAAATTAGTGTCTTAGTACTACTTATAGGTCAAGAGCAGTTAAAGAGGCCATAAAAAGCAAGAACGTATTTAAGATCTCGCTATACATTCCTGTGATTATCTTGATTGGGACTATTGTCCTTACCCAGGATTAAATGGAAATCGGAACCCAGAACACATTTATACGTAGAAAGTCAAGCATCTGTCTGGCTTTTTTTGTTTTGGATAGGATCGGTGTAATTTCAGATGGTTTGGTTTGCAATAATCTTCTTGCAAACTTTTACTCTGTTTTTTGTTATCCTACCTTTTATTGTAATGTCAGAAAAATTAACCACAGCTTCAAAACTAACACTATTAATCGCCTAAGACTATTATATACAACATAGGAGAGTACAAAAAAGAGATACACATCTATTTCCAACAGTATTACTGAAGAGCGTTGGGGGGAGAAAAAAAAAAAACATTGGTCTGGGCAGAGCGTCAGGCAGATGTCTTGAATTAAAGTTGTGGTGCAAATCACTTTCAGTTATGACAGCAGGAACCATATTTGTGGATGTACTCGTACGTTGCAAATAGGCTGCATGAACTAGAAGAGGTTGTAAAAGAGAGCTGACATTCATCTAAAAACCCCAATTTTTACTATTTTTTCAATAATTTTAAATACCCCCTTATTAAAAGTACAATACACCTTTTTTTTCTGGTTCTTTCCATACAGTCTCAAAGCCATACTTACTAATATTTCAAAGTTTAACTGTCAGCAATGGTCTAAACAGATGAAGGCCCAGGAAGATGAAGGACACATCTGAGGGTCAAGATTGTCACAAATGTTGTGCCCCTAAGATAACACACACTTTCTGGAGTACATCTAATGTAAAAAAAACTCTTCTACATAATTCCTCAGTAATGAGGAGCCCATTGGTATATGAAGCTATTGAAACTATATCCTTGAGAGCCCTAAAGTTAACACATGTGCAAGGAACTGCTCCAGGTTAGCCAGAAAACTATATCCATTTCACTGGATGGATTTCTACTGAAAGGACTGAATTTTATTTTGAATGCTTATGTTCAATGGGAACATAACAATGAGAAACCTGAGTCCAGTTTAAACTTTGTTTTTCATATTGTGACTAAAGCTATGGCCATGTTGGTTGGACAACTTTTTTTACAGAAATGGAATAGGACACTGGTTACTACCTGTGCACTGGTTTTGTCAGGGACTTTAGTATCTCCATAATTTCTAAAGAAATTCTAAGGCTGATATCTATACATTAAAATATATTTACTCTCTCTCTTAGCACCTTCTTTTAAAGTTTAACTTCACATTTTTCAACAACTTAGCAAACTGCTCAGCACAATTTGGTACTGTTTCAGATTATCCTCTCTGTAATGTATTCTGCTTAATCTAATTCTCTCTTTCTATTCTTAGTGACTTTCCATCATATTTAAGCACAGGAATGCCCAGCAGAAATGAAAGGATGAACTTTCCCAATATCCAAGATCCTGTCATAGATAAGCCAAAAAATACATTCTGTACTATTTAACTTGACCTAAATTGATGGCTAGCATTTCTTTTGAATGAGAAGAAAAGGGCAGAGCAAAAGAGACACAGAATAAAAACCATTTTGTGGAAACTTCATTCATTAATGCATTTCAGAAAGATAAAATGAGCAGCTACAAGGTTAATTTTTAAAATATAAAATATTAGTAACTTAATCCCTCATTCAAATATCTGTGACAATTAAATGAAGATGGGAATAATATATAGAAAATTTGTGTGCAGGAGGGGAAAGTAAAGAAAACCAACCACATTTCTTTATGAAAATATCTATAAGGATCTCTTCACTCTTACAGCAGCATCTTCACATGCAATCTAAGAAAAATAGTTTTGTTTTACAGTACAAGCATCCAGTCAGAAACTGTTCTTTGGTGAGACTTTTCCATTCCTTGTTCTGTTAAACCTCCACTCCATCCATTGCCTAGATTTGAGAGACATAATTTCCTAACACGAAAGTTTTGTTCTCCACTCCTCTTAATTTAGCTCCCACTTTAGCTCACCACCCCTCTTAATTTAGGAGTACTCAGCTCTATTAATCACTAAAAACTATTTTTAATGAAAACCATGCTTTAAATATATGAATTTGCAAGGAGAAGAAATATGCAGGACAATTTAAATATCAAATTAGAAACAGAAACTGTCTATAAACTAATACAATATTAATTCAAGTATACATAGATTACTGATAAATTTAGTTTTATATATGGGTTGTGCCTACCATCAGCACAGCCTAATACAGTGATAAGCCTTGAGTCTCTTAAGAGTCTTGGGTGCTACTCTTCAATAAACAGGGACTGAAAGTTAAGGCCAACATTACTGTCAGTGATCATCTTAACCAAGTATCACTTTGTCTTGTGTTAGAAGCTTAAGTTAAAGTTCTCCAGGAAATATATAATATTGAAAAATGCTAGTAATTAAAATTAATTACAAAAAGTCTTACAGAAGTGCTTAAGGAGATTTGTAATCCAATCTGTACATCTAGAGATTTTTATCTAGAAAGATCAAAGGATCTGTATAAAATGGTTGCTTGTGATATGTCCCTTAAGACTAAGAAATAGTCAATACACAGTTTCTATATTGCACTTTCCTGCTCAATTTTTTGTTTTCCTTTTCTCTGCTCACTCTCCAAGAGAGCAAATAAAGACAGAAAGGTGGTAAAGGAAAACACAAGCAGCTTTTAAACCAAAAAACCCCCAAATTATACTTTTTTGGTGTTTTGATATATTGTTGTATTGTAACAATTTAGTTTACTACAATGAAAGGATTTAGTGACAATTTATCTTATTTATCTTTTCTTGCTAAAGCAGAGAAATTGAAATGTAGACAGTATTGTGAAGGAATGACAGGACCAAGTGAGATGGAAATTTTCAAATAAGCAAAACAAGAAAATTTCAATGTTAGTGATATCTTTTCTAATGTATATGATGTTTAGAAAAACAATTATAGTTCTGCTTGCAGAACACCGGATATAATAACATTTTTCTTAAGAAAAAAAATTCTGGTTCCTGTTAAATTTGTCAGTATTTGCTTTTATTCCTCTGGCAATAAGAAATGTTAAGTGGTAAAAGTTTGTCTTCGGCTAAGTATATCTGTTGGCAACCCTGAATGTGAGTGATCTAGTTGTCAACAGTCCCATGACTAAAAGAACAGATTTAAGAAATAAAACATTTATTTTCCTTTTTTTTTTTTTTGTATGCACATGTTTCCTATGGGGTTTTTTTTGTTTTTTTTTTAATTTTTTTTAATCTGTGGCTTCAGCTCATTCAAACCTCTGAGGTCAGCCTGAAGAGGTTAAATTTGTTAGTTTAACTTATGTGTGGTTTTGACCTGGTCTTTATTCACAATTAAATGCAGTGTTCTGCTATGTAATTTGAGACAAAATTATCTCTTCACTGTAGGAAAAAAAAACCCACACTCATGTATACGACTGTGGGCAGATTTTTGATAAAATTAATGTTATAGTTGGGCTACAAAGTATTTTAATTTATATGGAAATATAAATTAGACAGTAAGGTGATATTCACTGAAAAACGAGATGAAACCTACTGCCTGCTGATTACCTTTCCTGAAAGTTGAGTGTATAAATAGAACGAGAGTATATAAGATTGTAAGGCAGAGATAACACAAATGAATAAAAAATTCATAAACTTGAAACTAATATGCTTTCATAGTCAAGAAAACACTCAGGAAACAACAACAAAATCACCTCATCTTTGACATGATTTTTTTCATCCTTTTTGGATTTAGCAATTGGCTTTAGATTCCAAGAGGAGACATGTGACCTCAGGATATTTTAAAATCCCCTAAATGCTTTTGGCTTTAAGTTCTTTATGTAAACTGAGATCTGGCTAACAAATAATAAATTCTGCTTTATATATCTAAATTAAATTTTTATTAATTTTTATTGTCTTTAGTTATTGATTTTTCCAGTTTCAGCATCATACATAATTAGAACAAGGAAGGGCAATGAAGTTCTTGAAGGTAAGTCCTATGAAGTGTGGCTGAGGGAGCTGAGGTCGTTTGTTGGAGAAAAGGAGGCTCAGGGGAGACCTTTCCCTTTCTGCAACTGCCTTAAAGGAGGTGGGGGTTGGTTACTTCTCCCAATAAACAAGTGACAGGACCAAAGGAAATGACCTCAAGTTGCACCAGGAGAGGTTTATATTGGGTATTAAGAAAAAAATTCTTCACTGAAAGGGTGGTCAGGCATCAGAACAGGCTGCAAAGAAAGTGGTCACCACCCCTGGATGTGTTCAAACAGTGCATGGATATGTCAATGTATCAATAATTCTTATGGGTTCCTTCCAAATCAGGATATTCTGTCATTCTATGCTGCACCTGGAGATATGGTTTAGTGGTGAACACAGTGGTGTCAGGTTATTGGTTGTATTCGATGATCTTAGAAATATTTTCCAACTTTATAAATTCTAAGTTTATCTTATCTTAAAGATTATTGTCTTCCACAGCTTGAAATTCTGAGCAATATGTGAAAATACAGGTTTAATAAGCAAGCAGGATAGAGAAACTGGAAAAAATTGTTTTTGGCAGATCATAATGCTGTGGAGGTCTGATTGTCATGTTGAGTGAGAACACCTGATTTGGTATTAGCTTTTTACTGAATTTCCTGCTGTGGGTCTCTCTGGGCAGCTGTGAGGACACTCAGCCAAGTGAAGATCCTTTCTGTCAGGGAAAAAATGCCAGAGGTGCCTGGCTCCAGTGCCTTGCACAAGAACTCGAGATTTCTCCACAGGGATGGAAAATTACTTTATTCCAATCCTCTTCCAGTCACTTCCCTTTGTTCTCTCTGACTTGTGCAATGTTTATATGAAACCAAGGAGATAACATAACAAAATTTCCTCTTCTAAAGTCTGTTCCATGCTTTTTCATGAAGAGCTGAGCACACAGTTAATTTGTACTAGTGTAGCATGCAACATTTCATCAGAGTTATGTTTGATTAAAATAAAATATTTTCTGTACCAGAGGAAGACTAGATTAAACTGATTCAGAAAGAACATAGATAGAAACCTTTTAACTCCTAACTGAGGCTAAAAAGCAGAAAGTACTATGATCATGCTAATGTTTTATACTACAAAGGAATTACTGTCAAGCAGTGCCAGCAACTGCAACTAGAAAAGAAGTGATGATAGCTTGTTCCTACTTTGCCTAAGTATAGTTTTTTTAATGTTTGAAGACACTGAACTATTTTGCATTTTTAATACATGTCCTGAAGTGCTCATCAAAGCCTTGTTAAATGTATTATCATTTAAATACATGAAAGAAGATCTTTGAAAGAGGCAACATAGCTTCAAAAAACTTGCCCAAAAAGATTACTGCTTTTTCCAACAATAAAAAATGTCTATCACAAAATATTAACTATCTGTGTAAATATTTTCTTATTCAAAATTTATGCATTTATGGATTTTATATATCTCTTACCATATATATGATGTGTCAGTTGCCATACTAATAAAGCAAACAAATTGAGGGCATAAAAGTGAACAGAATACAACAAACAAAGAGAATAGGTTATCTTAATAGTAAGAAGGATAAGATTGCAAGCAGGCTTTTTTTATATGTTTCCTGAAGTGGACTACAACTAATGTTAAAAGTTCTTCTGGTATTTCTTATTTTTTTCCTGTGAGCATATAATCACAGTTAGCTCAAATTTGGTTCTGCAAATAATATTCTAAAATAAGAAGTAATGGAGAATTTTAATAGACATAGCTAATAAAGCAATTTAACAGGTATTTATGTTATCTAGTTAAGATTTTGCTGAAATCAAGACAATTTTTGCTTCAATTAAATCTTCCATATATACTATGTCAAAAATAATACATATATTATGATACAAATAATTTGCAAGCTTGCAAAACTGAACTGCATTCAGTTATGGAAATAACTAGAATTTTTGAGAATAATTTTATATTTATATTGTTGTTTATTGAATATTTAAATCAGTATTTTCCTATTCATTTATCTTTATTTTTTTGTTCTGATGTGACCAAACATTCTCTATAAAATACTTGCTTCTGAAACAATAATTGTGCTGCTGAAATATTTTTTTATAAATCCAATAAGGTATGAAACTACAGGTTCAGATTCTGACAAAGAAATCTTGACTGTAGTTACACTAAATTGATAGCTTTTGTTGCCATGGCAAAATACAAAGAGAAAATGTTGTAAATGGAAAAAAAAATATTCCTCAATAAAACTGACTCAGCAGAAAAAAATTCTGGCATAAATCAGGACATGTGCCAACATTTCTAGCCATGTGAAAAACATCTGTCACCTTTTGAAGACTGGAGTTGAACATATGGTGTTTTCAGATGTTTGTTGCTCAATTATATGGCTACATTCTGGGAGGGATGTTCATGGATATCTCCATGTAGTTAGAAACAAATTGTATTTCAAATTGACTTATTGTGGCTCCTACATGGGAAATGATTACATCAGCTCCTATATCAGTTATATCAAAAATTTTTATGGTTAAGAGAGTCCTGATTAGAGCTATGAAGCTGAGACAATGATACAGGCACTTCATCTAAAGAATAACCTGTTTTAAATGGAGAATACCAAGGAAATTTTGATAAACAGTTAAGTAAATTGATAAATTATTTATCCATAATTATGTTTACCAGATTTAAAAATTAGCAACAAACAATGTTTTTCTATTCTGTGGAACACATTGTACTATGGTCTGACTGTATGATCAAAACTCAACGTTACTGTACAATCATATAAAACATTTGTGCTGTCAAAATAAGCTTAAAAATCAAATATTATATTATATTATATTATATTATAGCCAGAAATGTTGCCTAGTTCATTTCCAGAAACGAACAATGTGAGCAGACTTTGAAGTGTGAAGAAGAACAAGACAGTTCACGGAATTATACCCAGCCTGAACTGGCCATGAGACTGGGACAATATTGTATTTTTTTCCAATTCATTTAATATTTGATATTTTAAAACAAATTAATATAAACCAAAACTGTATTACAGAAATCAACTTACTTGCATGTAGGAATTTAAAAATATATTCTTGGTCTTTGTTACCTTTGACAATTACCCTTCATTTATCATAACTTGATACTTGTCATGACTTCATACCTGCATTCAGGGACATGAAATTCCAAGCTAGACTTTGAATAGGTTGTACTCATAAGACAAATCCAGTGTCTTAAAAATTTATACTATGTTCTTTTGCCCTTTTTATGCTCCCCTCTGAATTTTTGTTTCACTGCCTTCTTGGCTTCTATATCAAGTACTTTTTCAGTACTTTTCTCACAGTAACTTTTCTCATTAGTAGCTCTGCTGCAGGGTTCAGCTGTCCCTGGTTTGTACAGCCCCTCTGCCTGACCTTGGCTCTGGTTCACTGAGAAAATTCTTGTTGAGGTGTGAGAAAGCAGGCAAGCTAAAATAAGCAAGATATGGAAAGCAAAAACAGATGGAAGTGCAACTGTTGGAGTAGTGACAGCTAACAGCTCCAGGACTCTAAAGTACTGAGTAAAACTGTAAGACCTTTCCCTCCTGCCAGCTCCAGGGAACTGGAAGATAATAACCCAGTGGCAGCAACAGAAGCAGCAGCAGGGCAGGTCGGCCCATTTGGAGAAGCCTGGCCCTCCCCCAGAAAACAGCTTATCTGGTCCAAGAGGACTCAGCTGTTTGCAGAAGGGTTGCAGATACATAACCTAGGAGCTTACAACTTCTAGCCTGCTGTCATATGTATTCTCCAAAAAAAAAATCCCTTCATACACCTGAGGTATATCTTGCTGCAGTCTCATGGTGAAAGCTGCCCAACTGAAGTGATGAAAAAGGGTTTTAGGGTATCTAAGACAGAATGCTGTGGCTATTGTACAGCTAGCAAAACTTCTTCCAGTCCTATGAGAAATTAAACTAAAGAAGCATATATTATCTGGAAATTTATAACAATCAAAGGTAAATGTAAACATATAGAGCAGAAATTTAGGAAGGATAAAATGAGAGTGCTTGATGTCCTTATGTAGCTATCCCAAAATTCTAGGTTGGTGACTAAAAAAGTAAAGATATTTTATAAATATTCAAGGTAATATAATTTTAGAATTTAAGCCCCCTTTTCGCTGCACCCATGACATATTAATTGAAGACAAAACTTTTGCATCAACAGTTTTGTTGCTGACATGCATTCTCAGTGAAAAAACATTTTGCTGAAACACATTTCTATCTATTTGGATTTGGTGTGGGTGTTCCATTAAAATAAAGAAGACTAAGACATGCTATCCACAGAACATTGAAGTTTTTGAAAGTCACCTAACAATGCTATAGAAGAATCCACACAGAAACTAATTTTCAGTTACTGGCACCTATGTTCTCAATGCAAGTAGCTAATAAAAGTACATCCAAATCAGCATGAAATGATTCATACCATTCTGATGAAATCCTGCTAAGAAATTCCAGCAGGTAGGCGGAAACACAAGATTCTCAGAGTATCTAAATTCTTGCAAATTAATGTTAGCACACTGTTCCCTTTCTTGAAACTAAGACTATAAAACACAGTGACTGTGACTTCTTACAAGGAAAGTTTCTGGCATAGCAGGTTATTAAAGTCTGTCCTTTAAATCCTACTCCAGATTTTCCACGGGGTATCCACCTCTCACATTTTCCTTGATGTTCATGAATATTTCAAATTCATCCACACTGTATTATCAGGTTTAATGATAAAACTGTATTTATAAAAAACAAATGTTATTACAAATACCAAGAAAAAAAAAAGTCAAACTGTACTTTATAAACAATGGTATCAGGGAAAATATAATATCTGAAATAAAAGAATAACAGAAATTACAATTTTTTTTTTCATATAATGTGTCAACTTCTTTCACATTCCCCTTTCACTATGTAGTTACTTAAACTCCTTAATACTGTTTTTCAGATTGATATTGGTCTAATGCATGGAGCATCTCTAGATCATATATAATACTGAGTTATTTAACTCAAAGCCAATGTAAATCTTCTCATAGTGTGATTTTTTTAATTAGATGTTCAGTTTATATGTTTATATTCTTCAGAGCTAATGCTCTGAACAGCATACATTTTCTCCTGTGAGATTTCTCAGTGGAAGGGATTAGAGCAGCCTTTATAAATATTAGATCCCATAACAATCTCATGATAATAATATTTTCTGTGCCTGTGCAGATGAAGTAAATGCATATAATCTATGTCACACAGGAAGTAAATGACAGATGATATGGAATTCAGACTCCTAGATGCTGTCAGATTAGAATCTTTTAAAAATGTGCAGAAACCCAAATCTCAGATATAGGAGAAAAAGAGAGTGCCAAAACAAGCAAATAAATTTGAAAGACTATAACTAAAAATGCTGGGAGGGTCTTTTTATTCTTGAAATTCAATCAAGACTGTATGATTGCCTGCCAGAACATAATGTTTTCAGGTCAATAAAAGCAGAATAATTTCTCACATGAACAGAAGAATCAGAACAGGATAACAGCAACTCAAAAATATTTTTAGCAGCTATCTCATTTACTCCCATATTATGTTAGCTCTTCCAGTTTCTGCGGCTGCTAATAATCACAGGATGCCAACATGTGTACAACTAGTTTCTGCCAATCCAAGCAAACCATAGAAAGTCTGCTGTAATTTACAGTCCCAAGATGTTGACAGATTGGTTCGCCAGCCAACAAAACATTACTTTCTTTTGCAGCTTCAAAGCCTGGAGGGAGGACATAGAGTTCTGTGAAAATCAGTGGGATGCTGGAAAGCTAAGGCATAAGCTACGCTGTTCATTACAAAGATGCTGGCCATCATTCCATGTGAGGGGATATCACAGATCTAACCTCAACTAAACATCTGGCAACAGGACTGTTTTCTACACAGGCTGAAAAAAAATAGGCTGAGAAATGTTTTCTTAGGGGCCTCAGCCAGGTGTTCAGCTGTGTGTCATTTTTGTGCACTACCAGGTAAGTAAGCAGTAATATTTTATTAATGTCTATGGTCTATCTAATTCTGTACCTTGTGCAGGTGTTTTTCTTATGAGTATGTTACTTTTGAAATGTTGGTAGTTTGAGACACCATTTGGAAAATTCTTCTGTAATTGTTTTTTTGTCAACTACAGGAGGTTAGAAACCTAAAAATCTCTCTAGATTGCTTTTGAAACTCTTGTCTAGCAAATGCTGTATTTTTGCATGTTTAATTGTGTGTCAAACCTCAAAAGGGATACATTATATGCAAATACCTTCAGATTACATCAAAGAAAAACAAATCTTACTTTTTGAACCATGGGAAAACATAAACCCTAATTCTAAGCCTCCAACCTTAGGCCAACAGAAGATGCCAAGCTAGGACAGAGCAAAGGTGTTTTGCACTCTCAGAGACTCAGGCAGTCGCTGGATGCCCTGGCAGCACATTGTTCAGCTCTCCAGCCCGTCTGCAACCAGGGAAAGATGTCCTGCAGGTAAGATGGTGAATGGGACATGGTTTAAGCTCTGCATAACATAATGCAGTTACTCTCTTTTAAAAGAGGACAACCCTCCTCAAGTGGAAAGTATACACAGAGATATAATACAGAAAATCATAATAGTTACCAGCCCAAGAGGCTGGTTTTCTTTTATACAGTGTCTGTTTTTTATCACAACTATTAAATTAGCACCCCACAATCTACTTGCATCCTGTTGGCTCTACAAATAGAGCTCAGCAGATGTTTGCTATTATCCACAATTTAGAAACTATTTCACCAAAGACAAAAAGAACCCTGGGAATTAATCACCCTCTTTGTCAAAGGGCCCTTGAAGAAGCAAAAATGTCAGAACCATTGCAAGGAAGTAAAAATGTGTTTGGATGTCCATCTAAAACAATACAATATAGTTTTTATTGAAACAAAAATGTATTTTTCTTTTCTTTTTTTTTTTTTTTTTACCGTGCAAGCATATTACAGCCCATGCTACAGTATGTGTATTAACCCCCTCCACAAGCAGGAGAAAGAAAGCACACAGGTATTTGGTGCTAACCTAGAGTAACAAATTAACCTGTTCAATTCAAGAAGGCTGGTAGTCATCACGTGCATAGTGACACATAAACTTGCATGAACTAAGCGGGTTTATCCTTGTGTGGTTGATGACATCTATAGAAACTAAAATTACAGTGGTCAGGATTATGAAGTTATTTTTACTCACCTTTAATCTGATATGGCACCTTACCCTGAAACTGCAAAATCATTTTCCATTTTAACTGTGGAAAAGTTTAACCATGGAGTTGCCAAGAAAAGACTAAGGAAACTATGGAACAACTGTAATTATATTTTGTCCCAATTCTCCCTGCAGGTGTTGCACAGTGTCTCATTGACAATATTTTCTGCATATGTGAGACACAGTATCAGATAACAATAAATAACAAATTATTTTTTAAAAAATAAGTCTGACTTTTTTTCCTTTGCTTTTACTTACAGTTGTTTCCTTCAGTCCATCTATCCTTTACATAACTGGAAAATTGTATCTAAGCACTTTCTAGTTTACATTCTGAGCATACAGTTAATTTTGAATAGTAGCTGACTGCTTTGGCTGGTACGATCAAATAAAATTAAAACTCAGGTTCTAATACAAGTGCCTGTTTATTACATTTTATGTCAATAGCTCAGACATTTATGTAGATTTGCTTACTGAAGAGTAATTATGAAATTAAATTGAGCACATAGAATATTTCAAAATTAAAAGTATATTTTAAGAAAATTGATTAATACGGAAAACTATTAGGATATCTCATTATTCACCCTATATTGAATGCAGTATTTAAGAAATAAAAAACTAGAATCCACTAGCTCACTAGGTACTAAAGCTGTCTGCTTAACTGAGCAGGAATAAGTAATTTTTTTCAAATGAAAATTATATAAAGTAACATTATTATTATTATTATTATTAGTATTACTAGCTAGACTCTGCACAAGCAAAATGTCCATGTCCCAGGTGCAATAATAATGAAGCTATATCTAGCAAAATGAAGTATTTCAAACTAGAAAATATAGTTTTCATACTTCAAATGTGTTTACCACTAATTTTGAGATACAATATAGGTAAGCTGCAAACATTTGCTGTGACTATTTTCAAGGCAGTGTAGTCATCACAGAAGAAAAAGCCTTTGGTATAATTTTTGTAGATTTGTCTTTCCTGTAAGACATCCTGGGCTCCTAGTAGCAATGCAGTGTATTTCCCAAAGATTTAGCCAAATGGCTACTTACAGTTAGTGATTTTGCAGCCTAGGTGCTAGTTCTGGCTTTTGACATGGTTTTGTTATAGGGCTCTGAGTTATCTCTTGAAGCTGTAGTGCATACACACCTGATTGTATTTCTTACATGCCTCAGGCTTCCCATTTCCAAATCAGGAAAATGTTTTAAGATTTTCTAAGAATTTTTCTTTATGTAATTGACGTACTATTACCTTTATGGAAACAAAGAGGAGGCAAGAGACTTGAAAATATTAAATATTCCCTGCAACTACAGAATCAGGTAAACATGTAAACTTTATCATCAGAGAGCAGCTCTGTTTTGATAAATGAAAACATTATATAGAAGTCCTAAAACAAAGAAACATGATCTTGGGTGTGTCCAGACTATTCATGTAGAGAAAATTTCTCTTCTGTAAAGGCTGTAACGCAAGTGTACCTCCTTCTGACTGCACTACCATATGTCAGCTGACTAGAACATGATTTATACCAGAAATCTTTGATGTCCATCTCAGTCCTTTTAATGGCATTAATTTCTTTCCACCAACCTCATTTGTCCCTAGGCCAAGACTGGAATTCTTATGGAACCTGCAGTGCACCGTAACCAGTTTTCGCCCCTTGGCCTCATGAGCAGCTGCTACAGATCTGCTCTGGTGTGACTGGTGAGCAGCACCATCAGACATAGGGCACCAGAAGGGTACACTGAAAGGAGGGGACAGATGCTCTGCTGAGAAAAGCCTTCCTATACTCAGAAGTGGTGGTGACATCCCACGGGGCATAGTTCCCAAACTCCACTGGAGGAACTGATCCTGCACAGCAGAGGCCTTGACCCAGAGTGAGCTCTCGAAGGAGCTCCAGCACTGCAGGGATTTGGCTTCAGGGATCTCTGGGGCTTCTGGATGAGACTGGGACAAGGTGAGCTGGGCTCCTTGCCTGCCTGCTCTTGTGACCAAGCAAAGTGTCTGCAGGAGGAGGTCACCACTGTGCAGCATCAGAGATAAAGAGAAATAGTTTGGTGTAAGATCATGTGAAAGGGGAGAGTGTCTTCTTCACTAAGATCATCATCTGATCAAAAACCTTTCCAATACATTGACTATTCTTTACTCAATAATGAGCAAAAGAGGAAACCAAAAACAAGAGCCCACAGAGACACAAATATCGTCACAGAAAGGGTCAGTAGAGACAGTGCCAAGGACCAGACTGGGACAGTGAACTTCGTCTGTCTTGGCACATTGGGATGTTCTTCAGTAGCCAGAAGCCCCTAAGCCAGGAGCTGATGGACATGATGGTCATTTATAACATCCCTTAATATCTGGATCATTTCCATCTGCAGCTTCAAGAACTTAACAGAAATGAAGGGGGTGTGAAAATGGAGCCTCCCATGAAGACAGAAGCTGGAAGGTGGTTACTTCTGGCACTCAGAGGATGGCTCTTGCTCCACTTTTAGATTTCCAACTTTCTGACATGCAAGTGCCACCATTTACATGACATCACCCAAACACACAGTTATCAGAGACATCAGAGAAAATCTGTGTAAAATTCTTATCAGCAGGGAACCTTTTCTCTAGGAACACTTAAATGTCAAATACAGATATAACTGAAAAGTCTGAAAGGGGAAAGATAACTCTACTAGTGCTAAAAAACAATGAAACTTTTTTTAAAACTGAAAAAACCTAATGAGAAAGTGTATTCCAATTTAACTTTGCATTCAGTGTTGGTTCAGAGTGTCTGAGGCATGTAAGTAATTAATTTCTTAGACATTTCCCTTATTAAGTAAGTGTAAATAATGAAAGCTTGCTCAGGTCCTGGATTCTGCACAGTTCCTTCAGTTAAAGAATAACCTGCCGAACAATTTGACATGAATTCCAAAAGGATTATTTCTTTGTCTGCAACATCTTTATCTGTCAAAAAAGCAATACTTGCATATACATGCATTCGGTTTTCTTGGCCAGGTCTAAAAATCATCATGATGTACAAGTAATCTTTGTTTAAATCACTCTGAATCAGGTCCTCAATAATTCACTAATTACTTTGTCCCTGGGTAATTTAAAGTTTTTGTCTGTGTACTGACTGAAGTTACAAGGGTTTTTTTTGCCAGGTAAAATCTCCTGCACACTAAGAATACTTCTAATATATCTGACCACATAATTACTAATGTGCTTTGACTTAAATTACACCAGCAATTATGTTAACTAACATTAATTTAAAGCATCTTTTCTTTTGTTTTCTTTTTCTTGCCTCCTATATGCTGAATATTTTTGCTATAAAAAGATGTGTCCAAGTTAGGAAGAAAATATTGTTGAATAAATCTTTATATTTCCTCTGTACGCCCCAAAATACTATTAATATGTTTTGGTTCTTATAGTGATGGACAAGCATTCTGGCAGCCAGCAGAAGGCTGAAAATTAAAGTATAATAAAGCTAAATGCAAATCTTGTTGAGGACAGCTCCCGAGAGTTTTATACCTTTCTTTTGCATTAATTATTCTCTTGGAGTTTCAAAGTATAACAAAACAGTGTGGCAACATACTGAAAATCACTGCAGTAAGCATAATAGAAATTCAGATGTGAAAACCACTCCTCAACTGATGCGTAAGTGTAAGCATTAAAAAAAAAAACTTCAAAGTATCTGTAAACTTTTCTTAAAAAAAAAAAAAACAACAAAAAATCTGCACTAATTAAATTACATCATGGGCACAGATCTGATAACTGTTAAATTAAAAAAAACCACAAGGATAATTAATAACAAAAATATAACAGCAATTTTGTTTCACTAAGTTAAAAGCTGTAAAAGCACATTCTACACTTGGATAAGAATGTACCCATGTTATTTGCATTTCTTGACATGAACAGTGTTTGTTTTAGCAGCAAAATGGCAGTTTGACTCCCACTAACACCACGATGACTAAAATATGTTTGAAATATATTGAAATAATTTGAAACTTTGCAGAACATGCCTATGTGGAAAGAGTGGATGGAAGGGGATGTTTTTACCTAAAATCCAAATCTAGCTGCTGGTTACAAATGCCATAGCTGGACGACAGCACATGTCCACCTAAGTGCAGCTGCTTGTGGCTGTGCCCAGCTGCATTACAAGGAGGTCATGGATGTGCTGGAGCTGTGCAAGCAGGGCCCTGCCGTGGGTGGGTGTCAGGACTGCTGTGACAGGGTAGTTGCAGTCATGGAAACTGGGAGAAGCTGCTGTAACACCAGAGATGTTGCTCCAGGACCTGATCGACACTGTCTGCCTGACAGTCTGGGAGTGGTGTGAGAAGAAATCTTACATCAGCATCCCGCGTAATTATCTATTATACTGTGTAATTACCTGTAATTGCCTATTACTTAGAAAATGCTGTATGCAAGAAGTATTATTAAAACTTTTCTATAGTAGCATAGTCCTGTCCTTGCCAGTGTTTCTAGTATAGAAAGCTTTTCCTTTATGTATTAACACGCTGATCTGGACATTAAACTTCTCCTAACATAAATTTTTGCTCATCACTTCAATCTCTTAGAACAGACAAATCAGAAACAACATGCAATCTGAATGATCAAAACACCCACAAAGCCCAAACACCCACTATTCTAAAAATAAATTTTCAAAGAAATATATTTTTACACATCTTAGTCAACAATATGCTCAAATCTCCCTTATAGCTACGAAAGGAAAGATTCAAGAGAAATGCCCATGATCAGTCATGAGAATCAATACCTACTGCATTCTGGATAACATATAAGTGTTCCCTGTCTGATTTTCAAATTACATAGTCCCATAATGTAGGACATTCTAAATAAGTGATATATCATAAATGATAAAGCGAATTTTAAAACAAATCCAGCCATTAAAAAAACACTATTTTTGTAAATACACCCAAAGACCACCAGGTGTCTCTGTAATAAAAGGAATGTATATAAAAATTCGTTTAAAAAAAAAGTTTAAAAAATTTCAATCTTTAACATATACCCACAAGCCCAAGCAAAATTAAACAAAAACTAAAAAAACCGAAACAACCCTGAATCAAAATAAAAAAAAAATCTAATGATAAGTTCAAAATGTTTTAAAAATCAGACTTATATGGAAAGGTTAAGTGTTAATGCAAGACCAGGCAAACCCTACTGCCAGCCAGTGTCAGCAGTACTAATGCCTTCAAAATTATGCTTTTAATTCCGATTGTACTTTATGATGCACCTTGCAAAATGTGAAAGGAATCTTATGCAAAGCACATTAAAAAAATTCCCGAAGTGTACCAGATCATGTGCAACTGACCATTCTTCCAATTAGACATGAATTTCTCTCACTACAAGTTTATCACTACTTTGAATTTAATTATGTTTTACAACAAATATATCACAAATATATTACTAGTTCATTTTATGGCACAGACTTAGGTACTGATAAAGTTATAGTGGTACAAACCCATTATCATAGATAAAGTCGTTATGGGAAGATACTACATATGAGTACAGCTTATTCTTGTACTGAAAAAAAAACTTTTTTAAACACTTATAGCATCATAAATTTGCATATTTCTATCAAAATATTAAATATTGATTGATGTGATTACTGATATCCTTGTTTGTGTCAGTACTGGTATTAAACATGAAGACAAACACTTCTGTAGGTGGCATGTAGTTATACAAGTGCACAAAAATATAACAACAGAAGTATTTGTTCACAAATGTGCCCTTACCACTTTCAAATTAAAGTACATATCCTCTTTTCCCCTTCATTGCTGCAGTCTGATACATGTGAAAGACTATTTGAGTAATACTAATTTAGATTATTGCTCTGCTTAATGTCTTTCACAGCAGTTCTTTATTGTGACCATTTTAATCAACCATTTGATACCATGTAAATACTAAGGAGGTGAATATTCTCAAAGTACAGAACATCTCCACATAATTAAACAGAAAAAACAAATTTTTCTATACTTTCAGAATATCTTTTAATTTAGGAATTAGTAAATTAATTCTTGGATTATTACTAAAATTGAAATATATATTTTTCTATACTTTCTCAGATTTCACATAATAGCAAAAAGCCCATGAATAGGTGGAAAACTTTTTGTATAAAATCTTTGTGTAGATGTTCAGAAATAGCATTTTTTAAATTTCATTTTGATGTTTACACATTTCATATAATAGCTAATATATTTAGTAAATAATAAACAATGAAGTAAAAAATATACAACAAAATGTATATAAAACAAATATTAAAATATAGCCAAAATATACTAGCACTGTTGAGGGATACTACTGGAGGCAATATTAGAAGGTGTATAACTTCCTTGGTTTGCCTTCTTCAATAGACAGCATCTCAGCTTCTTGGCTTTTCAAGACTTCTCTTCCTCTCTCTCTATTGTAAGTTTTTGATGTCAGCTACGTTACCACTAACCACCAAATCTAGCTCCAAAACTTTGTCCATATCAGAACACTCTTACATCTTCCTCTACACCTCTTTTTCCTGTTCAAGCTCTCATTTTGCTTTCTTTCCTCCTTTTCCCTTGTCTTGGCCACTCTGGGCCTAGATGGGGGCTCCAGAGGCAGGTGTGGAGCATGGCTTCCAGTGTGTCAGGGATTCAGGGCCACTGCCAGGCTGGGATAAGGCCCAGGGACACAGGATGTGTGTGGCAGGGCATCATCCCATCAGAGCAAGGCCAGACCTGCCCCTTCCCTTCACACACATGCATCCAAAATGTTTTGAGCCAGCAATCTCCTTCGTTCTCTCACAGCTGCATGCCTATCTGTAATAACATATTTATGCATTTATGCGTCTTTATTCAATGTATCACCAACTGTTCCTGTTTAATTGCAGGAAAGCTGCCATTTCTGTGGATGAGATTCTGATTTTTGATAATTACTCTTTTAGACATGAGCACAAGTTCCTCTATCACTCTATTGCTTGCAAAAGTGGCAATTCAGTATCCTTTTCCTTGCACCTTCTATTACCCAGACACAGTCTGATCCATATGCAATCATTTTGTGTGTGTGTGTAAAGAAACATCACTACTGGGCCATAAGAAAACTGGAGAACCTTCCCTCTTTAAGGAATACAACCCTGATGGTGTTGAACCATGGACTTGGCAGCAGCTGTAGAGACACTTTAGGAAAGTAGTCCATTTGCTGTCAAGAGCAGCAAATTACAAGAACAGGGATGCTGTCAGCTTGTAGTTGAAACGTGGAGCTCAAGTTCTTGGGGTGGTGGAAAAATCCTGAGAGCAGAGGCATAGGAGGATGTGCTGACACACTGATGAGCTGTGCAGGGCACCTCGCATCCACAGAGCTCTCATCTGACACAGCTGATGCATTCCAGTCTCTGTACTGTGCTCTGCTGCACACTGGCAGGGTGTAGTTGCTCATATGAAACAGTACAAAACCATATTTTTCTGAGGCCTGTGCATACTTCAGCTGATCCCTTGCAGGCCCACAATCATGTCTGCATGGTGTTCTTTATTCTGGTGCTGCAAGTGGTCACAGCTTCCTCTCTTGTGCTGCACAGGCTATGGAGGGGTGCTTGCCTTTCTCCATTCTTTAAGTTTCCCTTTGAGGCTATCTATGCATTGATTCAAACAGGATTTATCACAAGGTGAAGGAGGTCAACTATTTTCAAAATCTGTATAGTATATTGTATTTGTATGTCAGCATCTGAAACAGAAAAATAAACAGTGTATTATTAGCAAGTGCTTGATATGATAGGACTTGGTCCAGAACCTACTGAAATTTTTCCCAATCATTGAAAGAAAACAGTTGTGCAGGCAAAAAAATCAAGACATCTATGACATGCTGTGTCACTGAACTATTTCCTAACTGATTAGCAACTTCCCAAACCAATGTGAAAAAGACGGAAATTGAAACCTTCTTTAGCAACTTCCCAAACCAATGTGAAAAAGACAGAAATTGAAACCTCTCCGCTCTTCAAGCTGTAGCAGGTAAAGAACACAACCTTATACTTTGCAGACTCCCTATCTGGAGGACAAAGTCACAGGAATTCACCAGAGAAAATCCTGACTTCTCTTTCCTCTCCCTTCTTCTTAAAGTAATTTTTTGACAAAAGCATAGTCATGAGTGATTACAATGGGACAGGTACCATTGCTCTGTGAGCGAGGAGAGATGATCCATTGCTTCAAGTTTCCCAGGGTTACAAGAAAATTATTTTCAAACATCATCATATAAGTCCATGACATGTCTCCCTTTCTGATATGTGACAGATTGGACTGAGCTTTGAGTTGCACCAAAAAACAAAATTCAGTGTTTCAGGATGTTAAAAGCAGTAATGCTAGAAGAAGGAAGAGCATTAGGTTCCTATGTAAATTAAAGGATCTGCAGGAGCTGAGAGGTAACAGTTCTGATACACTGAGGGGACAAGCTACAGTTTCTTTGAGAAGAATGTACAGATAATTTTTCCCCACATTAGGGGAAAACTTCAGTTAGGACTGAAGACATTATTAATTTACATAATATTTGCACTAAGACAGTCCTCAGCCGTGTGGGATTGTTAGTTATCTTATTTTAGGTTCTCTAAAGCCAAGCACCTCAGCCTTTGCTCCTTTAATTCTGAGGAACACCATAGAAAACGGATGCACAAATTTTCTTGCCAAATAGAAACAGAATGTATTCACAAGGCAAAGGAGGAGATGAATGTGCCCGAGATGACTAAAAAATGTGTGCATGCACACAAGGTTGGATCAGAATCCTAGGACTACCAGGTTTAATTCACTGCAAAAAGAAAAACTACACACATGTCCTAAAGTGCTCCTGCCTTGCCCTAGCAAGATGGTGGCTGGGAGTGTATTGACACTAACAAATAATATACCAGGTTTAGCCCCTTGCAGCCTTCATGGTTCTCAGGAATGAAGGAAGGCATCAAGAGCAGGTTATAAGCCAAAACAACCTTTGGGCTACGAAGATGGTTAAAGGCTTGGAGCACTTCTGTGGAGACAGGCTGAAGAGAGTTGGTGGTGTTAGCTGGGGGAAAGCGCCAGTGGGACCTTATAGCACATTCCAGTACTTCCAGTATACCTTCAGTATCTTGAAGGTCTGAAGGAGATCTGCAAGAGAGATGGAGAGAGACTTTTTACAGGGACATGGAATGATAAAGCAAGGTGTGATGGCTTTAAACTGAAAGAGGGAAGGTTTACATACTGGGAAGAAATTCTTTACTGCTGCAGTGGTGAGACAATGGAACAGGCTGCCCAGAGAAGTTGTGGATGCTCCATCCCTGGCAGTGTTCAAGGCCAGGTTGGATAGGGCTCGTGAGCAACCCAGTCTAATGAAAGCTGTCCCTGACCAGAGTAGGGGGGTTGGAATTAGATAATATTGAAGGTCCCTTCCAACCCAAACCATTCTGTGATTCTATACCTGTTCTAGTGGGTCACACCAAGCTCACAGACCACAAGTTTAGCACTGTTAGTGTAAGGCCAGAGGTAGTGTCTAGATATGCTTCCCTCACACTTCATTTTAAGTTACCCTTTTTATTGCATTGCCTTTGGTTTTCCTGGGACCTTCCCCTAGTAAAGTCTCACTTAATATGGTGTCATGGACATGTTATCCACTGTATAATAATAAAGATGTGCACAGAGAATTTAAATTTTCTAAGTATTTTATTTATGCAAATGTGTATTGAATCAACCTAAATATTCCATTTACAATGTTAATGAAACTTAGACAGGAAACTATGTGAAAGAGATTATTTCCCTTAAAGAAAATGTTCCTGCATTCCAGTAAAACTAAGTCCACGCTGTATAATTTAGACAGAGTTACATATAAATCCTTTTCCATGCCCTTCATACAGAGCAAGAAGAGCATGAAACCTGCACAAACAGACTGAAAATCCTGCAAGAGCAAGATTCCTCTGCAAATTCCCCTTCAAGGCAAGGCCACAAGGCAAAGCCTGGCTCTTGTCTTTGTTGAAATTCCCCACCTATCAGGTAAAAAAAAACAAATGGGGCAGCAGGACTCTTAAATCATCCTACACAATATGGATTGGAAGGAGTCTTTGAACCCTTGTATGTTCAATTTCCACTGTTTCACTGTTTGCTAATTTCCCTATAATTCCCACTTTTCTCTGCAGTATCTCCCAGGATTTCAACAGTATTCTCTGTGCTTTTCTTACTCTTCACTGTGTTATTTTCTTTCCATATCTCCTGTTTGTTCATATATCAAATCATCCCTTTTCTACATTAAATTCTTCACTGAATTTAATAATCTATTAATAGTAATACATCAATTCTGAATTTTCTTCAAACAAAAATGTCCATAGTAGAAATAATAAAAACACAAAAACCCCTTGACATTTCTCTGGATGTCATCTATCATTATCCAGCTTATTTGGTTTGTATGTTACATGCTTTCCTCATGATACTTTTACTTGGCTGCAGTGCAAGAACTACCTTTTATATGAATTTTATGCAGTAAAACTTTAGCAAAAACTGTATAAATAAATATAGCACAGAGTTGTTTGTATGAGTGTAAATTTAGTTACAAAGAAGTAAATATACAGCAACTCCTTCAATTTCAAGATAAAATACCTCAAGAAGCATACAGGCTGTTTTTTTCAGGAAACAAGTTTGGCTCACTAAATGGAAAAGTTAGAACAATCATATTCCATTATCTGCAAAAAGAATAAAACTCAAAGCTGACAAATAGGACCTAGAGGGTGTACAAAGAGCTTCATTCAAATCTCTACAAAGCTATATAAAATAGCTTTATTTCCCTTTAAAAGTTATTTAAAGCCAGTCATGAACTGTCTGAGTAAGAGAACAGGATTATAGTAATTTAACAGTTACTTGGCTATGGCCATTTTCTCCCGTATGGATTTTCTACTAACAGACTGATGGAGTAAATTGTTTTCATTGTCTCAGTCTAGACAGCAGTTAGATTAGGATCAAAAAGATGCCATCTCTCATTTGGTCAGGCATACAGACACCACTTAGCTAAGGGTGGCGTACAGAAGGTGAAATGCTGTGGAAGAGAAATTCTCTGCATTCAGTGAATAATTGTCATCGTTTATCCAGTACAGATGTCAGGAACTTGTTAGTTCTCCCATCATTGGAGGTTGAGGGGTGAGGAGTAAAAAAAAGCTGAAATAGTCTTAATATTTCATAATCCTTCAGTAAAATGTGAGAAGGAAAATATATGTCTACCATAGGCCAGAGTCAGATATTTTAGAATTCTAATGTGAGCTATTGCATATACTCTCAGGCCTTGACCTATTTCTCAGCCTATGATATGGAAGTTAGCTTTTGCAAAGGGCTGGACAACTCTGGGGATTATTTGATGAATCCAACAGGCTATACCCACAAAGCATTAAGTAAACAGTACATATTCATCAGACCAGCTATGGCTCAGTGTGGAAGGTAATGAGTAGCCAAGAGAACATGTATCTACACCCATGGAAGTACAAGCACATGTGCACACACACAGACAGAGCAGCCCAAAAATTAAGCAACTTCAGTGTCTGCTGCTTGTAGACATTATTCAAAGAGATAATAGACCATATCATTACACAAAAAGGCTTGAACACTTAATTGAAATGAACTGGATGGTCCCTGGAAAGAATCTATCCTTTTCCGACAAAGATTTCAAACATTTGCATGTGCAGCTGAAGAACGTTAATTCTCGTATAGGGAAAAAGGATAAGAGTTTACACTATGGGAATGAAAATTGAAATGGGATAGGTCACCGAATCAGTGGTTGAGGTTGGGTGGGACCTCTGGAAGCCACTTGATCCAAACCCTCTGTTCAGGCAGGACTATTTCGAGATGGTTGTTCAGGACCACGTCCAGGTGGCTTATGAATCTCTCTGAGGTGAGAGACTGGTGGGCAGCACTCAAGCCACCCTTGCAGTGTTTTCTCGCGCTCTGAGATAATCTCCTATGTTTCACTTTATGCCTATTTCCTTTTGTCCTGTCACTGGGAACTGGCAAGAGCTCAGCTTTGGTCTATTTGCAACCCCTCTCAGGTATTTACACACACCAATAAGGTTCCCCTGAGCCTTGTCTTTTCCAGGCTGAAAAATCCCGGATCTGCTTTAATTGAAGTTTTTAAACAAGGACTACTCGCCCTACCAGGACCTGCAACTGAGAGAAAAAAACATGTAACTGAAGATAGGAAAGACTGCAACAGGTTTGAATGAAAGAGGGAATGACACGGACATTAAAGGGAGCACCCGGGCTGAAGGAAGGCTGCTGACACAGCAGCAAGGCAGGCGGCACACGTGCTCCTGCAGGAGGGAGGACGGGGCTTATTCTTCCAAAGAAGCAGAGCATTGACTCAACTGAACGAGAGTCCCCCCGCCGGGGAGATGACAGAGTCTGTGCACCCACGCCTTCACCCCTCCCTGAGCCCTCCGGCAAGGCAAGCACCCCCGCCCCTGCCGGGGCCGCGGCCGCCGCTGCGCCCCGAGCCCGCCCCGCTCCGCTCCGCTCCGGGCCGCGCCTGCGCCGTGCGGAGAGGTCGGCGCTTCCCTTTCCGGCCGTGCCGCGGTTCTGTCAACATGGCAGCGGCGCCGGGCGGGCGGCCGCGCTGCCTCCTCTGGGCGGCAGGTGACGGGCGGGCGGCGCCGGCTCCGCCGGGCTGGGCTGCAGGGCACAGCGGGGAATAGCGGTGGGGCTGGGAGGCGGACAGCGCTGGGGCAGGCAGGAGTGTGGGGAAGCGCTCGGGACGTGAGGGGCCGGGAGGGAAGGGAGCCTGTCAGCTGCCGTGGGTGAGCACCCCGGGCTGGTTCGGGCATCACTCACGGAACGCTTCTCCTTTGCCTCGCAGTGGTTGCACATGTGGTGGCGTCAGGTGCGGGTTTTGTGGAGGATCTAGATGAGTCGTAAGTATTGGGGTGCCTTGCCTAATTGCCAAGATATTGTTTGTCTTGTGGGGAATATGACCCTAGCCTTTGTGCATAGTATGCTTGTCAAGAAAGCAACACTGAAAAAAGATTGTGGCTTTTTTATAGCAGGAGGGACAGAAAAGGATTGTGGTCTGAAATGTCATAGCATATTCTCAGTTGGAAAGGACCCACAAGGATCATTGAAGTATAATTCCTGTCCCTGCATAAGATTCCCAGAAAGTCACACCATATGCCTGAGACTGTTGTCCAAACACTTCTTGAGCTCTGTCGGGGTTTGTGCTGTGACTGCTTCCCTGGGGAGCCTGCTCCAGAGCCTAAGCACCCCCTGGGTGAAAAACATTTTCCTGATATCCAACCTAAACATCACCAACACAGGTTCATGCTGTTCCCTTGGGTCATGTCACTAGCCGCCAGAGAGAAGAGATCAGTTTCTGCGCCTTTGCTTCCTCTCTTGAGGAACTTTTAGACTCCCATGAGGTCTCTCCTCAGTCTCTCCTATTAAGGAGGTTCAGTTAATGAAGCTGAAGGACAGTTTAATTTTTTGGCTTCTTTAAAGCTGTTACTGTGGTGGTGTTGCCAGAAAAGTTCCTGGGCTTCCTTGCTTGTTCTTTCTTTTTGGTAGGGTAAATACATTGTTGTGTTGGTGCCTGCCCCAAATAAAAGCTGATTGCATTTAACCAGGTTCTTCATTAGAGTTTGTGGCATGGCTGCCACGAGGGGTTGGGAGTCTAAGTGCATTCACACGTGGCCAGAAACAGAAGAGAGAAAAGCCTGCTGGACTAGTTCATGGCTGCCTGAAGTGCCAGTAATATTGTGTAAAAATATGCCTTAACAATAGAATTAGTCCAGAGACTGTGCTGAAGTGGGTAGTCCTGCCTTGAACTTGGTTGTGTAGTGTCACTGTTGGTGTGCTGGTTTGCTGTAGCAGTTTGATAGCTACATAGTTGCTGATTCCCAATGAAAATTACCCAAATGGTTTTGTTTGGTTTTTTTGTTGTTTTTTTTTTGTTTGTTTGTTTTTTTTGTTAGATTAGCAGCATGATATCGAGTGCTACAAAGCAGCACAAATACTGGAATTGAAAGAGAAGGCATGGAGAATAATAGCTGATAGGGGAGAAGTTGGCATTAGATGACTGCTTTAGGATAAATTCAGCCAGTTAAAGGTGATGTTTTCATGAGGGTTCAATCCATGATAACTTGCATCAAAGAGCTAAACTGTCAGGAAACCACTCACATTTTTACAGTATGGCTTATTAATCGTAAGATCAGATGATGTGTAGTGGTTTTATGGGTGAGGGCCTGGGAACATATGGAAGGACTTCTCAGGAGAGGCACAGCAGTTTTTCAGGTGTTGTGAAAAAACAACTGAAGCATGGGAGCTGTTTGGACTTGATTTTCAAGGCTTGTTTTTAAAACTTGCTCATATTTTCAAGGACTGAAAATGCATTCACTTAGCCTATCTGTGCTCCTACATCATGTTCGCCTATCATGTTTCCACATATGTGTATTTAAATGTATTTGTTGTTTTGGAGTGAAGAATCATGATTAGTCTGTTGTCACATAACTTTTTAAAGTAACTGATAAGAGAAAGTCTTATTTTAGAGCACTTGAATTTTTCAATTACAAAACTATACAGATGCATGTATTTGCAATTGAGAGTGAGAATTGAAAAATTGTTCAGGGCAGGTTTTGTGGGGAATTTTAAAATTTTTTTTAGCTAATTGGCAAATGGTGAGAGACATCAGAAAAACAATAGAAATTAAAATTTAATTTAAACAATTTAAATTTTAGTTTAATTTTGCTCTAAATCAGGGAGTAGTGACTGGTGGAGTTTCAAGTTTTCCATTTTATAGATCCCTAAACATTATGGACATTCTGCTGTTGCTGTATGCTTTGTGTTCTGTTTTAATTTTAGTAGTTGTAAACAATGTGGACTAGTACGAGCCTTTCCTAAGCTTACAGGATATGGGAAAAGAAGTAGCAGAGCTGACAGAGGTGCCCAGCTGGGCTGTGGGAGGGATGCACAAAATGAGCTGTGCTTCCTCTTGGCTTGTGCTGCTTTGATAGCAGATCTGCTGCCTCAGGTCAGTACTCATCTTGGTATGGGTGTAGACTTGTTCTAGTGTGATAATGAAGCAGATAAGTAACCTGACTTAAAAGGGAAGTATTTCTCTGTGGGGTGGCTCAAACCAGGATCAGAAGCATCAGAAATGGTACAAGGGGGAAGCAAGGAATAGGTACAACAGCTGGATTGTTTTCAGGCCCTTGGAATTGTGACCTTGGTGTTTAGTTTTGCTTTATGCTGGTTTCTTTTAACTAATGACTAAGTGGGGGGCTTGGTTTAGTTGTGGGCTGAGAGGACATTCCATCATGTTGTTGGGAAGATGTATGGGTTTGAGACAAATAATTTTGATTCAAGGATGTGCAACACTTACGCTCTCTTTCCACCAGCGTGATTGTGTTTCTGTCAGCTGACAGAGGATTGCACAGGACAGTTAAAAAGAGACACTGAAATTTTGTGCTGGAAAAACATATTTATAGAGCCTAGAAACAGCATCTTCAGGAAATGCTTGATGCTCATTTGTAGAGAGATTTCTGGTTTTCTTCAGCAGTGTGTTGAACTTTCTTAATATTGTCTAATAATTTAATCATTGACGTTAGCAAAACTAGAGTGAGTTTTGATAGTTGGGGGTTTTGTTACACTTCAGATTTTAGTTTCTGTGGAATTTGAATAAATAGGTGCCTGTAGATGAGAAAACTACAGTACTTTTTATACAATCTTAGGTCAAAGTTATTAATCTCTGTTGGAAAGCTCAGCCCTCCAGATGTTTCATTCTTTCTTTTCTTTCTGTCTGCTGGCAAGGTTGCAGTCTACCTTTCTCAGTACGTTAATGCTCTTACAATTTGCCACAACAGTTCTGTGACAGAGGAAGGAGAACATTTAATTGTAAATTCTTCTTATACAAAGGAAAAATTATATTCTAAATTGAAGCATGGCCTACGTTCTTATAATTCTGTAACTGCTTTCTGCCTCTTGCATCATAGCTAATTATTTGTCATTGTAATTGGAAGTTAGTTGTAGTTCTGTTAGAGTTCTCAGGAGATGCTGAGCTCTCACTAGTTCTTTCATTATTTCTATAGTGCTTAGGGTGGTGAAGTAAATTTTTAGTGAGGTTGTCAACTAAGCAATTTGGGACTTGAAAATGCTGCTTTCCTTTAGCTGTTTCATAGCATAGTCTCTGCAAATACCTTTCCTGCTGTTGTACAGGTGTTGCAGCCTTGGTATGCCATCAATAAAATAGGTTAGAATTTACCAGTGAACTGCTGCAATTTCCAAGTTTCAAACAGTCAACACTGTAATTAGATTGTATTCATTCTTTCTGAATTATTACTGTCAAACGGTAAGCCAATATCAGCATTGGTATTTCTTCAAGACCATTATGGACTATTACAGATTCAAATTTAAATGAAATATAATAAATTCTGCCTACTGCTTATGAGCCATTTATAGGCATGCTGCATATTGGGAACTGACAAGTTGGGCTATAACTTGTATTAATTGGATCTTAGATTGTAGATCCACACTTACTGCATAATTATATGTAGCTATCTCATTTTGCAAGAAGAGTGATGCAGTAAGAACGTTTTATTGTGTATGTTATAGTGTGTGACCTTAGTCCCAGTCCTAGTCACTTTCACGAAGCCTGTCTTTCACAAAAACAAACCTTAAAGTTCTAGCTAATTTGATTCTCTATATAGAACTAGTTAACTAATGCAGAATTTCATACAATCTTGTAATGAAAACAGTGAAATGTGTAAGCAGCATTTTGGGAGGTATCAAAGAACTTTGATTTATCAAGCTTAGTTTTTTATTAGAGATTTTAGAATTCAATGACTGATTTACAGTTAATAAAACCAGTCAGTTAATTTGAATGTCATTTGTCTGGCATTAAGAAAATTCAGTAGTACCTGTGTATCTCTGGGTTTTATCAAAAACTTGATCATTTTTATTCCATTAAGTTGGTTTTTTGGTTGTGTGCAACTTTAATAGAACAATAAACTGACACACCTGTAGTAGAATGTTGAAGGAGGTTGAACTTAAATTGCTTTGCATATTAATATTACGGATAATTTAGTTAGTTTGCATTGAGTAAAGCTAAGATTAACAATTTAAACTAATGCTCAAAGGGTCTGTATTAGTTATATGAAAACACAACAACAAATGTATTTAATATGATTAAGACAACTGCAAAATACTTCTTCCCCCTAGATTCCACGTGCTAGTGGAACACATCTGTGTGTTTTGGTGTGCATTCTTATTTCTTGCTATTTTTCTGTTTTGTTGGGGTTTTTTTTGTCTTAGGAAATAGAGAAACCTAATTGGCACAGCTGTGTGTGTAGTATCATGTACAAGGGCAATACTATTCCAAAATGTAAGCATCTCCTATGTTTCCCCACCCTCAAAGAAAGAAACAAAACAGAAATCTTGTATCTATAGTTTTATACTAACCTTAGTGTAGACTTTGCCTGTTTTACTATTGTAGACTTTGCCTGTTTTACACATGCACGTCACTATTTTATTTTCAGATACATGATTTATTGATTTGATTTTTTTCCCCTTTCTAGGTTTAAAGAAAACCGTAAAGATGATATTTGGCTTGTAGATGTGAGTATGTAAGAGAAACGGGAAGATCTTCTGGTGGAATCAAAAGACAAGAATGCACAGTGCTACACCCTGTAGTCAGGCTGCTTCATTGCTTGGAAAATTGTTTGTACATGATGCAGAAAAGCTTCATGACAGTAATTCTGACAGGATAGATAAGCAATCTGTCTGCTGTTAAGGGTGAACCAGGAATAGGCTGAATAGCCTGCTGAAAAGGCTTCAGTCTATATTTTGCAGTCCTTAAAAAAGAAAAGCAGATTACTGAACGCACTCAGAGGTGATAACCTCTGTTGAGAATTTTTATAGTTCCTTTCATTAATTATATCGGCTGATTTGTGTTCTAGACTTCTGTTAGTACTGTAAGATCAAATATATGAGAAACCTGTTACTTTTTTAAATTGTTTGGAAAAATTCAGTGCTCCTTATTTCAGGCACAGTTTTTTTAAAAAATGAGCTTGCTTGTGAACGAGGTAACATTCCTTTTCTCACCCAAATATGTACTGTAATTCTCAAAATTATATTACCCAGGTTAGTGATTTTTGAGTGGGAAAAACTATATGTGCTAATTCAAAGTTATCAGCAGTATATAGCAAAACAAAATTCAACTTCTGTTAAATTGTGGCTTTGTTATACAAAAACATTGATATCTTCTGCCTGTTGACAAATTTGTATTCCTGGATAGATTGTTTATATGATCTTGCACCATGCAGTCTATTCCTAAATAAGAAATAATATAATGGTGCAGAAATCTAATGTATTATTTTCAACTTGTGCTTTCATATTAAAAGTAGGACTAACTCATAAATGCTGCTTGTCATTCTAATCTTGTAACTAACTTGCAATTTTCTTAAGACATAAGGAGTACCATGGCTGGAAAATAAGTCTTGCTAATGATTTGAGGGTTAATTGTAGAATCAATTTCAGCTATTTTTTTTAATGACATGTATTTGCTTCTCAGTTTTATGCACCTTGGTGTGGCCACTGTAAGAAACTAGAGCCTGTGTGGAATGAAGTGGGCACAGAAATGAGAAACATGGGTTCTCCAGTAAAAGTTGGGAAGATGGATGCAACTTCATTTTCTAGTAAGTATGGTTTGTTTGGGAGCCTCTGTTTTGAAACTATTCTTTTTTTTTTCTTGTAGTTGTTCTTCTGTGTCATAGCACAAAATGCAAACAATAATTGTTGAAAAATTTTCTGATTATTTTCCTTTCTAAAGGTGACAACTTGCTGTAGTATGTGCTTTTTATCACATTTGTTTCTGCTTGGGTAGGGAATTCTTCCTGACAAATTGAAGGTAAAAGCTTTTCAAAGATCTGCTTTTGATCTGTACTGTTATACAAGCACTTTTATGTGGTGTGTCTCTTGAGAGAATCCAGTTTTAGATTCTTTCTGTTACTGCTGGAGGAGTGCCTGTATTCTTGCTCTTACTCATTTCAGGTAATCGGTCCTGAAACTGTTACACAAAGCCTGCTGAAATAACTGAATTCATTACATCAGTGATCACTGCTCAGCCAATTTCTGCCCATGTTTCTCTGTAAATGTCTTTTCAAAGAACCAAATTCAGTGCTTTCAGTGCTTTTTTTTAATTTTTTTTTTTTGCTGATGCCTTTCATATGTATCAACCTTTTCAGAGAAAACCCCAAATCTTCGGTACTCAGAGAAGTGGTTTGGGTAGACGTGAGAGGATTGTTGAATGCTTAAAAGTACTTCCTTTGTGTTTGTGTGCTTTATTGTCAATTCACTTAAATCTGTGTTGAACAAGGAGGCTATTTAAAAGGGAAGGTATAGGGAGGAGTGGGGCCCAATTGAGATCTATATGTAATAAAATTTTGTAAATACATGTAGTGTTTTTAATTAATAGCCATTAAATCTGACTATTCAGGTTTGTTGTATTTGCCTAAAATGTTATGTAAGATACTTTTCTCAGTTGTATTCCAGTTTTTCCTGAGCTTAGATATAGGAAGTTTGGTCTTTTGAGATTAAAATGATTTTGTCTCAAAGACCAATTTATTGTATATATCTTTTTCTATAAAACCAAATAAATATGACTTCATTTTTCATCTTAAAGATACTTATTTTATATAAGTCTGGAGAATTAGAAGTTTCAAGTTCATGCAACCAGGTAACTTCAAAACAGGGAATAGATTTCATGGTTCTCTAACTTTCCAGTCATGTATATAAAATTCTAAATCATATAAATTGTATAAACTTTTACCCTGAAATATTTGTATTTGTCTTCCTGTTACTAAAATCTTGTACCTTATATCTAGAACAGAACTGGTACTATGTTTTGGTTGTATAATTCATTTTTACTTATATAAAAATTACTAAAAGCTGCAAGGATTCCTTTGTGCCCTGGAAAAGTTTTTCTTCTCAGATTTGCTACCGGTTTCATAGTGTCTAATAAATCTTTTAAATGGTTTTGTACTTTCATATTGGAAGTGGAAATCT
The DNA here is from genome assembly GCA_013397375.1 of Toxostoma redivivum. NCBI lineage: Eukaryota > Metazoa > Chordata > Aves > Passeriformes > Mimidae > Toxostoma > Toxostoma redivivum. The sequence continues at coordinate 838,920 of VXBI01010658.1, forward strand.
TACATCTGGATATGAAAAACTTAAGTCAACTCTGCTTAATCCTTTGCTATGTAGATTCTCTGAAATCACAGTAGTTCAGTCTTGAAAATACAGCCTTAATGTATATTTGTCACTAGGAAGGAACATGAGTGGTTTGCTCCGAATAGTTTGTGTTTCTAATGGGAATATGAAGTAGTGTGAAAGAGCTGAACTTTGGGAAACCTGTCAGAAAGCTGAGATCACAGGTGAACATATAAATCATCCAATAAATGCTGCCTCTGGTAGCTCTGTGGAATGATGATACAGCTCTTGCATGAACAGAGCAGTCACCTGCTGTGGTATCAGTTGAATTTTCCGGGGATTTAGCCTCAAGAGTCCACTGTGTGTGAGCAGAATAGAAATGCATCACAGCTGAGGCTGGCACAATTGCTGCTTTTTGCCTGTACTGTGTTCTTCATAACAGGAAGTGAAGGTGATGATGCAAATGTCATTTCCACGAAGTTGAGAGAATTTTGGTTATTCCCATGGCTAGAATATTTAAAAACAGTATTAAAAATTCTCTTCTAGTTCTCCTAAGCACACACAAGAGCTGTACAAGGAGAAATAAACTGTTGCCAGCTCTTGTGATTGAATGTTCTAATACACATTTTAATGCCTTGTAGTTCTATGTAGTAGAGCTGTAAGAGAAAAGAATCAGAATCAAATTGATCCTCATATGTGTATTTCTAAAGACAGTTGTCTTTGATTAGGTGCCTGTAGGTGAGCTGCTAGTCTTATTTGTTGTGCTGTGCAATAAGGTACTTACACCTGATCCAGGTGGACAAGCTTAGGGTCAATTTCTAAACTCATGCTGAGAGCTGTGCACACAAGACATCCAACATCTGCTTGCTGTGGCATGCCATTGGTAGCTTCAGAATGGTTTTGTATCAAGCATTGACTCTGGGTGCTTTTTGAGTGCAGGGATTGTTATTCAACAGCGAATTGCTCAAGTATTGCCACAGTTTTAGACTTACTTAATCCTTTTTTGAGATTGTGCAGTTTAACTTTTGGAAAAAACTGAATTTGCTGGAAGATGTACTTTAAGGTGGCAGTTGCTATGTACACAAGTGGAAGGGTGGTTGCAAATTGTACTCCACCAGTCGATGGAAGCAAAATTGAAGGTTTTAAACAAATCTGAGGTGGGGAGAAAATTTTCCAGTTGTCTTACGTTTTACCACTTTAGTAAGCAGCAGGTAAGTATCTGCTTAGAAAGTGCCTACTTCTGGTAAGGTTCATGACAATAGACATTTACTTGTGTGGAATATGATTTAAAAATTTTTGTAACAACTGCAGTATGATACTGTACTTCTCATTAGCCATTACTCCAACACATGAGTAGTTAATTGTCTTCTATGTTTCTTCCAAGCATTAGTATTTACAGCTCTTCATCTTCAATGCATAATTTTTGCCTCTTCTATTTTCAGTCAATTGTATGTGCATATTCAATGCATGCTACTTTTGGTGAAAGTAGACCAAGCACATCTGTCCAGAGGATTCTCATAACATTTGAGTTGTGGCACATGAATTGGGAGGCTATCCTGGGGCCCTGCGGCACCTCTGAAATAAGTCCAGATTTTAATGATGTAGCTTAATAACAGCAAGCTTCTCCTTGAAAGCAAGTAAAGTAATTCATATTGACCTAAGTGGTATCTTTTTCAATTGTTTATGTGGCTTGAATACTAAACTATGCTTAAAGATTAAGGTAGGAGAGAAGAAAAAATCTTGGTTCACTTTGGCATTAACCCATTTCTTTCAGGTATTGCATCTGAATTTGGAGTGCGAGGCTATCCAACTATTAAGCTGTAAGTTGATCCTTCCTACTGAATTTCTATCAATGATTTCATGACAAAACTTAAAAACAGCCCTGTCCATTTAGAAGTCTCAAATCCATGTAATGTATAGTCCAATACAATGTCATGTTAAATAAAGACTCAATAGTTTTTGAGTACTTTTTACTGTGGACACAACTGGGGGTTTTAGCAGGTTATTGTTTAAGCAAACAGTATTCCTAATAAGTGACAATAAATCTTGTCAAGTTAGTTTTCTCAAAAAAGGAAGCAGAGATGTTCAGCTTGATAATCTTTAGGGATGAAAAGTTTTCATGGCATATAGAGGCATCAAAATTCCTCTGAATTTCCTAAACCTATATGGATTAAAAGAAAGTCTATTAGAATACTTTGCTGATGCAAGCATGCTACATCCCCTCTCAGCAGAGTACTGTGAGCTGACCAGCACTTCACTTAATACGTAAATTTGAAGGGTTTTACAGATTATTTGATACATATAAATTATAAAAAAGCATGAAAAAGTTTCTGTTCTTTCATTTTACAAGGAATAATCCCTGAGTAATATAATTGTTGAGTGTGTTGGGTTTGGTTTGAGTGTGGGGTGTTTCATCGTTTTGGGGTCATAAACAAGTGTTCTAAATGATCTGTGTGCTTACAAAGTAAATTACTTCTGTGCACTAGAAAAAAATAATTGTAAAAGAATGTTAAGTATTTCAAAGAGTCAGTGAATCAGATACTGTGTAAATAAGCATTTATTCCATAATTCCATTGTATTGCATTACTGAGTTTTGTATTTTGCTGACCACTTCTGATTATCACTTGCTGAAAGGTGACTGTAGTAAACATGTGAAAGTTGAGGAATTTTACATGCATGAATGTAGTTTAGATGATTGCTTTTCTGTTCTTTTTTTGTCTTTCTGTTTGTCTAGCTTGAAAGGTGACTTGGCATACAACTACAGAGGACCTAGAACCAAAGATGATATAATTGAATTTGCTAATAGAGTGGCAGGGTAAGTATACTCTTCTCAGAGGCTGGTTTTGCTGACTTCAAACTTATATAGGACTTTGAGGTGGGCCAAGACTTATTTAAAAAGAACAAGGTATTGAAGTTAAACCTATATGTACTATATGTGTGGCTGCATGGGAGCCACATGCATGGTGCTGAGTTAAGAGTATTTATTTCTAAGGCCACAATTCCTGGTTGTTGTGCTTACATTCAGAATTTTCTCTCTCAAGTGATGCAGACTTTATTGTGATCTTCCCCTATAAAAAGACATCTTCCAAGAAAGACAGAGTTTTTATCAAGGTCTGTACTAACAGGATAAGGGGCAATGATTTTCAACAGAAAGAGGATAAGTTTAGAAAAAACATTGGGAATAAATTCTCTACTGTGAGGGTGGTAAGACACTGGAACCTGTTGCCTAGAGAAGCTGCGGATGCCTCATCTCTGGAAGTGTTCAGGGCCTGTTTGGGTGAGGCTCTGTGGAACCTGGTCTGGTGAAAGATGTCCCTGCTCATGGTGGTAGGGTTAGACCAGATGACTTTTAAGGTCCCTTCCATTCTAGCCCAGCCTGTGATTATGTGACCAGTAAAAGGCATGCATGTTTACATCACAGCAGTGTTTTGTAGGAAGATCTGAATTTCATATTTAAGTGTGCTATTTGAGGAACATAACATGTTGTTTGGTGGGGAGGATGGGAATGTTCTTTTCTTTCTTTTAGTTTACAACAGAATAATAACTTGAAAAAGTAAATTAATTTGCATTTTGGAATTTATTTTTTTAAAAACAACACGAAAAATTGTATAACATTTTCTTGTGAATTTTTATTTGTTTGTGGTTTGCAGGTTGCACAGACTGAGATTTTCTTTGTCTTTTTTTCCCTTTCCAGACCTCTCATCAGGCCACTTCCTAGCCAGCATATGTTTGAGCATGTGCAAAAGAGACATCGTGTACTTTTTGTGTATGTTGGTGGTGAATCTCCTTTAAAGGTTTGATGCTCAATTAAATAAAGTTACTTCTTTTGCTATTTTTCTAATTAGGGAGTAATTATAAATACCTTTCAAAAAAACTGAAATGCATATTTGTAATAAATTCTTGGGGTTTTTTACATTTATTAAAGTGCTTTTACAATCTTTTGCCATAAACATATTATCTAATTGCTCTTTGAAGCTAAGATATGTCACAAAGCTGTTTTTTGACATACTAAAAGTTCAGGAATTTAAAAAAGCATTGTTTGTATTTTTTCAGGAAAAATACATTGAGGTTGCTTCAGAACTAATAGTTTATACATACTTTTTTTCTGCCTCAGAAGATGTGCTGCCTGAGGTAAGCTGTTTCCATTCCTATTGCGTCCGTAGAAATGACTTTTTTCTCCTCATCTATATAATTTTGCTGTTTTGATGGTGCAGAGATGGCTTCTTACAGTATGTTTGGCTTTGGTAGATATTTAAGTAATTACACTGAAATGTCTAATGTTTGAGTCTGTATGGGGAAAGAATACAACACAAATATCATTCTGTCATTGCTTTGTTTCGGCCAAAGTACTTGTTCAGTCATATTAATAAAATTAATCAAAGGATGAGCAGAACTCAATGTGGGCCACACAACTTGCTCAAGAAAATAGATACTTCGATTTTTGCCAATGAAAAACTCTTATTGCTCCAAACAGTCCTTTCACCAAACACTTTTATAGCTAATTAAGGGGTTTGTAGCATTAGTTACTGCTGGTACCCTAGTAATCAGAAGAGGTAAGTGAAGAGGTAATTTATTTTCACCTTGTAAAATACAGCTGATCAACACATTACTCTGCCTAGGGATCAACCAGTCCAGTCCACTGGCTGCAGAATCTCTTGTTGCTTATTTTGATTATTCTATGGCAATGAAATTATTTACAGTTCATCACAAGGGTGGAAAAATTGATATTACTATAGTGAGTCTAACCATTATTGCTTACTTGTAGCAAAATTAAAAGAGTTTTTCATTTATTGTTATGTCCAACTGGGACCTAAGTCTGCCCATGCCTACTAATATGTGACTTTGAAGTTAGTTGGTGAATCAGTGGGGTGAGAACTAGCATAATTTGGTTTGTTGTTTTGGATTTTTTTGGTTTGTTTTTTTTTTTACAACACCATAAGTAGAACTGGTCTCATTAGAAATAGTGTATTGTTAGTTCTCCAAAAGCCTTGTATCAAAAGCTGCCTTAATTTAAATATTGCTATTTGCACTTCAGCTCTAGCTGAGCAAGAAAAGTACTGTTCAGTTGTGCAGTGGAAAGAGTAAAGAAGGCTGGAAGTCTTTGAGGTTGCGTGATCGCACTGATGTAAGCAGTGAGCCTTTTTTTTCCCCACAGAGGGTAATTTCCCACCAGTATCATTTAAGCTGAAGTAGTGATGGTATTCAGTATTCTGTGAAAAGCAAAAATATTAAGAAATTTTAGTTGTGAGTTGTAATGAGCCTTTGCATTATGGTGTTCATTGTTAGGCTTTGTTTTGTTACCTTAGGTAATACTGTTCCAAGCTTTAGGCATCTTTCACAAGCTTTAAGCTACACACAGATTGATTTGTCCTTCAAAGATGTTAAATTGTGTTTCAGGCAAGTAAGAGACCAAAGCATCATCTGGGACTACCTTCTTGCTTGGTCATATCAGCTATTATATTATAAATTACTGCTTTTACAAGAAAGTTAATGCAGAATGACAGAAGGCATGTCATTTGGAAATGATGCTGTCCTTACCTTTCCAAAACATACCAGTAAATCTGACAATTCAGATGACGTGATAAAAACTAAGCTTATGATGCAGTTCTTTCTTAACCACAAATGCTGTTAAAATTTTAGCTTAGAATGCTAGCAAGCAGAAAGAAGTAGATGTAGTATTTTTTCTATGGCTGTTCACTAAAAACATGAGCTGAATAAAATTATTTTAAGTTCCAAGAAGAAAGATTCTACAGCTTGTTTTTTAGTATGTTAGCTAAAATTAAGGTAGCTGACCATCTTAAAATATTATGTTTAGCATGGTAATACAGGCTTTTGTTATTTGTCTAAATTAGGTCTGTTTGCAGTCCTGCGTGCTGAAGCTGTTTCTTATATTCCCATCAGTCTGAAGCACAGGAAATAGCCCAGATTTAGTGTCATGTGTTACCAGTGGTACTATTTTACTCCACAAAATTGAGTGTCCATTTAGTAGAAGTAGCAGTATGACAGGTATGCTGACAACAGCACAAATTGGGAACTGAGAGCATGATTGATAAAACCCTGAAGTTACAATTTCCTATCTAAAGTCCATGTCCAATCCATAAACTATTCTTCATGCTACTGCAGATACCAGTGAAAACCACGTTTCTTTTAGGCTTTGTGAGCTCCTCCTCTCAAAAATATATTTATGTTGTGTTACTTTTAATATACAGAAGCTGATAAATTTATCTTAGTACATGTAGACAGAAAATATTTAGGTGTCCTTAGCGATTTTCCCCATGAACTACATTTACATGTTTTCAAATGTTCTTTGTTTAAAAATCTTTTAATCTTCCATGGATTAATTGAAACCTGACTCTTTCAGTATGTGACATTGCCTGAATTGCCCGCTGTTATGGTCTTCAAAGATGGAACTTACTTCGTTTATGATGGTAAGTAAAAGTGGACGTTACCTTAAGACAAGATATTTAAATCATATGGAGAAACTGGAGGAGTTGGGAATTTTTGAAAGGTTTGTTGGGATGCTGGGAAATTCCCGAGTTTTAGGATAAATAGCAGCCCATTCATGAAGGAAAAGAGAAAAAAATTACTAATCTTCCTCAACAAAATGCAAGGAATTTGGTTTAGGAATACTGAAGTAGAAGTGATGATGTTTACTCTGTGTTTTCATTAAGATGTAGCTTCCAGTATTACTGTTTTGCCTGCATTAATGTACTCAGAAAAGTAACTTCTTCCCTCACTGTACAAATTCATCATAGATGTAGACTAATTTACCTGGCTTGTTCAGGTTGTAGGCTGGAGAATGGCCAGCTGAAACTAGTAGTGTTTTCTAACACTGCTGTTTCTACAGTGTATATATCCAGTACATATATCTGTATATATGTCTGCATATCCATATAAAAGTATTATCTTGTACTCAGACTGTACCATAAGGCCCATGCATGTTAGAAGCACGAACACACACTCATAGTTAGGTTGCACAGCCTGGGCTTATAAGCACACCACTTATTTGCAAAAGCATCTACTCTTGATTCAGCTTGTTTTAAATGCAAATTTTCACTTTAGGTTGAAAATATATCACTCAGGCGATTATTCTGCAAGTTTAATTTCTTAGGATAAGTAGTACCACAGAAAAATATTTCAGGTTGGCCACCAAGGGTATTTTTTGTGACCTCGTAAAATGGATGTACTTATTTTCCTCTTCAGTTTGTTGCCTCCAGATCAAATTTCACTCTACAGCCTCCTTGATTTGCATTTAATTTTTTTGATCTCTTTTAGCAATTCTGGAGAAGGAAACACTTCTTTTGCTGTGTGGCCTGCTTGCTTTTTCCACACCTTCTAAAACAAATGCAAAAGCTGTAATAATTCAGGTTTTTAATTTACTTCGTAAAAATTTTACTTTTTGTAATCTACCAGGAAGATTATTGGAAGTCAAACAAATCATGAAGACACAGTTTAAGACACTGAATAAGGTTTTATGTGCAACTGTGTCTGGCAGAAATTTGAAGAACTCGCTATGAGGAAAAAGTTCTAGTAAAATGCACTTCAGTGCTCTGACCTTGTCTGGTATTTTGATTTGGGTTTTTTCCTTCTCTGTAGTAGGGGAAATGGATGCAGATCCATGGGATGAATTATGCTTGGAGTTGCTTGCTACTGCCTTACGGCAGATCATTGTTAACCTGAAATTATTGATACTTCAGTCTATGCAATAGGATTTAAGGCAAATTATTTATTGAGCATTTATTCACAGAAAATGCAACATATATGTATATATGTTTTTCTTTTTTACTTGTGATTTGGATCTAATTGATAATATGTATTCAAATTAAATTCTTAATAGGTTAATGCATCAAGCATCTTAAACTAGCCTTCAGTATAACTGATTGTCAGTCACACATGATTATTTGTTCATTTATATACAGTGCTGTTTAATGTATCTGCTTTTTCTTGATCTTTCTGTTCCATTTAAGGACTCTCACAAATAGGACTTTCACAAATACTGCTTTCTGTATTTTTATATCTCTGTTCAAAACTTGATAAGTTATGTACACACACCCTTTTAAAAACCTTTTAAAAATTTGTTCCTTTCTGCACTAGGTGAGAGCTTCTAATATAGTATCGTTTATCCTTGGTTTAGAAAATAAAATAATCATATCAACTTTTCACGCTTTCTATAATACACCTTTTGTTCAACAATTTAAAATAGCTTTAGAAGTTTTGAAACTTGAAATGCCCATGAAAGCGTGACAGTTGGTCTAACAATAAAGGAAAATAGGAGAAAAATCAGTGGTTTCCTCAATAGTACTGAAATAATAAGTCTGATGGCCCACCTCTTAAGAAAATGTAATTTTTTTTTTTAATATTAGAGTATGAAGATGGTGATTTGTCATCCTGGATAAACAGAGAAAGATTTCAAGGTTACCTTCATGTAGATGGCTTTACACTGTATGAGCTTGGAGATACAGGTGAGATGATGCTGCTACTAAACTCTTTGACATTGTGTACTAAACAGTAAGAAAAATCAAAAGACTACTAAGAACATATTTTTAAACTTCAGAAATTAATCAGTATCAGATTAGAGCTGATAGTGGCAGTATTTTGTTGATTTTGGACTGACCTATGACTAGAGGTTTCATCCACAGTCTATACTAGTCCATTTGTCACAACATAAAAATTAGTGTGTCTAAACCTGTGCTAGTCACAAAAATTAGTAGGATTTTTAATTTAAGCGCACCTTACATTTTGCATAAGTTGCATATATAATGTGCATGAATACATATAACATACATTACCTTTTGGAATACATGCAGGGAATTGTAAAATTAGATGTAGAAGTATCAAATATAGATTGTCCAGATATATTGCATCTAGTGGATTTAGATATCTTTGAAATAAATGTGGCAAGAAAGGGAGAGGAGCGTGTGTTGAAGTGGACTTGTTCCAGAAAACTTCACCTTTTCTTTAGCAAAAATTCTGCAGGCCAAATGAAAATTCTGCAGCCAGATGACCTCTGGAAAAGGCAAATGAGTTGTACTGCACTTAAGGTGTATACACACTCTGAGGTATCAGAAAAAATACTGTAAGTGTTGATTTTTCCAGGTGAGGACATCTTACCATCTATATTCTATTTCAAAATCCTTACATTCAATCAACATTGAGTTCTTTCAGGTTTAAAAGAATATGAAACATTTATGCTCTTACGTGTTTATGAAGTTAATATTGTTGCACCTACATATTAAACTGTTATTTACAGAAATACTGTTGCAAGTTGTTTAAATGTAGCATATTTCTTCCTGTTACATTTTTTGACTAACAATTCCTCAAATTGCAAAAAAAAAAAAAAAAGACTGTTAATACCCTGGAGAAGTCATCATTTACTTTAAAGAGCTTTATGTATTAATACATAGTACCTGGAATTTATTTATATCATCTTTTGCAGTCTAAAAAGTCATTAGTTGTGTCCTAGTGTATTCATTAGGTACCGTCTTAGGGTGGAAAGAAATGGGGGAAGAGTGGGAATTGATGTGTGGAAGAAGTGCTCCTTCACAAGGAAGTATGGGAATGAATCATATGTCTTGCCCTTAAAACACTTCAGTAGTACATTAACAAAAATTGCTTTCTACTTTTGAGGGCAATGCTTCCTGTGGCATGGTGATAGGTAGGAACGGAGCAATTGGTTGTCTTGGTGGGGAGGGTTTTGAATGAATTGTGGCATCTGGAGAGAACTGAAAATTCAACCCTCTGGAGCCTTGGTTAATCTGGTTGATGACTGCACTGTTAACAGATCTGCTTTCTTAACTGCACATGCTTGATCTGGAGAAACTTTGGCCAGCTTTTTAAACATTGATTGACCATAGCACTCTTTGGGTTTGGAGGTTTTTTTTTTCTTTTAAACAGAAAAATTTCACAAAGTAAATCTTGAAAAGATCGGTATATTCTGGTGTTGACCTTTAAGCTTCTCTGACAGAGGACTGTGAACTAAATTGTGTTTCTGATGTCATGAATTCTGGGCTCTGCCAGTAAATTTTCCAATTTTTTTTCATAATGCTCACAACAGTGTGAAAAATAGTTGTCATTAAATCCATACAGTAGTGATTTAATCACTAAGAATCAGTTTGTAATTGTTGCTATATAATACAGGTCTCCATAACCTCATATTTAGGTATATGCAAATATGCAGCTTGAGTAGGAAATTAATTTTTATGTGCATTTTCTGCCTTTTAACTTCCTTCTATAGATAGGCTTTTCATACAGTGCTTGTGGTGTGGCATTAAGCCCCATCTTAATTTATTTTCGGTAGCTTTAATACCACAGCTTGGTCAGCTTGAAGAGGCTCTTTGGCTCTGAGGTTTATACTTAAAAACTAATTCCTGTCCCTGGAGAGTACTGATTTTCTAAGTTGACATATTTCCCATTAAAGAATGTGTGCTTCTTTTTAAATGATTTCAAGAATTCTGTTCCTTATTTTAGGGAAACTTGTGGCTATTGCAGTCATTGATGATAAAAACTCTTCGGTGGAACATACCAGGTACAGAAGTATTGGTGACGCTATGGGAGAAATGTGCTGGTATGACATAGGGGAGTTTGGAAGTTTCTTAAATATTGAGAAATACAGGTTAAATGAGTGGGTTTAACTTGTAAATGCTCTTTAATTTCTGACTGAGTGTACCAACTTAATTTATGGCTTGGTTGAAACACATGTGAGTTCACTGAGATGGTGGGATTTACTCTATCACTTTTCTGCCGTTTGTTAATGAGATCACAGGAGCAAATGGTGATCTCATAGCTTTTAAAAGCTACTGTGTCACCTTGTAAACATGGGCAAAAGTGCTTGAGTTCGGATGACTTTGACATGAACTCAGTGAGTTTAAACAAATGACTGTGCTTCAGTTCACTTGCATTGAAAATAGAGCTAGTGATGCTTATATATTAGTTGTCTGTGGAATTTTAAAGGAGGAATGCTTTTGCTGGGGTTGGAGTTTGCTGAGGAGACTGAGAGGAACAAGACCTTCCCATGTCCCTTTCTGGTTGCATATACAGACTAAAATACTGCTGTTCAAGTACTGTGTATGCTATTTTCCTATAGCAACTAAGCAAGATGAACAAGGTGTTTTTTTGTTAGCCCTTGTTGATGAGGTACGAATTGCTGCTTACTGGGTAAATCTCAATGTTTATCGTTTGTATTTAGAAAGAGTTTATCCTAGATTATCAATGCCAATTTTTTTCCTTCCAGATTAAAGTCTATTATTCAGGAAGTTGCCAGAGATTATCGGGATCACTTTCACAGGTAGGCACAATTGGACTTCTGCATTAATCTTTCTAAGACACCAGTCACTTTTTTTTCTTAAATGAAAAATGTTACGGTGCCTGCTTTTATATTTTTATACTGATATTTAATAGGACCATTTAATTAACTGACTGTGTTCCATAATGCTGTGTTCTAGATCGTCACTTTTTTTGAATTACATTGCTAAGTGTGTGCTCTCATTTTTAGTTGTAGGAAAAATGTTTAAGGAAAAACTTCTGCTGAAACCCACTATTCTTTTTCATCATTTTATTTTTAACTGCATCTATTACAGGGATTTCCAGTTTGGCCATATGGATGGAAATGATTACATTAATAGTTTACTGATGGAGTAAGTCAATTATTTTTGAATATTCTTTTTTCTCTTGTGTTTGTTACCCACTGTATTTAAGTGACAATAATCTTACAAAAGATTCTTGGTTTTCATGGTTTTTTGGACTCTTAAGAAAAAATCACTGTCATCAGAATTCAGCCTGTACCATAGTATAAATTATTTGTTAAATTAAATTTTATAAATGTAATGTTAAAAATTTAATGTTAGATGTTTGGCTTGCTGATAATGCTGATTGACAAAGCTTATCTTTTAGGTCTACTTTGTTAAATTACGGTTAAAATTGTGAGGCTTTAATTCTTGATGTATTTTTAAGACATGCATAGAGATGCACTTCTGCAGAGAAGCATGGAATGCATGGAAAATGCTGTCTGCACTTAATATGTACATGGTATATTTTGAAATATATAAGTGGTTTGTATAAGTGGTTTAAGTTGCCCTTGAAAAAATGCATAATTAGAGAGTTGAGTTGTAGTTAACTACTTCTTTTCTTCTGGCCTTTGGAGTTCTGAAATAAAGGAAAACCAGGAGTCTGTGTTTACCAAATCCATTTCTCAGGGATCAAAACATTCATTAAGAATGTGTTCATTCCCCTAAAGATTCTAGGAGCTTCATGTGGCCCTAAAAGCATAAGGTTTGTATTGTTGTAGAATGTCTGTAGATTAACACCTGATTTAAAAACAACTGTCTCTCCATTAAAATTACGTGATCTGATTGAGCTAGTAATTTATAATTGCCAAAAGTGAGACCTTCATCACTTGCTTAATTTCTTTTCCTGTTCAGGCTCTTATTTCTGTCTGCTGAGTTGTTGCATCCTGTTTATCTGTCAGAAAAGTGTTTGGTTTTTTTTGTCAGTAAAGCGTTTGGTTTTTTGTCTGGGTGAATGGGGAAGTTATTTTGCTGATTCAACAATGTTTTTCCCTTCTGCTCTGCTGGGTACGAGCACGGATGTGCAGAGAAGTAGGGGAGGGAGATGAGATACCTGGGAGGAAGGAAATGAAGGAAAAGAAGCCAGAACTGCCACTTGGAGTGGTAGTGATCTAGTAGCAAGGTCTGTTCAGCTGGGTTGATTAACTGAATCTGCAAAATGCCTGGTTTTATTATTTGTAGTATATGGAAAGTTCTGGTTCAAGTACTCACCAGCTTTTAATTATTTTCTAAACCCAGTATATGCCTTTGAAGCATAAGTAGGAATTTGCAAAAGAATGCAGCAAATTATGTTCAAAGTAGCAGCTCTTCATGTAGCTACATGAATAATTAGAATTAAAAAGTATTGCAGTTGTTTTGGTTTGTCACCAGATGGCAGCAAGTGGAAATAGAAAAAGTCTGAATAATGAGAAATGTATCACAAAGCACTTTTTTACTGTGCGAGATACACATAGGAGCAAATTCTGTTTTCTTTACGAAGGACCAAATATTGTATGATTTCTGGGGATAGAATTAGACCTTGACGAAAGTACATTTATGAATTTGGCTGTAACGCCATTAGTAGATATTATAATTCTTCAGTCTTTTCAGCAGTGTATGAACATGCTTCTGTTGGATTAGAAATGGTACATTTAAAGCCATGCACAAAAGAAGAAATCAGAATATTACATATTTTAATTAAAATACATAATTTTACCTAAAAATTTACTTTAAAAATGCTTTTCAGTATTTTACTGAAAGCAAAAATACACCTTTTTATAAGCTAAGGTGTATAATATCACTGTCAGCTATAGGTGCATGTAGAACTCTCCTATGCTCTTGAAAGTAACATATTAAATGTGCTTTTGTGAACTTTTTTGTAGCATAAAGAATCTGTATATGGATGTTACCTTTCAACTGCTCTACATCCATCTCCAAGAACATCAGTTACCAGAATGTTAAATGCAACAGAAACACTGCATCTAATTAATAAAACTTGTTCTGTTTTGGCTGGGAGGATATATTTTGGGAGAAATTGGTAACTTGTTACCAGACACTTGCAAAAACACTCGACTTGGTGTGAGTGCCTTCTACTTTGATTTCTACAAAGAAGAAGTTCTTTGTCCCTAGTAAGAAAAGAACAGAAATTTCAAGGGAAAAGTTATATTCAGTTACTCTTATCTTGCAGGTTGTCTCAGTATACAAAGTAGTGTTATTTGGTTGTTTTTTCTAAAGTTCATTTTAAAGGATGGCATTATTTTGTTATCCCTGTAATTGCCCTCATGTTTTTTGAGGTGTCACCATGCTTTCAGCTTCAGTACTGGGAACAGAGACTGCACCTTTAATCTTAAAATATTCAGAAGTTTCTAGAAGTTCAGAAAATTGTCATATATAAGTATTAAATTTTTCACTTTTAGGTTTACATTTGAATTAAAATCAAAACCAAAAACTCCACCTAAAATGTGAGAGAAAATTTAGGATAATTTCAGTAAGTCCAAAGAAAAATAGGCATTTTAAGTAAATAACCAGTATTTTCATTAAATAATTTACTGTGAACTTAGAACAGATAAGAATGAAATCATTATCAATTTTATATTAATTACAAACATACATGGATGGGACGCTATTATACAAGGGTGACAACATAGAAAAGCAAGGTTTGCATTGCTTCTGCTGTGAAGGAAGTACTTGAATTCATTATTGACAGAATTGTATAAAATTGATGAAGACTACAGGAGATTTTAAACTTGTTTCTAATGTATTAAATTCTTTTTTTTCAAACAGTGTGCTTTTGGTATTAAAATTTCTTAAACCTGATCTAATTTTGAATTTAGTGCTACAAGGAACAGAAGATTAAACTGGTTTGTGTCCAGAGATAATTTCTAATATTTTTAATTTTTTTCCTTCCAATTATTCCATTTTTCCAATTTCCAATTATAATGTATTGCACATAAAGGTTAACTACTGAGTAATAATTCTTTAAAAACTCTGTTCCTCCTAAGCCATATCTAAAAAAGCTGTCAAAAAGCTATGCTTAGCATGGTTTATTTTTTTGACTTGACTAGGAAAGGTTGATTGATAAAGGTGATCTGTTATACAGTGGTTTTGTGGGATTAAAGTTTTGAGTTACGCTTCTGCCTTTGTGAACTTAAATACTTAATGCATTTTATATACAAAGCTGCTATTTGTGATCTCTTACTATTTGGAAAGGCGTAAGATACCTGTTTTGCAGTTGGTCTGGGTATGCAAAATGCTGTAAGCTTCAATAGTGTCACTGACACAGATGTGAAGGAAAATAATATTAATGAGAAACATGCCCATACCATTCATGCCTATACCATACTATGCCCATAGCGGGGTATCTTCCCTCTTTTCTCTTGCTTTCTTGTCTTTAAAGAGTTACTTTGAAGAACACACATGCAGTGAGGATTAATGGATTCTCTTTTGAAATGATGTAGGGATTACTTGAATTGGAGTATTTTATGGTAGTTCTTTAAATATATAAACTGTCTGTTTTATGTTTTCAGTGACTTGACAATACCTACTATTGTTGTATTGAATACCTCCAATCAGCAGTATTTTCTGCCAGATAGGCACATTGAGAGCACAGAAGACATGGTTCAGTTTATTAACAATATCCTGGATGGTACAGCTGAAGTAAGTCTTCATAGTGGCTTAGAATATATTGGTTAGTGTTTATTTCTTTTGATGCTAAAGTAAGGAAAAAATGGTTACTCTGATCCTTATGCATGTGTTTAATATTCCTGTCCAGTCCTACTGTCTTGGGTGCTGTCACTGAATATGTGATTGTAAATTCTGGAGTCATGCTGTTGCATGTTGTACAAAGCAAGCTTTCTTTTGTTTATAGCATAATGTTAGCTGGCTTCTTTTGATACTCCTTTTACTGGTGCAGTTGTAAATGGAGAGATTTTTATTCGTCTTCTGGTTTGGATTAAATGCATTTGTTTAAAATTTTAAATTATAGTGCATAATTCAACTGAAACCTTTCTTTTGGGTAGAAAATTAATAAATCAAATAGCTGGAAGAATTACAACTTCAGATTCAAAAAATAGTGTTATGCTTGCTTTGAATGTTAGAAATGGCCACAAGCCTACTCCTCTCTGCTCTAAAACTAAAAAAGAGCCATTTTTTGTTAGAATAACAAAGTCTATAAACCACTTGGAATTGATGACACAGATAATTTCTGAGTATTTATTCCCTAAGTGTACTGTAAGTCGGATAGAAAGCTGTGTTGTGTGGATGAGGAAGGAGGTCATGGAGTAGAACTTGCATTTGTGCTTCTGGTGAAAGAAGGCTTTGTCATGCAGGGGAGCTGATAGCTAATAATTTGGCTGCCTCCTGGGAGAAACCTGTTTTTGGTTTGAGTGTATATTGAGTTGACTGTATATTGAGAGCTTCCTGTGTTAGCTGAATCCCACTTTACATTATGCCAGCTGTTTTAGCTCATTGGCTGGTAATGGCAAATAATGCAGAAGATATTTGTCATATAGGGTACTTCAGTTTATTTAATTTGACTGATTGATGCAGAATATGATACAGGTGGATTTATGTGCTGTTCAGGACTTTACTGGCCATGCTTTCAATTGCAGTATGAGGGATATTGCTATAACTTGGTGGTTCTTTGTTCTTGAGTTCTCGCTTTTTTAATGGTTTTTAAGTGCTTTGAGTTATCAGCATCTATTAGATTCTATTTATATGTATCTTTCTGGTTGAAACCACAAATGTAATTGGTTTCTGTCTTTTTTTTTTTTTTCCTGGAGAAAAATATTTGTGATGCCTTGTGTTTGTTGCCATAGTGTCACTTAGGCCTTTCTTTTGTTTGCAGTATCTCAGCTAGAGTGATTAAAGGTCAGTCTAAATTCACATCTCTGTACAATACAAAAATGCAGGATATGACTTCATTTAAGCTGTCTATATTTGAAGTGTCTGTAGACATAAAATGGCACTACTTTAGCTGCATTCTCTGTCCAGGAAATTGCAGAAATTGTGCAGCTGTTGAGGAATGAGAGTCTTCAAAGTATGCTGGTAAACAGCTAATAGGATGCAGACTTTCTGAACCACAGAGAAATTTCTAAGAAGTCTGGCATTCCCCCTTCTCTTTCTTGGGAAGTGTTGGATTATTCACCTGGACTTTATTGCTATTCTTTAAGACTCTGTAGGTAACTTTTTGTGAGTCTGTCTCATCTTTGTCGATTTTTTTTGCTATTTGAGGGGTCTTGGTCAGATCACATGCTGATGAGTTGACTTCCAAATATGAGCTTGTTTCCCTGGCTACTTAAGGAAAGTGGAAGCTGGTCCTGTTCAGCAGACAGACTGCCTTCTGATTCACATAGCTCTTTTGAACACTGCTCAGGGGGCAGTGTAGGTATAATGTGTCATTGACTGACACAGGTTTTATTTATTGCACCTTCATATCTTCTCTTTGCTTGTTCTTGGATTTTTCTAACTGTGCTGTCATAATCCATAAGTGGATGTTCAACATCTGTAGGAAAGTTCAGAAGAGCTGTGCAGTATTACCATTGTTATATCAGGACAGTTGCTAGTTTTTGTTAGTGTTTGTTTATGGTATGAGTGAAGGTGTCAGCCCATAGTCCAAGTCAGCACTGATTGTTTACAACAATTGCGAGAGACTTTTTCATGAGACTACTGAATAATCTTTGTCCAAGCTTGGCAAGTTGGAGTGTCTGGGCATCGTGAGATATAAGAATAATTACTTTTCATTTCCTTCTAAAGGGACTTAAGATTGCAAGGTCTGAAGAATGAACTTTTGGAATCATAACTGAAAAGTGTCAGCAGTTTTGACATGGTTCCATTTGAAATTTCAGGCACAGGGTGGTGATGGACTTCTGCAACGAATCAAGAGAATAATCTATGATGCCAAGTCTACTATAATGGTAAGTTTTATTTTTCATTGAATTAGAGGGTGCCCTTGTCAATCAGAATACAAATACTTTCAGAGAGTTTTAAAAATATTTTTATATGAGTTGTTTTATATTGTATATATTATATGTATAGGTTTAAGCCAAATGAACTTACTGATTAAAAGTTTTAATAATACTTGTGATAAA
The DNA here is from genome assembly GCA_013397375.1 of Toxostoma redivivum. Classification (NCBI taxonomy): domain Eukaryota; kingdom Metazoa; phylum Chordata; class Aves; order Passeriformes; family Mimidae; genus Toxostoma; species Toxostoma redivivum. The sequence continues at coordinate 856,549 of VXBI01010658.1, forward strand.
TATTCAACATATCTTAGTTTCTTCATTTTTCACTGCTCTTCTGTATGCCTGACATGTATTTTAAGGGATAGAAGAGAGAGAATTCAAGATCTTTTACTTGACCCTTTTGACATCCTTTCCTGAAACTGGTACCACTTCACTGTTCAGAGGAATGTTACATTTTTAGTTTAATTACTTAGAGCATAAGGGAGTTAAATACTACTCTTTGTGTAGCTTCAAAACATTTTTATCATCTTTCTCATAAGTTAATTATGCTTAACAGAATTTTGTTGGAAAGATGTAAACAAATCCATTTCTTCACTTGTGCTGTGAATTTAAGTTGAAACTCACTTGTTTCTAAATGAGCATCTTCCAAACTTCTGTGAAAGTACAATATTTAGCCACCAGTTTCTGAAATCATAAATCCTTCTTCCTGTGCCATTAAGCTACTCTTCAATAGAAAGAGTATTAACTATCATTAACTATCCCAATGCAATATTGTAATATTTGAACTTCTGTGTCATTTTTTTGAAGTTATAGTAGAAATTGTTGAAGTTGAGGACTCCTTGCCATTTTCACAGAAGGCGGCAAACAAACAAACCTTATTAAAAAACCCCACAAAGTAACAACAATAATAAAACCTAAAACCCAAACCAAACAAGCAGAAAAACCAAAATAACGTATCCATTAGGACAAGAGGACACAGTCTTAAGCTGTGCCATGTAAGGTTTAGGTTGGACATTAGGAGGAGGTTGTTGACAGAAGGGGTGATTGGGCATTAGAATGGGATGCCTGGGGAGTTCACCATCCCTGGATGTGGCACTTAGTGCTGTGCTCTTGGTGGTGGTGTTATGTCATAGCTTGGACTTGATCTGAAAGGTCTTCTCCAACCTAGTTGATTCTGTCACCCCTCTAAAAAATACTGATTCTCATTTTGGGTGTTTTTTTAATAAATACACAGAGTGATAAGAGAAGTAATGCAGTAACTGATAGTTGGTTTTGCTTTCTGTTTCAACAGTCTGTGTTCAGGAGTTCACCACTGCTGGGATGCTTTCTCTTTGGGTTACCCTTGGGGGTCATCAGCATCATGTGTTACGGAATCTGCACAGCTGATACAGAGGGAGAGGTATTTGAGCATGAGGGAGCTAAAAAGGAAAGTGGTGATCGGGAGCTCACAGACGAAGGCAGTGAGGAAGAACAAGAGGAGGAAAAGAACGGAAAATACACAGAACTTTCCGATGGAGAGCTTAAACAGAAAGACATTATGGAAAAGAAAAAAGACTAACTTGTTTAGCAAGAGAATTCTCTAGAATTTCCAAATAGACTTATTTATTGGCAGTTGTCATTTATTGATTATCTTCATGAAAGAGGACCGTTTTGTCTGCATAATGGTAGTTTTGACTTGCATGTATTCACATTTTCTCAGAAACTGACAGAAAAAAGTGGATGTTCTCTTAGTTGTCCTTAGTAGATTAACAAAGAGCAATTTAAACTGAAGAAATTTTCAGGTACAGTTCTACACCATTTTTGTAAGAGTTTTGAATTGTTCCTTTCCAGGACAAAAATAATGTTACTTATATGTGATGAACTGCTACTAATATAGCCCAGCTATGCATTCATTCATATAAAATTAAAGCTGAAAACAAGGAAAAGTTAAGAGAGCTGTAAAGTGTGTTAGAATCTGATAGCTGAAGCCAACTTACAAATTTTCTAAGAAGTCACGTTCTTCACATTATTATGGGAAAAGAAAAACAAAACCAGAGCAACAAACTTTTCTATTTCCTTAAATTAAATGTAAATTTTTGGGAATTGGAGGACTGTTTTACCATGTACTAATATAATTATTGGCAGTCAAGAATGTTTACTAGATACAGGATGTGGGAGTTATATGCTAATTTAAGTGTTCATTAGTGCTTTAGCAGCTAAAAATATTGCAAAATTATGTTAAAAACCTTTTAGAACATGGTTGCCTGCTAATTACTTTCTGTGAGTGCTTGCACACTTAGAGTTCAAAAGATCTGTAAGTTTTCTGAATCCACAGCACAGCTTGATAAAGGAAGATATCAATATGAACACCTTTTGACTATTTGTATAACTCCCTAATGACAAACTTTTGGAATGTTGTATATTTATTTTACAGTGTTTGGTTGAGAGTGTTATATATCTTTGAGATAGGTAGTTTTGTTTGAGACAGTTATCTACTCTGAAGGAGGGAGTTAATGGAGCTTAATATTAACATTGATAGAGATTGATCAGTATAAAGCATTTTTGTTACCTGTTTCATCGTAAAAGCCACTTTTAATACAAACTTGTTACTGCAAAAAGGACTAATTTGTGTATAGGGCTAAAACTCTCCAACAATAAGCTATAAAGCAGCCTTTGGCATCAATGTCATGGAAAGTACCAGAAAAACAAAACTTATATTGTTCCTCCTCCAACTATTCATGCAGGGGTTTTCCCTTTTTTTTCTTTTTTTTTTTTTGAGGCTATATTACTGTATAATACAAAATATTATGTCCTTCTTATAAGGCAGATTGATCATGTAAGAAATTGCTATGCTATAGCACTAAATTAAGGAATTTTAAATAGTAAGCTTAAATAGACAAGTTTGATGTTTGAGTAAATTTGATGATGCTGTAGAATCATAACCAGGGAAAATGTATTGCATCCTTTTTCCCTGTGGGAAAGAAACTTGTTTCTTCTGTTTAAGTAGCTTGATAACAGCTGGCTTCAGGTTGCCATGCAGAGTACCTTAAGTAGATAAAGATTTTGATTATCAAACAGTATAAACAACATGTAAAGAGATTAGGAAATTTTTTTTTGCAAAAATTCCATGTCTGATTATGAATACCAACTTTTTCCTCTTTGGAGGAGAGATTCTAAATGAGGTCATAGAACACTGAGTAGCAGGTATCAGATAGGATTTTTTTCCTTTTTTGTTTTCTGTTTTCTTTCTATGAATCGCCTTTTTTTCATTTTTGTCATTATAGCCAATTGTACATAGTAACTTGAGTTTTCTTGCTTTTCGTTCATGTTTCATTATTTTGTTAGAACCTTTGAGCGACGTAGGTTTAGCATATACATGAGGAATAGCTGCTTAAAAATGTGTTTCGAAAGCGGTATTTTTTTTAATGGTATTGAGCTCCTGAGTTGTTTATTGAAAAGAAATTTAAAAATCACTTAATGAAAAACCTGTAAATTTCTTTGGACTTCTGCACAACTCAGTGCTGATAGTCAAAATGTAGGACTATTAAGGCAGTAGTATGTTTTCTTTGCCTCTTTTCTTAAGATTTCAGTACAGATCACTTGCATATTTAATGTTGGCTCAGGCTGGAAACCTGCAGCTTTTGACTTAATAAAAAAACCTGGAGTAGTCACTGGAACGGTGCTGTTCCTTCTCGGGAGTGTAATGAAAATAAAAAAATACCTGAGTTCTGCTGCACTGCTAAGAACTGTTTTAACATGGAGCCTTCTTTTTTTGTGGTTATTTTTGTTTGTGTTTATAATCAGTAGTGGCCAGCTTACTTCCTGGGAAATATTCTGGGATGTAGACCTGAATAATGATAAATACTGTGGAAGAAACAGATCGCGCTTGTTCAAACTGTAGCACTTAATAGCTGGAGCTAGGAGGAAAGCCTGTATGTCGGTCACTTCTGAACTCTAATACCCATTAGATGTGTACTGAACTGTTGGAAATTAGACTTGAAATGTACTGCTGTTTTCCTCAAATCCTTCCCCCAGCTACACTGAACAAGTCATGGGGAGAAGAAAGGGGGACAACTCATATACTTGTGTCAGAAATGACATGAACTTAAGGTGTTTGCTGTGGTCACTCAAGTAATCTAGAATGCTGTCTGAGGAGGGGCATTTTATTTCTTTCCTTCAGTCTCTAGAGGTTTCTTAAAGCAACTTCACTGTAATAACTTTGGATTCATAAAATAATGCTGCTTTTTTTAAGTCAAGTGTAAGCCTTCTGTTTTTCTGTAATAAAAAGGATTTAAAAGAGCTTGTTTCCTTTGGATTAATTTACAGTGTCAAGCTTAGATGTTACATATTGTCTAGATGACTCTTTCCTGGGAGGAAAGTGTACTTTAGGCCCCCAGTCACGCAGTGCAGAAATGCAGCTGGTATTCTGCAGGATTTTCAAAATAATCTCTAGAGAGGCATTTATATTTGCTTGTCTGTGATTTAGTGCGCATTCTAGCAGTATAACACAAATGAATTTCTGAAAAAGAGATTTTAAAATACCAGACCTACAGGAGTTTCTGTAGCAAAAGGAACCTGAGCCAGCCTGAACTAGCTTACATTTCCTTTTGCAAGCATTTGAACGTGCACAGTCTCATGCTTCTTCATTGTTTACCTGGGCTGCTTTAACATCTCTTGTCCACACTGTGGTGCTCACTGCTTAAAGGACGGGAGGATGGCACTCGCAGATATATGCTGTGATGAAGATGGCACAAAAGTGCTTAATTCTCATTAAGTACTTAAGTAAAAAGTTCAGCTTGCTCTCTTTTGGTCCAGAACTAATTTATCCTGTTCCTCTTTTGTCAGCATGTTTGGAGAAGCAATTGTATTTGGAGGAGTGGGAGGGTGGAGAATTGAGCCAAAAGCTCAAGTCAGTGAAAATGGTGCAAAACCAGAATGTATTTCCCTTAAGCTGTTGAAATCTGATGAGACTACAGATGTTTCAGGCTGTATTATCCTGTGATAGACTGGTACTGGCTTTCAAATCTCGGGGAGCAAAGCCACTTCCTGCAGTGTTGTTCTCATCACTGAGCACATCTCTAACAGATCGAATCACACAGAGCTGTGGCACCTGATATTGCTGGAACCAACAAAGACAATTTTGACAGTATTGTGCTGAATGCTTTGTTGGGCTCCTGGGAGGTTTTTCCTAAGCTGCCTAGGCACTGTAAATGTTCCTGAAACAGTTCTCTGATTTCTGAAATTTTAACTATTTTGAAGGATTACTGCGACTATCCTGTATACAGTTTACTGACATAAAGCACCCTTTAGCGGCTGATGTGAACTCTTTTGTTGCTATCAAACTTCATTCTGCTTATACACTGAGGAGCAGAAAAATGCAAGGATAGCAAGATACATAGACTACAAATATTTTACATAAAGCATTTTTGAAAGGAGAATTGTGACTTTCAACAATAAAACCTTTAAAGAGAAGCAAGGAAACCTCTAAGGTGGTTACTAGTAAGAGGAATAGAATTGCTTTGTAGCTCAGTTGCAAGGTTGATGTAGTCTTCATCTGGGTTGATGACAGTCCTGAACAAAATGGTGGGTGGTTTTAGGTTATCTTGAGTTAAGAGATGGAAGCTGTGCTAAGCTCTACAGCTGACATATAAAGGGGATGAAAATGCATAGACAGAAGTCATGGGAATGGGAGAAAGGAATGGAGGAGGGCCATATGTTTTCATACCAGTGTCTTATGCTATGAGCTATGTTTAATATAAACCCCCACTGGTGTGCATGTAAGTCCTTTCAAAAGGAATCTTCTACTCTACTTACTGCACAGAGAGCCTTTGGCTTTTAAATTTGCCTGCCATACAGTGAGTAGCATTACTACCAAATCAAGATTTTTTGTGGTGGTTTTTTCTGTTTCTCCACAGAAATGTACACCCTAAGTTAGTCAAAATAAGATACTTTAATGGTCATCATTTGTTCAAACAAGACCTGAACCCCAAGTCTCTTTTGTCTTAGGTTGCTACACCTCTACTTTAAAGGAATGACAATTTGAGGCATACTTAAATTTGTGCTAAGGTGGCAACTTGTAGTCTTAATGCTTTCAGGAATTAAAGATCTAATCAATAGTGTCTGATGTGCATTTTCATCTTAAGGAAGTGCCTTGGCTTTTTCTAAATTAAAAAAAAATACATGTATTGCAATAGTGGCTGCAATTTTATTATTTACTTGAATAGTAAATGTTGACTCAATCTAAAATAGATAATATGCGTTCACTTTTCACTTTTTTGTTTTAAAGAAAACAAAAGGACTTTATTACTTCAGTACCTAAGTTTTTATTCCCCTCCCAAAGTAGTTATTTTTTCTTTTGTCATGGAGTCATTTTGACTTGGAACTGACTGTAACTTTTCTGTTAATCTTATTTTCTTTTTTCTTGGCATGATTTTATAAAAGCATTTGTTTGAATATTGTGACAGCATATCGTACTTGAAAAATTGATTTTTCAAGTAGACTTTTCATGCAGACTGGTGATTTGGATGGCCACTGGGTAATTTTGTTCATTTCCTCTTTGCTTTTGTAAAATAGGTCTTTTTTTTGATCTTAACTTTGCATATTAGGCCAGTTGAGCTGCTTCACCTTAGTGCTTCTTGCAAGATCAGACAATTAATTCACTAAGCATATCCTGCTGTTCTCAGGTCTATATTATGATCTACTTGTTAACATTTCCTGAAAGCAGACTAAAGTTGAAATAAAATAAAATGCCCATACAGGTACCACTATGAAAATATCAGAGTTTTTTTGTAAGACATTTTTGGAGATTGTTTTGTCAACAAATTGTTAAATCTTCAAGCATAAGAATAACCTTCCTGTCCCCGAACAGAACATTGAGTAGTATAGGAGACATTTCAGCAAAAGGGTGCTCCTATGGTAGACTGCGTCTCAAAGGTGCATCTCAAGATGGTCTGTATAGAAATATAAAGTTTCTAGGAATAAAATTCCACTATGAAAAAAAGATATCTTCTTTACATAAATTGGAAGAAAGCTAAAGCTTCATTCTTTTCAGTCACTATGAAAATTAAATTTAAGGGTATTTCCTGCAGAAGAAGGGAGAAATACATGTTGGCCCAGACAAGCCGTTAACAATGCATTAGTTGCTTCTAAGATGGAGGAAGAGAGAAATTGCCTTCAGCAGATTTAACATGTAAAAGCTATGTCTGGCTCCCAGTGGACAAAATAATTATAAATTATGCTGTGCCTTCATGCAAAATTGTGTTTTATGCAAATAAACACTTGAAAATTGAGCTAAACCTTGAGATGGCATTGTCGTGGTATGCATCTTCCCCTTTGCTTTCCCGTCTTTTAAAAATACCTTTTTAAAAACAAAAGCAGAAGGATTAGATATTTTTAGTCTTCATGGCTCATTTATGAAATCCCCAAATGCTTCAATTCCATCCAAAAATGCTGTGGGTTGCAAGAGATGGTTCAATATATTGTGGTGTTAACTTAAGATTTATCTGATACTACTGTGAGGTAAGAGAATCTAAAGTGTTTTGGAGTGGGTTGAAGGAGAAGAGGTAGTATTTTCTAAAAGGTAAATAGAAGTTTTGTTATCAGGTCCTTTGACAGACAGAATTACCAGAATATGAGTTCGGTTTGGTTCTTTAAGGAGCTGGGAGCTTCTTGTATCACATTGTCATGATTTAAAATAGAAGAATTTCTAGCAGAGGAAGGGTAAGTAACACTTGATTTCTAGAACAGGATTTAAATGAAGGTATGAATCTGGAACATAATATATTTCTATTTTTACACATTGCATATGTGTTGTTCTAGTTTAAGCTGTCTGTCTGTCTAAGGAAAACTGTCAGTGCATTGATGTGAGTCTGTGTTGGGTTTTATTTTCCAGAGAGCACCTGGAATTGAAGCATAATTCAGAAGCACGGGATTCTTTCTGTGGGCTGTAGCTGCCTCAGCTTCAGATGTCAGAAATCTAAATGCTAAAATACACTAAAAATAACACTTTGAGTTGCTCACTTAGCTTTGCAAAGGCTCAAGCCACATATGGAAAATTAATCCAACTCAGGCATTGTGTGTTAGCTAATGGAGAATGATTATCTGTGACTTAATCTCAAGAAGAAAAGTTGCAAGCCTTCTTTTGATGAGGTTGGAGGAATTTTTCGTACTGACATCCTAAACCGTGATATCTAAAAAGTGTGATCTTCGCTAGAAATATGCAACAAGGCTTGTAAGGGAATGAAGTTTGCAATGAGGGCTAAAGTTATGGCGGTCTTGAAGTAAGACTATTCCTCATGTTTAGCTGCAATGGCAGCTAGGAAAGAGTTGTAAAGTAAATGCATAATAAAACAATGAAGCTTGTAATATCCACGTTCAAATGATACGCTACTCTACCATGCCAGTCATCTTTAGAGAGTGTTAATAAGCCTGTGGTTCTGTCAGGATATGATGCACCTTGTTGGTTAGAAAAAGGGAAGTTTCCATAGCACTGGCAGTTCTTTTCACTTCTTCCCTTTTGAAGAAGGAATGCCTCTGTGCTGACCCTTGGTGTGAACTAGCACTGCTGATCTCCAAGCCAGTTGTTTTTCCCACACCATTTCTGAGGAGCAGGACCTTAACTGCAGCGTCTCTGATGAACAGCTGCTTTGGTAGCCTGTCTCACAAGTGTGGGTCACCCATGGTGGTTTTCAGAAAGAATTAGAAGTTGGCCACAGTGAACAGGAGCCAGAAAAGTGCTGGTAGCAGAGATTTTAGGAGCCCCACCTTTGACACCCAGGATGTGTGCTGCTGTGCACAGCTTTAATGGCCATCTGAAGGCATGGGGGAAAGGATGCTGTACACACTTCAGAAAGTCGTCATTGCATTGCTGTGATGATTTATCATAAGGTGAGGAACGATTCTTGAGGTGCAGAGGTGAGCAGACACAAAAGCCTGTGGGGTATTTCCTCTGCTCAGGCCCATGCATGCTTGTTTGAAGCTGGGACAAGGCCACTCTGTTTTGGGGACAGCAAGTTCATGGTCATAGACAGAGGTTGGTCTGTGCCTGTTGGTCCTTGGGCAGTGAACTTGCCCTGTCATGTTTCAATTAGAGAGAGTGCAGACATGCCATGGAGCATTAGGTTCAGTTTCTGGCCATCTTCCTTTGACGTGAAGCACAGTTTTAAGTGAGTTACTTAGGCCACAGTTTCATTATACTGCAACTTTAATGACAGTGCTGGCTTAAGGAGTTTCTATCCTCATACCTTTGTAGGCTGTCCTTCAAATTATGGCCAGGCAGGCTATAGGAAAAGCAGTGCTGTGAGTGGAGCAATGAACTGATCCAGGGAATACAACTCCTTGGACAGAACATTGTGACAGCGTATGAGAGAGCAAGAGTTTGGAGGAAGCAGCAGAGTGGGAAACATTTTAATGGTATTTCATTACAAGCTTGCTATGCTGACTTAAATATTTATTTTGCCCTTTACTTGCTCTCTTCAGAAACCAAAGGTGATTTGCCAAGTCCTTACAATGAAGAAACTGTGGGTTGCTGTCCCAAGATCCCTCTTTCAGTAGTGAAGTAATATTGTTTGTAATGTCTCTTAACATCCCCTTTCTAGGAGAGTTAAAATGGAAGAAGAAAAATCTGAAACCTTGTCATGTTAGACAAAATGCATCTTGCAAGGCATATGAATGGGTAAGAGTGGGAAGGATGTATAGAGTATAACTGTGGGGAGTCACTGTCACAGGGATAAGATGACTCACTAGGTTATACATTTGTAGACAAATTCTGCTTTACAGCTCTGCATGTGCATTTCAAACCATAAAAGGCCTGAAGTCTGAGTCCAGACTCAGCAATCCATTTCATTTGTGCATGACTACTTATGCAAATAACCAAGAGAAACAGGAGCTATGTTATGGGAAGGAACAGGATTTTCAGATTTGCATTTAAAAAGAAAAATTTGTTTCATGTATAGAGAAAATAACTAAAGGAATTTTAGACCAACCTGTCTGGCATGTAGAAATTGCAAAAATTTTTTGTATAATTTTCTGTATGACAATATAAGAGCTTTATCAGCTGGACAGATTTAAGGACTGTTGCAGGAGAAGGTCAAATGAAAATCTCAAATGTCTGAAATACTTTATTTTGGAAACACTTCCCAAGTTAGATGAGAACAATGTGGTTGTAACCTTGAAGAAGCAGAGGAGACAGTACCAAATGTTATATATTTTATATTCCTAGTAACTTGACAGAAAAGCAAAAGGAACCTATTACTAGCAGTGGCCAGAGATGTGTGCTGACCACTAGGGACAGCACTGATCCCTCCTTGTGAATGAAAAACCACTTTCTTTCTACAACCAGGTGATCACTTGTCTGTTATATCCAGCAATTTATTCTGATTTCTTTCACTTCTTTTTCCCATTGCTCTAATTTTCATTGTCTCCTTTTGTATTTTGTATTCTTATTCTTTTACCATCTTGTTTCCCCTGCCTTTTCCCAAGAACTTTTTTCTTTTTCTTTTTCTTTTTTTTATCTCATTATTTCCCTCCCTATCTAATAGCAGTGATAAATGTACATAAAAAACAGATGACACTGTAACAATAAATAATTAGAAATCTTCATTCAGGTCACTGTGTGACCTCTCACATAATTTCATAACGATTTTGTTTCCTTAGTGGTCCAACATGCTCAATATTCTACTGTTTTACATAGGTTTGCTCATTAATTTTGACTGGCTGAGTTGAAAATAATGGGCTATTTTATTATTTCAATAAGATAAATAATTGTTCCAGGTAACTTGCAGATTTGAGATTGAACAGATTTGTATGCAGCACAGAAAACATGTTATCTTTGAACTTTTTGCTTAGGAATTACCATATTTCATTCCTATATTCAGAAAACTATATAAGTTTATATTTGCTTCTTTTGAATTTTTGCTGCAGTTAATGAAAGATTTAAGGCTTCCATTCAGTGATGAACACACAGATAAGCATTTACTGATTAGTTTTATCTTGAACTCGTATGATAAACATGGTCTTGCAAGCTACTTTCTCCCTTAGCATTTATTAATTTCCACGATTACTGTAGAAACAAAGTTATCTGCTACTCTTGGTGTTCATATAGTTTATCTTAGGATCAGCAGTTGATGTTCTCTTAATTACAACATGTATGCAAAGCATATATTTTTCAGATTTAAAAAGCAATATGAGCTTTTGGTTTTTTCTTCAGTCCTTTTCTTTCTTCCTTGTCTCCTGTTTTTATAGTTTTGAGTGAAATCTAAAGAAAGAAAATAATGTGATCTAGAAGGGAATAATTTTAATGCAATGGCACAGTGTCTGTGAAAAACACAATGGTTACTGTTGAAGAGTTGATGTTCTCTTGACAGAACTATTTTAACTGAGTAGAACTAACGTTCTCTTTTTTTTCAGACTGCTGTAATGGTGCTCTGATTCTCAAATAGCCAAGGTGTATTCATGGAGACCTCTTTCTCCTTCCCCTTCTTTGTTAACATAGATAGAAACAAACTGCCTTAGAAACAAACTACTGTGTCCCATGCAACTGATAAGCCACAAAGGCAGTTCTCAGAATGAAAATCTCATTTTCCTTGTTTGAGATATGACCAGTGCTTATGTAGTATTTACAAGAAGAATTCCCAATTAGTCCACATATTTTATGCTTCAGTAGAAATATAAAATCTCTGTGGATTTTTCAAATGTTTCTACCACTGTAGAGGTAATAACCTTTTTGCAAGGTAATTTTTTTTTGTGAATTGCTTGTTTGACAGTGGTATTGTGTTAGCAAATTTCTAGTTGTGCAAGCCCTAAATTTCTGTGCAATGTACATAAATGCAACAGGAAAATTGATGATTCAGCAAATGCTGTCTTGTAGAATGCAACCCCCAAACATCACAAAAGTTAATTTGCCTGTATTCATTAAATTTTAGGATTAGGACTGCTAGTTAATGTAATTTCTACAATGAGCTGAAATGTTCAGTTTTTTTTATGGTGTTGTTTAGGCTATGCCACACCCCAAGTCTCTCAGAAAAAATTGTATTAACTTGGTTCTGCAGCACTGTAGTTGAGGTCTGGTAAACTGTGGTTCCTTGAAATATTTGAACCATGACCCTGGGAGATAAAAGACTAAGGTAATATGTAACTTAAACAGAAGTTTATCTCAGATTCTTCAAAGCAAAATAACCTCTCCTTTTCAACTTTCTAAAACACAACTGGTTGAAACAAAATTCTAAACTAATTTACTTCACTCTCATTGTTTTTGCATTCCATTTAACAATCAGCATCTTAATGTTTTTCTAGAGTAAGTTGCTGCATAATGGTAAGTAATCTAAATTTATAATTTTACAGACTCCATATAGCTACACAGTTGCTATGAAATGTCTTCATATGTGAACAGTGGAAGCATAGAAACCATTGAACTGCCTTTAGAACTGAAAATCCCAATGAGAGACATTGAGAGAGAAAATATAAAATTTAAAAGTAAATTAATCATTAATAAAATAAAATTTTATACCTAGATCACGTGTTACTTTCACACAGGTAACAATGATAATATGCCTATTTAAATTAATATCTATGTCTTTCTAGTTTAATATATTCATATGAGGGCAATATTATAGGATTGTTTAATTATCCATTCTTTAAGTCATCTGAGATTCAGGAAAAAATCACACTCATGAATAAAAAGAGAAAAAGATTTTAACTGTTAGTCATTTGTATAATTCAATTTTTAACAGCACATGATTCAGTTACTAGGGAGCTTAATAGAGAAAATATAGATTTTTTTTTTCTAAAATACTTTTAGAATCTCATGGGAACATCTCTGTAGTTAACATTTTGCATTTTTAAGCAAAAATTTAGACAGTACTGAACAATTGCTTGTGAGACCAGACCATGGAATTTAATTCAGATTTCAAGTCCTAATCTTCCAATCGTTTTTCTTTGCTAACAGGGTAATCTTGGTAAATACCAATACTCTGAATCTGTGTGTTAATGTGGGATCTTAATAATCAACAGCCTAAACCAGTCCTCCTAGTTCAAGGCAACTGAAATGTAATTGAATACTTAGAATTCAATTAGGGGAAAAAAAGCATAGCAAAGAAAAAAAAGATAGAAAGAAAATCAAAAAAATAATGTTTTAAAGTCTTTTCCTTTAACGTTTTCTCTTTGCAACGTTCTAACATTCATTCATGATCCCTACCACTCAGAAGAGTCACTTAGTGACTCTAGTTAAAGTCAACAAATAAAACCCAGAACTGGCTTTTAATGCTGTATGTTTGAAAGTAATTGGTCAACAGTTTAAATAATTTATATAATTGGTCAACTGCTCAACTGTTTAAAATTCTAGTATACATGTTTGAGAGAAAGACGATTGTCAGTTAAAAAGTCCTACTACCCAACAGAGGGACTACATTGCTACAAGGAATCGCAGGTTTTAAGCTCTAAAATAGTTGCACGTGTTTAAGTTAGGATTGAGTCAAAGTTGTAATATTAGTTGTAGAGCTAAATTATCTGCTGCAAGCCATGTGTGATTTTTTATAAACAAGTTTTCAGAAATGCTTTGATTACCCACTTCAGCTGTCTTTTGAATAATCCAAAATAATACCTTTCTGTAGAAAGGTTATGCACCTAAAATGGTACATTTGCTTGAAAATTACTTTGCATTGCTGTTCCAAGTGTGCTTCCAAAATGTCAATGATGATGCTATTTTCAAACTCAAAAAAAAAGGAAAAAAAATTCAACCCTACTTTTCTTTTTTTCTGAGGCATGACTACTGTAACTCTATGCATTTGGTTTTGCTGTTGTGACTCATCCATGAATATGCTATTTTTCTCCATGCTGGGATACTCTTCAGTAGTCTGTATTTGGGACAGAGGCAGCAAAATAAAGTGGGATATATTTAGATGTTTGCTAATTTTAGAATCTTTCTCCTCATACAAATTCTACTCAAATGTAGCTCGTGAATGTAGGCATTTCTAGGATGAAGATACTCTGTCCTGTTCTAGAAACATTTCTCATGTGGTGCACCATGGGATTGTCACAGGACTGATTTTCTGGGTGTCTTACACTACATTTTCTTCTAAAATGCAACTTTTAAAGCTTTCTACCAATATGTTTTTTTTCAAATATACTTCAAAACAGTAGAGTGGGAGTTTTTTCTGAGTACTCAACAGCTCAATATGTAAGATATCTAGGCAGTTCTTCACCAAAAGTATGGAATGCCAGTTTAAAGGCAGCCAAGAGCCTCATTCACTGAGGTGCCTGAATGCTCTTCATAAACATGTCTTAGGTTTGCATCATGCTGATAATACATAAATGTTAGCTACATTGGCAATATGACCATAAACTCTGTATGATTTTTGTGTAGGAACTTCTGGAAAGACAATAAAAGCTTCTACTCTCTATGTGTGTCCCCCAATATTTTCTATTTCAATGCTTGTTTTCTGTGCCTATTTCACTAATAGGAAAAAAAAAAAAGAAAAACATTCCCAGGGGACTGAGCCATGCACTAGCTGAGGTATGATTAAACTTTGCCTATTTATTTTGAAATTAATAGTAAAGTAACTAATTAATGGTGGGCAAATAAGTAATCAAATTATAAAGAAATGTGCCATATATGCCTTACTAGGCTACATATTTGCACTTCTGATACAACAAATAGTTCGTATTTTATCATGACATTTTAAGCAAAAAGGCATTTTATTCCAGTTGTGTCTAGATTACCTTTTAAACTGTGTTTTATAGTGTTTCTAATAAAAAATGAGAAGTTATATTCCAACTTAGAGTATAGCAAGCACTCATTTTTTAAAGTAATAATGTATTTGTTTCTGTTTTATGGAAAAGCTTTTTTTTAAAAAATAAAATTCTTAATCTACTTAAATTTATCTTAAAAGTCATTAAGGTTAATAATATGTTTAGTAAGCAATAATTATATTTTTTATGCCATTTTTGCCTACACTTTTTGCTCCAAGAATTTCTGTATATATTTTCAAATGAACTTGACTATAAGCTAGTATTTCAGAAAGTTGCCAGATATAGGAAAACTTGTCCACCAATACTGATGGATTTTCAGAACAGATACATTTGAAAGGTTAGTACAATAACAGGATACAGATTTAAATACAGATTTTTCATTATATAAATAAGGATATTATATTATATAATGATATTAATTATATAAATAAGTATTGATATATGAACAAGATAAATTTGAATCAATAAACACTGAAGTGCAGGAAAGAATTATCTAATTTTAAGCAGAGTATAAATTACTTATAAACAAATGAGTATAGTTCATAACTTTTTCATGATTTCCACCAAATCATAAATACTAATTGAATATGTATGGGAAAAACCATGAGAAGAATATGTTTTGGTCAGGGGTATAGGCAGACTTTGAAGGATGTGTTGGATTTACTTATTTAAAAGATCTAATAAATCTGTTTCTCAATGTAGAAAATCTACTGGAATTTTTAACACAAAAGGGAGAAAATAGGGAAAGAGCATGCATTAAAAGAGACTGGCAAAATGTATATGTGTCCTAATAGAATATGCAATTTTTAATACATATATGTCCATTTAAAAAAATGTCTAAAGAAAAATACTGCCAGAGTGGCAAATAAGCTCTGAGATCCAGATCAGCCCTGATGTTTTCCTAGATTGGAAGCTCTTTGATGCCATAATGAAAGCAGTGGAATTTCAGGACAAATGTAACCTGTTCTGCAGGAGTGATTTGTTGACGGTGGCAGATGACAAATGTCAGATCGACGTGCTCCCGAGGTGCTGCCAGCCTGTTCCTTCTGCACATGAGGCTTTTATAATGTGCTTGCCATTCCTTACTCACAGCTAAATGGGAATATCCCTATAATTAGTTTTGTGTGTCCATCATCAGACATGTGAAAAAATAAAGATCTCTGGTTATTGTGTTGGGATTAAACCACGGGCTCTGTGTTATTAGCTTGCTTGTCGGGCTTAATGCAGATTGTAACTACATTGTTTGTAAATCTTGCGTAATATCCTAAACCATTATTGTTCTTGTCCTGGGTCCTATCTTTTAACATACTTTACTGGGGTTGTGTTTAAATTATATTGTTGTGGAGAGTTATCAGTTTTATTTTTTTTTTTTTTTAATATCACGAGTATGAATAGCAGCCATTGCACTTTGGGAATTTCTTCAATGTGGGCAATAAAATGCTCCAGGAATATGTACAAACCGGCTTAATCACGGTGAGGTTGATGAAATGCAACGTGTTTCTTTGTGTCTTAACATGCCTGTGGTTTGTATGCAATATACTGGCTTAAGAAATGCAAAACCTGAAATGTATTATTGCTTGGTGGAAGAAAAACAAATACTTGCAAGGGGAATAGTTTCTAGTAGATTTGATGGCATTTACCTTTTTGGAAAAAAACAAACAAACAATAAAATATTGATCAGGGTATTTGGAAAAGAGAGAAGTGTTTTTTTAATTAAACAATAATCTCTCAATCCTGCTTTGCTGATATCATCTTAACAATTTTTGTTAAGTTTTCTTTCTGTGCTGATGTGTCTTCTGTTCAAAAAATTATTTATATTGGAATGTGTTTACCCATTGAGGGGAAATTCACCTAAGTTTGCTATACTTGACAGAGGAAAAGAAACGTACTTATTTGATTAACAATATGATTTTTCACTGAAATTGTGGAGAGAATAAAACTTTGCTGTAAGGGCTTTAGGATTAGTTCACACATAATTTGGAAGATAAGAGACTACACTGTTAGGTTCAAAGCAGCTCTTGCTGTATCTCTAGAGTCTGGTTCTCCTAAATCCCAAGAAAATGTTACGGTTTCTGGTGCGTTGGTCATATAACGCACCGGTGTGTATCACTCAAAAAACTGCAAAGAAGGTACCAGTTGCAATTGATAGTGTTAATTGCGAAACAATAATAAATAATAATAAAAATAATACCAAGAGTTGGTAATAGTTACTTTGTTATATATTTATTTGGCACCATGACATTAAACCAAAACCAGCTCCAGATTTCATATCCATTAGGTACTTTGTTACCTGTGCATGTAACAGGAATGATTCTAGCTCTCAGAAAAATGGAGCAATGACGCAGCCTGGGAGGTCTTTTCCATTCCTCCTGGCAATCACTACGTGAGCAGTAAAAATTGGTCTGACTAGAAAGAGGAAGGTCATGGTTATTCCAAGTTAGTTTCAGAGAGGCATATGCCTGAGCTTTTAGGTGGTTTAAATTATTGTAGTAGTAAAGATAGACTGCTACATTTTCTGTGAAATGGTTTTGACTCCTTTGCCCCCCATAATAGGGATAGTCTGTATAATACAAAGATGTTTTCCCAGATGAGTAAAGAGGAAGAGATTTGTTTCCAATAAAAAAATAACAAGATTAATTAGCTATACTTGTTTTCTTCTCCAAAGAAGCACAGAGAATTTGAACTTTGGCATCATCTGGCTTTCTCTTCCAAAGGAGGATGACAAAGTTTGAGGCTGGTGAACCAGGCTGATGACAGTCACTACCCACACCCTTTGTCATTTTCCTTTTAATGATTTACTATTTGGCTGATCGTTAGCTGGGAAAAAAAAATGTTTCCATAAGTGTACAAGACATCCAGGCTCATATCCCTAATTACTATTCTTTGGAAAGATGACAGCATGTTTCACTGTAATTACTCGTCAGTTGGATGTGTGCTTATGAAAAAGAACTTATTTCAGATTATTGTTGGGATGTTAGGATGGCACTCTAACGTGGGGATGTTTGAAACCAGCAAAAAAAATAGACTTTATACTCTTATTGATTTCTTAATGTAGCAAAATTATTTGCCATAGAACTTGTGAGTGTTCAGTTTCTTTGCACAGAAACTGAGAAACCTTATGTTAAAGAAAAGCTTTAAAACATAATTGAGCTCTCAATTAGACCAAGACATTACTGAAGGCAGCTGTATTAGTTTGAAATGCAGCAAACCAAAGGTTATGGCTACTGTAACTTCAGCAAGCAGAGAATCCATGCTTGTAGGTAGCAAACTTGCCCATAGCATTTCAAACTTGCCCATAGCATTTTAGTACGTCTTTAAAATGCAGACATATTTAAAAGCTGACTAGAAAAACTGGAAGGTGCTGCTTGAAGTATGTGATATCTGGGTGTGTAGGTGTCTCCTTGCTTATTTTTATGATGCAATTAAGTTGTCATTCCACTACTTTCATCATCGTGAAATTTTGCTCAGATGCATTAGGAGAAGCTGCCTGTGTACAGAGGGGAACAGTACATAGCCAATAATTTCTGAATTACTCGTCATCTTGGTATAAAAGAATGCATATTCAGTCCTATGCTATGTTTTTCAATGTGTGAAGAATTTCATTAAAAGTTGAGAAAACAAGCTGTCCATGCCAATTTTCAGGACAAAACAAAGCATGGCAAGATTTAACTAACACCTTACACTTGTCTTAACCCAGTTTATTAACTTACTTAAAATTCAGTCCAGTGAGCATAATAACATTATATACTGCATCTTGCTAAAAATTTCTAACCAAACAACCAAAACAGCTGTCTTCTGTGAATTCTGTAATGTCTTTTGATGGTCTAAATCAAAAGAATAACTATGCAAAGTTTTGCCAAAACACTTGCACTATGATTACAACAGCTTAGTAAATAACAGCTATATAATGATTCTAAATTAAGCTAAGGTAGTCTCTTAATCTTAAAACTTCCTTAAAATATTCTTGTAAGAGTGCTTGTATCTTTCCATTTTAAAGATGGTAGCACTTATATAGTCTAATAGAACATATTAATGGGTATTTTGCTTAGTAAAACTTATTTAATATAAAATTAGGTGTGTATCAGAAATTGTTGTAGAAAAAATACTACAAAATGGTAGTGTTAAAAATTTTTATTGTAGCTACTCTAAGTTAAGGTGCTTTATGACACCTTATGTGTCACCACACATGACATCAAGGAGTTTCTTGCCTAAAGGCAGGCATCTCAAAGCAGGCCAAGAACATTTACTGCAGTATAAGAAAGCCTACTGACTCAGGAACTTCTAGTAAAGAGAGAAAAGGGACTTCAAAGAAAGGTGTTGGTGTTTATATCTGTGTCTGTACAGCTGGATTTGTAAAAGAGTTGGAAATATTTGCTGCACCATTCTAAGATTATGTTTGTATGCCATGCTTGTACAGGAGCTGGACGTATTTGCTGCTCTATATTGAGAGACATCAGCTGTGTTCATGCGAGTCCTGACTTAAGTTTTGACCTCCTTTCATACATTGTCATTAGTGGTTGAGGTGACTTGTCTGTCCCTTATGACAAAGTAATGAGCTAGAAGTAAAAATCTGTTGCAGGAGCAGAGTTTGGGTAGGATGAACAATCAGAAATGGAGTGAAACCTATAACACAGCTAAAAAAATACATTGCAATTCTTCAATTAAGGGGGAACAATAGCTAGTGCTCCAGTTTGTGCTACTGCCCATCTCCATCTAAACCAGCACTTCCAGCTCCTTACCCCGCTGACACTTTTTGTTCTGTGTCTTGTGCTGTATTTATACTGCTGAAAACAGAGCTCTGTGTATCACTAAAATCAATTGTTAATCCTCTTCTATTGGGAAGACTCTGAAAGCTGAGGCAAATACCATTAGAGGAATGCAATTGATTGGTATTCCAGCAAATGTGTTAGTTTGTCTGCCCAAACCTGCTGTCTAATTATTTCTGAACAAACAGAGAAAACCCCAAAGTAACACCAGAGCCTACAAGTGAGTTAATATGCTATTTGTCTTTATAGAAAGTGTGCCTGTATATGTTTAAAAAGAAAAACAATAAAAATTGGGGTTTGCATTTCTGATACAAGGTGTCTTCCTTACTCTTCATACACATTACTGTCTTCTTTATAAACCATATTGTGTATATGTGTAAGACATCTACGGTAGAGACTTGAAAGGGACAAGAATTTTAAGAGTCTCTCCCTGTTAATTTAACTAATGTATCTTCCACTCCCAAATGTTTAAAATAAAACCAGATGATAACTGCATATTTTAAAGTTCAAAATAAGCAGTATGGAAAATTTTAGAAATCTTGAGAAAGTTACTTCAGTCAGGTGTTGAACTCAGTTTGTTAGAATAAAAGTATTTCATCATCTCTATTTTTAACATTAAATAGCTGAAATCAAGAGTTCTTTATATTGCAAATAACAGTACATGAGACTCACTTTTTTACTGGGATGGAGATCTGTATTTTGGACCTGTGCTCCAAGATGCTACTCCTAGATAACAAAATTTTAAACAAACATCTACTAAAAAAGAATTAGAGGAGAAAATGGATATTTTTAAACAACAAACAAGCTTCATTAAAAATTAAAGCTTTAAATTAAATAACTGAATAGGAGCCAATTTGCATTCTTCCAGAGTGGTTCAAATCTCCTATGATCAAACCTGGTAAATGTCTCACCTTGTTTTATTCATTCAACTCCCAGTGCTCAGACTGAGTCTCTTCCAATTAGCATTGCCTGTACAAGTAACAGATCCATGGTATCTCCTGGATTGTTGGGGCAGTTAGACTGGTGGGTTGTAATCACAGGCTGGGTGATTTATAGGTTTCTCGTGTGGGAAAGTTACTGCTCAGTCAGCTGAGGTTTGAATTTACAGTAGTACTAGCTTATTCCAGTTCCATTTTTAAATACAGTTGAGAACAAGCTCATCTGAAAGTGAATTTACAGTACTTAGAGTAGGCTACCTGGCAAATTACTCAGCTATAAATTCTAGCTTCAGTTTGTGAAAAGAGGCTGGGGCCTTTGTTTTGTTGGTTTTTTTTGTAGTTTTTGTTTTCGTTTTTGTTTGTTTTGGTTTGTTTTTTTTTGTTGTTGGTTTCTTTTTGGTTTGTTTTGTTTGTGGTTTTTTAGAATTTTTTGTTTGTTTCTTTGTTTTGGTAAACAAATAAAATTTTTCTTTTTATTATAACCTACTAATTGGAACTTATGTAATGTTTATGGTTATATTTTATTCAGTTAACCCGGTCACTGTTGTTACTGTTATTAAGGTACATGGGTTAGCATTTTACCTAGGTTCTATTCTAAATATGTTGACAATATGCCTTAAGCACAAATGATGCTGCCTGCTGTCATGAGGCACATGTCCTGTAATTGACCTTTCTGAATTCTGCATATACTGCAACGTTATAGGTGTGTGTGTTCCTCATTTGCACCAGAGATATTGAAAAAACATCCTACTGCATGGAGCAAAATAGTGGCTTACACAGTTAATGGAAACCCAGTAAAAAGGCTGAGACAAGAGAGCAAGTAGCTCCATCAGAACTCCAAGTGATGGTCCAGCTTGGATGGGATGGGAGCTTCCTTGAAGGAGTTTTTGGTTTCTTTGTATGAAGACTGGTGGTTTCGTTGTGTCAGAAACCACCTATAATTATTTAATGCTACTAATTTCCTCCAGCTTCTAGAAAGACAAAGCTGCCATGTACTTCTTAAAACACACAGACTTCTTGTTTAAGATTTCATTTGAAGCATTTCTTTGTCCTAATTCATCTTTAAATATGATGTTGTAACGCTTGCTTACACTTAACAGGGTACCTGCCAGTGCTTTCAGACTCTTTAATGAAAGGCAACTTCATTGCAAATTAATTTATGAATTTTAAGAAACTCTGGGTGTGTTCTGTGACAGACTTCATGTTAGTTTGCCAGCCTGTAACCCTTGTAATATGAAGCTTCTGAATGTCAGATGTGGATTCCTAACAAATGTGCTTATTTTAGAGTTAACATGTGGCATCTGATTTTTTCTTCTCTATCCCCTTCCCTTGTCAGACATGAATATTCCTGAACTCTCAGGAGCAGAGGGTGATGCCACTTAATGATTTTAAATATAGTCTCTTGACAGGTATCTTTTTATGCTGTCAGTCATTGCTATAAGATCAACTCCAGGTCCAGTGATCAAAAGAATACAATTGTATGACCAAGTACAAAAAATGAACTTTAGGGCTGCTTGTTAAAACATGCATAAATTGAAAAGTGTTTTTTAACAACTGCAGTTACCCCAGCTTTCCAGTAGATGACACTTTCACCAAAATACTTTAATCTCAGTTCTACTTTCTGATTCCTTACTTTTTCCCCTGTTGAGTTGTCATTTTGTGTACCTTTTACTTGAAAGGATTCCTTGCTTGGAGGCTTGATTACTGTGACTTCTCTATTGTTCCCAAATATATTAGTGATGCTGCATTAGTGGAACTGCATCAGTGCCATTCACAGGTGTTCCTTCTGTGATTGCAATGCCCTGTTCAATCCTCACCCTTTCCTGGTGGCTTAATGGGCAATTGAAAGCTGTGGAGGTTTTGGACCCTTAGCAGTCCCACCACGTGTCAGTCTATCACAACACAAGTAATATTTAAAAAGAACACCAAGCCTACTGTAAAATGTCAGTGTAGTCTTACTCTTGTAAGGCCAACATCAAGGTCATTAAAGAAACTTAATAACCTAAATGGCTTAAATTCTGGAAGTGCTTAAATCCTGGAAGTGCTTAAATCTTCACAATTATGCTATCTTGCAGAATTTTCAGACTTGTATCAGACATATCATCTGCTTTGTACATGTCAGAGAATTTTGGATGTGTAAGATACTCGAGGACAGCTTGTGTGAATGATGAGTAAAGTGTGAGGCAAAAAGATGGAGGCAGAGGGGAAAGCACCCTCAGCTGGGACCAAGGGATCATCAGCCTCAGCTTGGCAACCTCACTGTCAGTCAGGGAGAGGAACTACTTCTGTCCAGGAGGAGATACTTTGGATAGATGTCAACAACCTGCCTTGGAAGTCAGCAGCTAGGACACATGAGAGAGGCCATAACCTGAGAGGCAAAACCTTCCTTTTAACCATATCTGTGTTTCCTGTTTGTGCTTAGTTTCCCATCCCTTTTTTTTTTTGGGTGGTGGCCCTGTTGCATGGATGACCCGAATGCAAGGACTCAGTAGGCAAAAGGAGTAAGAACAGACTGAGTGCATCAAGAGAGCTAGAACGCTATGATTTTCTGCCCTGTTAAAGATTCTTACTTTAGGTGCATGAAGCTTGGGCTGGAGTAAGAGGACCAACCAGTCTGATAGCTGTGAGCTGGCAGAGGCAATTGGATGGCTCTCCAGACACTGATAGGCAGGAACTTGGGTATCTGGGAGGTTTTGCTTTGGGGCTGGGCATCTATATAATGATCCTGCAGAGACAGATAGGCACCAAAGCAGCTTCAAGGATCTAAGCAAGCATACTTACTAAAGCCAGTGACTCATATCCATACAGAAAGTGTTCTTCTCCTGATTCAGGTCTTTATTATTTTAAACGCTTAATTAAGTCTCTTTGAACCCACAGGTGCAGCTACTTACTGATGCTTATTTGTTTTCTTTTATTTGTCACAGGCTTTCATTTACCAAGATATTTCAGTCAGAAGATTGAACTAGATGTATTTGAGGAGATTTTAATATATTCTTGGAAACTGTGACCAACTTTGGTACTTTTCTGTTCTGTACTCAGGATGCTAGCATGTACATCTGCTTGTAGACAGGTCTCTGGTGGCTGGCTTGACCAATACCATTCCCATTTTTCAGGCTGATTGAAAGTTGATTATGTGTGTATACCTGCTAAATTATTTCTTCTAAAAGAGTGGTGTTTTTGATTTTTCATTTTTTCAGTGAGTTGAATTTTAATACTCAAATGGCAAATACTAAGAAAAAGAAATCTTTCAGATATATGATGTGAATGAAATACTTAGGATTCAGACTTTTTTATGTCTGTCTACTGGCTAACCAAACATTTATAATTTTCAAAATATGAACACATTGAAAATCATATTCACTTTCATATACATCAGTCATACAAATTTTTTAACTGCTGTCTTCCAGATCCACTGTTGATGTGCTGATTTTTTTTTCTTTGCTTTAAATTTCTCTGAAGTTATTCCACAAGCCATGAGCTGTTAGGTTATGCTTACTAAGTTATTTCACTGTTTGTTAAGCTTTTTCATTTAATGATTTCTTAAAGCACTGTCTTGAATCCAGGTAGTTATGCAAATCACTGAACTTCAGTCATTGTGTCTGAATCTTTCTATATCAATGAATGATTTTTGTGTCTAGTTTTTCTTAGTAGGTCTGGGGTTATTTTTTGTTTTATTTTAGGGTTGGGTTTTTTTCAATACAAAGAATAACTTTGAGGGATTCAAAAGACAGCTTACGGAGTAAAGCTTGGCATAGAGGCATAAGAAGGATAGGAGGAAACTAGTAGCACGTGTTCATTCTGGTTTTGCCAGAAGAAATTTCAATCCATGTCTCCTATTTGCAGGCTAAAGTATCCATCACTAAGAGTGTAAAGAGAACACTGCTGTGGTTGTTTTATTTTATTAAATATGCCTGTAACCTAAATAAAATAGCACAAATTTTCTGTTAAAGCATTAACATGTTTTTCGTTCACAAATATTGTTGGAAACAGTTTTCAAAATTTCAGAGGAAGGGAGGTGGAGTAAGCTAAGAAGCTATAAAACTGCGTGCTAGGAAATAAATGCATACAAAGTATAAACAACTTAAGTAATTTTTAGGTTAAATTTTATTGTCAACTTCAATTTAGTGCATACTCTCTGCATATCTTGAAATTTAGTTGGAAAAATTTGTAACTGATCATTTTCTTCTGACCTCCCCTTGGAGAGCGTGCTCTCTTTCAGACTTTCTGAGAGTTGGGCTTTCTGCTTATGCTAAAAATGTCCACTGCTTATCATAGTCTGAGAGTGTAAATTCAGCTTTAGTCTAGTGTTCCTTATTGTTTTCCAAAGCTGTCTGAAGATGTCTAGCCAGAAGGGAATAGTAGTAGGTGCTGGTATTTATGGCAACTTTGGATGGCTACAAATAATGGCTTACCCTGAAATGTGTTAAGATTCATCCTGGCTTTAAAGTATTTTTGAGACAAATCAAGCTGTGGAACTCCAAGAACATTGTGCTATAGGTGAGGTTACCAAGATCTCTTCCCTCCCTTCAGCCACAGGACTCTTCCTTAATAATGCTGGAAGTTAAAATGAATCATTTATGAGCATCAGTAGACACATGGGTGGGGCCTCTTTTAAAACTGGTATTTTGTTGATGCAACATGTGTGACAGCCTCTTAGTTCTGAATATAAGTGATACTGAGAGGAAATTAGGTTGGTTCTCAGAGGAGATCAGCCAGACCTTGCAGTGCGTCTTGCCGAGGAGCTGGTAACTCCTCCAGTACTGTGCCTCGGATACAAGTACATGTCGAAGAAAAATGGAAGGTAAGTGTCTTGAAACTTTAATATCCCTTAAAACATGATTGAAAACAAATAATAAAATGATCATGTGTACAGACCTAAAACATTGCACATATTTTTGTGTAGGGATTGCTTGTATGTTTGGATGTTCTTTGTGGAACTAGCGAGAAAGGGGAAAAAACAACTTTTGAAGAAAACTACTAGGAAGGAAAAAGAGTGCTATGGAAAAGATTTAGTGACACAGCCAATTCTGAAAATAGGAAATAGCATGGAAAAGAATAAATTTTATTTCCAGCATAAGTTACAGAGTGCTACTTTTCAGTATTCTCATGCTGGAAGCAATTTTCCAATGAATACCTGAAGTATTCTGTCTTGAATGAAGGAAAAATATTAATTGATAGAGAAAAACCTGTGATTGGTATTGATGGTCAGGTTTTTACCAGAGGCAGAAAACCAGTAAGAAATGTCAAACTGAATTGCCTTTCATATTTGCGATACTTAATCAGATAAGCAAACTGTGGGCTGACTTTAGAGAACTTCCCTGGGAAACGTAATATCTCAGCTCCCTGATGTTCCAGTTCAGCTGGATTACTGAGTGGATGAAGAGTAGTTGTCTTGGTTTATAAACACCTCCAGAGACCAGGCAAGGATCAGGTTCTTTCAGTGTTCTTGACCGCAGGAATTTACCATGTGTGCTATAAGCACTTTCATTCTGACCAGAAAACTTTGTGTTATGGTTGACAACTCTCATTAAGATATGAGATTTTCAGTTCAACTCAGTCGCTCTTGTCAGCAGGTATGTTGTATTCATGAGCAATATGATGTAATGCACTCCTGTATTTTTTGGTTACTGTTGATCATGTGCATATTTTTATCGTGGGTAGCACCCAGCTCTGCATTAGTTGGTGATCTCAGTTGAAGATCTGAATGACCAATCCATTACCACATTTAAATACCTAGATGAGAAACAAGATTATTTTTGTTCAAGGAAAAAAATCAGAAAAACTTTTTTTTTTTTTTTTTTTGCCTTTTCCCTATCTATTCCACCCCACTTCCTCCTGCTCCCCCTCACCCTCAAGTAATTTAAATTATTATTTAATTCAGGATGTCATCCTAGGATACTCCACTGGTTTGTGTTAAAAATGTCCCAGTCCCAAGGGCTTAGCTATAAATCTCCCCTTGTGTGGACACACCTTTGGTTCTGGATGGGAAACATTCTTTTCTTTTAAATATTAATTCTGTATTAAATGAGGTACCCACATAGAGAAGTTGCATTGTTAGATTTTTCTTTAGGCTTAGTAGGACCAAACTTAAGCCTTTAAAATTAAAATATACAAGACTTTGTACATCAGCAAACCCAATTTCCAAAACTGCTGAGAATCTGTGGCTCCCATCATCTTCAATTAGAGCGAAGAACTTTGGAAAATAAAAAGTTGTATGCAAATAAGTAAAGATGAGTGTTGCCACCCATCCTTCTGGCACCAGTGTCATAATTACATCTATGAAATGACTGATATGCAGGCAGGATGCCTAAGGGAGAATCAGCCAAGATTTTTGTCAAGCTAATCACAGCACCTGGAATAGATTGTCAGCATTTTAAAATGTCACAATTTGTGAATATTTCCTTTTCCATTAAATTCTTCAAAGATATCTGCAAACTTTTTTATGACTTTAGGAGTGCAGACTGAGATATTTGCATGCATATTTAAAATTATTTAAAGTTTTGGGCAGATATTTATACATTTTTTTTTTCATAAATCATTTAGAGTACCACTTAAGCTTTCAAATACATACACATTATCTTTTTTATTTATTTATTCTATCTAATTTTTTATTTATTTTATAAAAAAACCCAAACATCTCAAATGATAGCATGTGCAAAATTGTAACTATTTGTAGACAGCATGTTGTAATGTGTACAGAGAATATTATAATGCAAAGTCTAATTTTCAAGTAGAGATATTAATATTGTCCTTCAGCATCAGGTATTTATAATACAATCAGGCACTACATAAAAGAAGTGAAACTTGTAGCACAGCTTTAAAAATCAAAGAGACAAGTTTCCATCTGCAAGTTAGGAAAGTGGTGAACTTGTAAAGGAACTTTTATGGATGTGTGTCTCAATTTCAGTCTTGCTGAATTTTGAACAGTCTTGAATTAATTTTGAAAGAGTTATCTGTCTTTCATCATTGTCTCCTCTTTCACCTAATCTCAACCATAGCCAAAGCTGGGAACTTAATTACATGAGGATTTTTCTTTGTGCTCCTTTCTCTGTCCTGCAGTTATTGAGCTGGGAGAGGTCGACTTGAACTGTCCTTCCAACTGTCAAATACATAATACCCATTTCTTCGGAACTGACAGACAGATAATAAGGAGAGGGCAAGCCTTTAGCTTTTATGCTCGTTTCCAAAATCGGGAATGGGATGACTCCGTGGACCAGGCTGCTTTCACCGTGGAAACAGGTAGTCATTCCTGAACACTCTGTAGTCTTTCCTAGTCCTTTGCTGGTTAATAATATTTCCCATAGTCTTCAGAAGACTTCTTTCATAGTCTTCATATTCCCATAACCTACTAATATTCCATGTAAAGAGACAACCTTCCCCTAAATCAGTTCTTCTAATATGTAAAGTTTTCTCACTCTGCTAGAGAAGTGACAAGTGAAAAAGAAATCCACCCTTGGGAGCTTCGCCTTGCAAATGATGCCTAAGCAAATTACTAGCCTTTTACATGTGCTTTGTTTAGTAGTCTGATGAAAGTGGTTTTTATTTTCCTGAAAAGGCCTCAGACCCTGTGAATCAAATGAGACAAAATGCACCTTCCCAATGGGCAGATGTCTGGATCAAACCTGCTGGAGTGCTTCCTACAAAGTTCATCAGCCAAAATGCATCAGTATCAGCGTGTTTCCTCCCTCCAATGTCTGCATTGGCCGTTATATTCTCAATATGCAAATCACATCGTGTGGTCACACATATCAGCGGTGTCTTGGAGATTTTTATGTTCTTTTTAACCCTTGGTGTGCAGGTAAGAACTCCAGTGACAATCAGATTGTTTTACGATAAATAGCTAGTGGTGAGTAAAACTGTTGAAGGCATTTATTATTTAGCTAGTATGGAAAGGATGGAGTAGCAGAAACAATGAGAATCAAGGAGAGATTTAATTTTTTTATTTTAATTTTTTTCCTCCAAGTTCAAGACTGTCTCAAGCCATTGTTTTGATTTGTTTTTTTTAGTGGTACTAGGGGTGAGGTATAATTTTTTCCCTCAACTTTTACAGTGCCTTGGCAGGATAGAAAGCATTGGGAAGTTTCCTCTATTCATCAGGAAACACATTTTTGCTGTGAGAGTGACTGAGCACTAGCACAGGTTGCCCAGAGAGGTTGTGGAGTCTATCCTTGGAGCTATTCAAAAGCCGTCTGGATGTAGCCTGGGAAACTGCCTGGAGGTTGGACCAGGTCACCTCCAAAGCCCCCTTCCAACCTCAACCATTTTGTAATTCTGTGAATACTGTGTTATCATCATAAAATAATATAGTACATATACAAATTAAATTCTGTAGATCTGGCTCTGGTAGCAAGCAATTCTGGAGTCAGTAGGGCCCCTCCAAAATCATTACATGACAAATATTCACATTGTCTGTGGTGACATGATCTAAATCAGACACCCAACTCTAAGTGCTGAGTGTTTGACTTGTAGAACAGCTTAGTGTGAAGATAAATTGCAAGCTCTTCCATTAATGTGTACTACAGCAGAGAGAGACTTAATAAAGATATTATCTAGCTGTAAGCAGGAATGAATTGTTGGTGAGCATTTAAAGAGCCCACATCTTCAACACGCTTAAAAGTATAAATCAAAAACTGGTAGGAAAGTAAAGGATACAGTGATGCAGAAACACAAAAGCACTAGAAAGGTACATTTTGTCTGAATGAAAGATTTTCATCTTTTCCAGATGATCCTGTATATTTGGACAATCAGACCCATAGAGAAGAATATGTTCTGAATGAACATGGAATACTGTATGAAGGAGTTCACAAGCACATAACCTCTCGACCATGGCACTTTGGACAGGTATGTTTTTAACACTTGTTCAGAAATAGTTGTCACCCATGTATTGATAAATGAAGACTTGCCTGCAATTTTTTTTCAGAAATATATGCTCTATTTGTAGTGCAAAGGTTTTTAAGATCAGTCCAGACTATGCATACCCAAACCAAAATGTCTGAGAATTTCCACGTAACCCAAATAACTGGAACAAGGTTTTATCTTGTAAAATTAAGGAAATTGCAGGATTTTCTGAGAATGGGTGATACAAATATTGTGCTTCTGAAGGAAAATTGTTCTATTGGTCAAGCATAAGTAAAAATGACATGATTTTGCCTTTGGTTTTCCTTCAGGCAGACAGGCAATACCATGCAGACCACTAGGAACTGTACTTAATTTAACAAAACAAAAAAAAAAAATAAAAGGAGAGGAGAAAGAGCAGATCACAGAAATGAAAAAGACTGGAATATTGATAAGAATAATCTTGCAATGTCAAATAATACCATGATGCCTATGTTATCCTCTTTTTCCTCAGTTTGAAGATGGGATTCTGGATATCTGTTTGAAGATCTTAGATATGGGTGCCAGTTATCATCATGGCTCTGATCGTGACCACTGTTGGCGCAATGACCCTGTGCATGTCAGCATGGTGGTGAATCACATGGTAAGATCTGTGGCAGTGTGAGACATCTGAATAGATCAGGTCACACTTCATTCTATTGTAGAAGTACAAACTTCACGCTAATCTAACACAGCAGGCGAGCAGGGAAAATCCTTCCTGTGCTCAGATTCACAGGTAAATTAAACTTGTAACACTGATCTCTGATGATTTTGAGACATGCTTAGAACATGAAGACACGGTTGGCTATTTGAAAGGTTGTTTTTCTTTTCTCTTTCTAGATAAGTAGCCATACCACTAACAGTATTATGAAGATTCCAGAAAACAATGATTACCTGAAAGGAACAAAGCCATTTTCCTGGAATGGAAGTGTCCCTATTCTACAGCAGTGGTACAGTGGCAGATGCAGGCCAGTCAGATATGGGTACTGTGGATCTCTTGCTTCAGTAATGTGCACAGGTATGGTATTTCAGTTTGCCCTTACCTAGTTTATAGAGAAGAGAGAAATCAAGGATCAAACCCTCTGACTCTAAAAACTACTGGAAGAATTTCACTTATACGCATTTTACTAGAAAAGAAATTAAGTACTTTTCTCATGCTCCTGGTATAGTGTTTATTATCAACCTTTTGCTTTCCTATACAGGCTGAATAGCAGGAAAAGTAGTTGCATCTTCTCTGTGACCTTTATATTATGCAGTTATCAATACTGCAACTTTTATTAAAACACAGAGCTAGTGCAGCATCATTGAATCATAGAATAGTTGGGGTTGGAAGGGACCTTTAAAGGTCATCTAGTACAACCCCATTGTGGAGTGAAAATACATGCTTTGGGTGGTGTCTGAAGGATGAGAAAAAACACTAAGTTATGAACAGGAAGACCTCTAGTAATGTCTCCTCCAAAACACAAAAGCATTAGGCTATATTCTCCTTTTAATGCAAAAAATTCTACAGACAGAAGATCTGAGTTTCAACTTTATACTATTTATCTACATTGAATGAAGAAAGTTAAATTGAAGTCCTGTAGATGAATCTAAATGTACCACACTATTTATTAAAAAAAAAAAAAAAGGTGTTTAATTAATGCAGAATCAGGTTAATGATTTCTGAACTTAAAACATCTGGTTTTGTGGTTGATTTTTTTTCTTTTTATTTTAAGATGGAAGAGTAAAAAAAGCATTCTTTTCTGCTAGGCTTTTTTCCAAACTGCTTTTCAAGAACTAAAAAGAATTTTGAAGATACTGCATCCCAAATATTTGTTCTTTTCCATTGTGTTTCTATAATTGCAAATTAGAATATAATTATTTATAAAATAAGTGAAGGATTTGCCTGATTAATTGTGATTTGCAGTGATTCATTAGTATTTTTTTCTTACAGTGATGAGGTGTTTGGGAATTCCAAGTCGTGTTGTCACAAGCTTCTGTTTTCCTTGCTCAATTGAGAATCCCCTTGGTATCAATGAGATTTTTGACTCTACTGGTAAAAACCTTTGTGGCAAAGACAAGCTATGGTAAATAAGAAAAATATAAAGCTCTTTTGCCCTTTTAAAAGTTACATGATAGAAAAACTGGTATAAATTTAGCAGATCAGTGTCTCTCTTTGATGTATCTCTTTCTTTAGTGGGCTAATGCTCTTCAGTTTCCTAATAATGCATTTCAAAACCACGAAATAAAGAGGCAATCTACTCAATGTAGATTTTCAAAAAAGAAAAAAGCAAAACTTCTTGTGAGAGTCCATGCTGCCTGCTTATCTTTCTCAGCTGAAAAATAAATAAGGTCATCAAACTTAGTAGCTGTAAAAGTGTAAAGCAGATAATGAAATGCTAGAGAAAATTTATCACTAATTTAGACTTTTATCTTCAGTCATAATCACTTGGTTGATACCTATGTTATCCTTCTGATATTCCTTGTAATGGATTGCTTCATTCTTATAAACCTTTCAATTCCTGTTAAACTTAAACAAAAGAACTGTCTTGGCACGTTATCAACTAAAAGAAACGTGTTTTGCAATCAGGTCTGTGCAGTTCTGGAACAAATTTCCAGTCTGAGTGATATAAAGCAAACAGAACCACTCCTGTCACAGACATCATTAACAGTGTTATGACATACAAAATCTTCAGTTGATTAAAAAACTGTCACTGACATGGTCTTTGTCTGTTATCTTGGTAATCCAAGAGACGTCCTTAACTGCATATGCCTTCATTCTACAGGCGATACCACTGCTGGAATGAATCTTGGATGGCTCGCAGAGACATAAATCAGTGCTGTGGTGACTGGCAGTGTCTGGATCCAACACCTCTGGAGACAGGCAGAGGTAACTTTACTATAGTTGGAATCACTTTCCTCAGATTATGTTGCTGAGTTTCTCTACTACCCAGGTTACAATGTGTTATAACATTTTTGTCCTCTGGTTTAGGTTCAGCTTGCAGTGGTCCTACATGGGTTCGAAGCATCAGAGAAGGGGAACTGGACTTGGATTATGATGGTCATCATATGTTTTCTCGAGTAAATTCAAACTATGTTGGCTGGCTTTCCCAAAACAATGCCAAAAGAACGAAATTTTTCTGTGACACATGGCCATGTGGACAACGTCTAATCACCAAGAGTGTTGGCAGTGAGCAATTTGAAGATATCACTGGATCTTACAAGTATGAATTAGGTATGATGGAAACATATTTAATGGGTTAGAGGAAATTTTACAGGCTAATCATATAAAAGTATCTCTCCTGTGTTTAAATGTGCAAAACAATCTGAAATTGTCTTTTTATTTTTGAGAAAGAAGTAGATGCTTTTCTCTTCAAAGATCTTGCTTTTAAAACTTTTAAATATATTTAGATGGTTTAAACAAAGCATATACTAATTGACAGGGTAAGATAGGACAGGACAGGACAGGACAGGACAGGACAGGACAGGACAGGACAGGATAGGATAGGATAGGATAGGATAGGATAGGATAGGATAGGATAGGATAGGATAGGATAGGATAGGATAGGATAGGATAGCTGGAAGGACCTACAACGACCCACCTCTTGTCCAACTGCCTCACACGTCAGGACTGAGTGAAAGTTGAAACATGCTATTAAATACCTCTCTTAAAGGCACTGACAACCACGACCCACCAACCAACTCTCTAGGAAGCCTGTTCTAGTGTTTGACCAGCCTCGCAATAAAGAAAATATTCCTAATCTAAACCTTTCCTGGCACAGCTTTGAACCACTCCCATGCTTCCTGTCACTGGACACCAGGAAAAAGTACCTCTCCTTCCACTTCCTCCTCTCAGGAAGCTAGGAAGAGCAATGAGGTCACTGCTCAGCCTGCTTTCTCCAAACTAGACAAAGCCAAAATTCTAAACTGCTCCTTGCAGGAAATGGGTTTCATCCCTTTAAATAACACTGTTTGTATGTATATGTTTTGGTCTCACCTTTAAAGTAGTTTAAAATATTAGCAGAGTCAACATAATGTAAAAAAACCCCACAAATTCTTCTAAACCTAGGATTAACACCTTATTTGTTGCTTCTTGGACTAGGTCTGTCAGAAAATATGCCAATTTACTAAACAAATGTATTATTAGCATGTTCTGCTGTTCTTACTTTGGGCAATGGATTACTGATTTTCATATTCCAGTAGACAGGAGGAGTCCAACCAGCAAAATTGCATAAAGGAACGAACAGTACATCACAGCTGATTGTACATTTGCAAGCTCTGTGGGTTTTTTGGTTTTAGTTGGTTGATTGGAAAACAATTGATGGTTTCTTTGTTTTAATGGCATATTTTATCTTTTGAGAGAATGGTAACATCTCATATTCACCCTTATCCTTTTAAAGAGTTACATTTTGAGTTTTGTATTAATTATACATTTTGAGACTTACATGACCATTTTTATATTTAACTACTTGAAAGTAAAATAAGGTTTTAATTTTTTTTTCCATGAAGCGTTTATTTGCATCTGTGCATTCAGTCTGCTGTATCTCATATTTCATTATTGGTGAATTTGTTCTACAACAACCTGCTACTTTGGGTTCCAGGAAGAAGCAATAACTTTAATTATCTTTATTATTTGGGTAGAATAATAATAGGGTTCTTGCGCCTCCAGCAGATTCATTATCATATATCTTCTTCAACAGGTTCTGTGAAAAACAAAGAAGCCTATTACCGGGCTTACAGAAGAATTCATCCAGGATATTGCAATGCTTCCAACTGTCATATCGACAGAGAGTTATTGTCTCTGAAAAACCCATTTCTGAGCGACTCCGGAATTAACATGAGGTTAAAGATGGCTAACTGCCCAATGTATGGTGAAGACGTCCAGCTGAACTGGCTGCTTGAAAATTTGCGTAATGAGAACAAAACCCTGAAGTTTAATTTGTGCGCACAAATTATAACCTACAGTGGTTGCCCAATGGATCAATTTTGGAAAGACAGCGTGAATGTCACATTGGGTCCAAGGGAAGGTAAGAGGGTGAAATTGTCTTAATACCCAGTTGTTTTGGGGAGATAGTTGGTTTTTAGGATTTGCGGAGACTTCCTAATAGTGATGGGCAGTGAAATGTGTACAGTGTTAAATATTGGCAACTGAATTCCCTTTAGGGTGATCACTCAAAAAACAACATAATGCATGCACTGCATGTATGGTGACAGGTAAATTGTAGTCCCTCCTTAACTTCTCAAGGTTTAGA
The DNA here is from genome assembly GCA_013397375.1 of Toxostoma redivivum. Taxonomy (NCBI): domain Eukaryota; kingdom Metazoa; phylum Chordata; class Aves; order Passeriformes; family Mimidae; genus Toxostoma; species Toxostoma redivivum. Next base: position 890,788 of record VXBI01010658.1, read on the forward strand.
GATTCTTATGATAGTTTAAAAAATTGTTTCAATAAATTTCAATTCAGGACTCTATACTCAATACAAAGATAAAGCTGCAATTGTCTGTCAGAAAAGCAATGTTTTCTTTGGCCAGAAGATATTAACCAGTGTAAAATACTTGCTTGGAGCACCTAGACATACCATATGCTGGGAGGTGTGAATGTGCAGCAGAACATAAATACCTGTTTCCATGGTTAGTATCTTTTTCTAGAAGAAACAAGATCCCTTTAATTAAACCACATAATTTTAAGACAAAATTTCATACTGATATTAAAATTCTATTTTATGAGGTTTTAATTTGCCTGTGTTTGTATTACTGCTTTAAGAATTGCACTGAGAGGAAAGATCCCAAATTTTGCTTAATAATTATCATCATCATAAGCATCATCATCATCAACTAATCTTGAAAATTCACTGGTAGATTAATCGAAAACTGTGAAACTGATTGCTGGAGATAGCAATATATCACCCTAAGTCAGGAAAAATTCTGGCTATTTTGAAAGATGCCATGATAACTTAATATTTAATTAAGCCCTTGTAAGTGTGAGTTAAACTTTAGGAAGAAGGCAAGTGGGAATATTAATAAAAAAATTCAGAAAAAAAAATGAAATTAATTTGTTTTGCAGTGAAAAAAATTCCGGTGTGTATATCATATAATCAATATGGATCTTATCTCTGCGATCACAACATTATGAAAGTAGTTGCTGTCTCAGACCCAGAGTGTGGAGAAGTTCTTATGGTGAGCAGGGATATTGTGGTCAACCGACCACCTGTTATTGTAAAGGTAAGGAACTTTACGGAATTTGGGATCTAAGGAACAGATCTGGGGACTCTTACTGGCCACTTCCTAAGTACAATGCAAATAGACTTGTAATACTTTACATTTTTTCTTTTATCTTATTGCCTTTATTTTAAATTTAGCAAGATTGGTGTGATTTTTAAAGTAAAACAGTTGACTTAGTAATGTATAGAGATCATAGAAGCAAGTCAGAAAGAAATGTGTATTAATAATCCTTTTAATTTTTTTCCCTTCCATTTATTTACCTCATTGTCAATTTTGTAAGGATTAAAAAACATAAAATGTGTTTGTTTCTTTTTTAACTAGCTACTGAGCCAACCCAGACTGAAAGTACCATGTACTGCAGAGATCTCCTTCTGTAATCCTCTCCAGGAAGATATGAAGAATTGTGTAATGACATTAGAAGGCTGTGGTTTATTCAAAGAGCCGATGACCATTGAGTAAGTTCATCAATTCATGGAATGGCGATAATTTGGGGGGTTAACTAAGGTGTGCAAGTTCAGAACAGGTTTTGAGAGAGACAATAGTCCTGATATTTTTGGCATTTAGCACATGAACAGGATATTTTGCCTCTTATTACTTTGAAACTCCATTAAAAGCGTCACTCCTCTTGAAACCAACAAACATTCAAAGCTGGGAAGGAAGGCTGCTGCTTCATTTTTCTCAAGATTTAATTTAAGTGGGTGCACCAAATATCTATCTGCACACTTATCCTTACAAGAAGTACTATCTGGGTCCCCTGTCCCTTACAATCCTATTGAGTTTATAATAAAATTCCTCTAAATATTCATGAGCTGGCACTAACCACATATAGAAACAATTGGAGAACGACAGTGAGAAATAGCAATAAGCCCGTAACACGTTAATCACATGGAACTGGAAAATTCCAGGATGCTGTAGCATTCTAGAAAAAGTAGCTGATCATTAATATGCATTGCTTCTCTTCATGACAAGGAGAACTGACAAAAGTATGACTAGTTTTGAGGGCAAGAAGTTAAGAATTGTTCTCACTGAATAGTAATGAACTGGATTCCACAAAGGTGCCCTGTCGAACTGCTGGAAATGGTAAGCAATAAATATACCTTTGAGGCAGAAGGGTGAAACATTTCTTAAAATTCAAGGCAGTACAACAAATGATTTTCCAATTCCAATTACAGAATTGGAAATCTGGAAAATATGGAAGTCTTCCAGATCCTCTCTTGGGATAATAATTTTTACCATACTTTTCACAACAGAGAATATATATATATACTTTTATTTTTTTTTTTTTTGGAAGGAGACAAGAATAACAAAGTTGTCATAACAGTTTGTTTCTAAAATACGTCATAGCAAATCAAACTTAATTTTGTGCGCTCATCTTGTAGCGCTTAGGTCTCTGAGCACCAAGGATTCGGTCCTAATTCTTTTCTTTGTCTTGCTCCAGTTTGGGAACGCTGGCATCCAACCAACAGGCACGGACCATCGTGGAGTTCACACCTTACAGGCTTGGCAGCCACCGGCTCCTGGCCAAC
>VXBI01010658.1:893803-917871 GCA_013397375.1 Toxostoma redivivum
CTGCGCTCCCCGCCCCCCCGCCCGGTGGGGCCCCCCGCCGCCCACTCCGTCTGCTCCCCCAGCTCCGCCTCGCTGGTGGCCGTGGGGGCCCGCCCTGCCAGCTCTCCTGCCGCCCAGCCCTTGGACTCCCCAGCTGCAGCCTGCCTCCCGTGCTCCCCGTCCCCTCGCCCCCTGGCAGGTGCCACCGCCCGCTCTCTCTCTACCNGAGAAATAGCAATAAGCCCGTAACACGTTAATCACATGGAACTGGAAAATTCCAGGATGCTGTAGCATTCTAGAAAAAGTAGCTGATCATTAATATGCATTGCTTCTCTTCATGACAAGGAGAACTGACAAAAGTATGACTAGTTTTGAGGGCAAGAAGTTAAGAATTGTTCTCACTGAATAGTAATGAACTGGATTCCACAAAGGTGCCCTGTCGAACTGCTGGAAATGGTAAGCAATAAATATACCTTTGAGGCAGAAGGGTGAAACATTTCTTAAAATTCAAGGCAGTACAACAAATGATTTTCCAATTCCAATTACAGAATTGGAAATCTGGAAAATATGGAAGTCTTCCAGATCCTCTCTTGGGATAATAATTTTTACCATACTTTTCACAACAGAGAATATATATATATACTTTTATTTTTTTTTTTTTTGGAAGGAGACAAGAATAACAAAGTTGTCATAACAGTTTGTTTCTAAAATACGTCATAGCAAATCAAACTTAATTTTGTGCGCTCATCTTGTAGCGCTTAGGTCTCTGAGCACCAAGGATTCGGTCCTAATTCTTTTGTTTGTCTTGCTCCAGTTTGGGAACGCTGGCATCCAACCAACAGGCACGGACCATCGTGGAGTTCACACCTTACAGGCTTGGCAGCCACCGGCTCCTGGCCAACCTTGGGTGCCACAAGTTTGCCTACTGTAAGGGATGTGCCAAAGCCGAAGTGTGTTGCTCCGCAGGCCAGAACGGTGTCCTGCCCATCAGCCAGAACGGGTCACTCCCAGCGTGTGAGAACAGCTCCGTCCCCATGAACGGCTCTGGGCCTGTCCCTGTGGCAGACCCCGCGTTCAACTCCATGTGTGAATATATATGTATCCCAGTGTGCAACCCAAACTGCAGTGCAGGGGGTCAGCCTGTGTATGATTTCGTGTACCTCCCTGCAGGCCATCCCTTATGCAACTCCATCTGCAACCAAGGCTTCAATCCAAGCATCAATGCTGGTTTTGAGATGGGATGCGATCCTGGCTTCCGTGTCATATGCGAGACTGTACCTCCTGCTACGTGTGCTCCAATGACTCCATCCATGTACAGCTCCATGCCAGCCCCAGCATCCAACCCTGTTTGCACCCCTATGCCTCATGTGGTGTTTGAGACAGGTCCTGCTCCCACACACCCCTCTGCAGGTGGAGGGGGGCCGATGTCCTATTCTGTCTCTGTCCCCACGAATAATGCGGTGAGTGCATTGCTGACCCACTTCATGGCTGGCCCCAGTCCCAGTGGGGCAACCCAGGCAGTCCCTATGTCTGCTCCACCATCCTACTCCATGTGCTCTCCAGTAGTCCACACCATTGGTAATCCCATGCAACCTCCAACTCCCCTTTCAGTGCCTGGTGCCTCCATCTCACACGTCGTTTGCGGCTCCACGCCCTCTCCCACTACCCAGCCTCCGTGTGGCCCAGTGGCCACTCTGTCCTCCCAGCCCCTGAATGCCGCGGTAGCCCACGGCATGTGCTCCCCAGTGGCTTCCCCAGCGCCCCGTGCTGCTGACCGTAGCAGCACCCCAACAGTGCTGCAGGTGGGCAGCGCCTCTGCATCCCGCTCGCTGTGCTCCCCAGCCTCCCGCCCCGTGGGCCCCCCGGCATCCCACTCGCTGTGCTCTCCGGCCCCCCGCCCAGTGGGGCCCCCCGCCGCCCACTCCGTCTGCTCCCCCAGCTCCGCCTCGCTGGTGGCCGTGGGGGCCCGCCCTGCCAGCTCNCAGGTGCCACAGCCCGCTCTCTCTCTACCCCCACCCCCCGCCCCGTCTCCCAGGTTGTGGGCACCTCCGGGTCTCGCTCCCTGTGTGGTTCCCAGTGGGGCTCTTCCTATGACACCACCACTCGCTTGGGCTCCACGTGGGCTGCCACCTCCCGATCCTTCTGGAGCCCCGAGGGGCGCTCGGCTTACTCCTCCACGCGTGCCACCTACGGCACACTTACACGCCCTCCGTACAGCTCCCTGAACCGCTCCTCCTACACCTTGTCCCGCTCCGGCTACAGCACCCTGCCCCGCTCCACCTCTCCCTCCCCCTCGGCCTACGCCGCCCTGACCCGCTCCGGGTCGTGCCCCTCTGGCAGCACCCTGGCTCTGGCAGGGTCCCGCAGGCCCTGGAGTCCCACAAGGAGCACTCTCAGCTATTTCAGACGCAAATATCTGTAACGGAGAGTAACCTGGGAAAACCTAAAGCCAATGAAATAAAGCATGTGTGCAGATGCTTTACAAGAGTTTAGAAGTAGGGTGATGAAGAGCAGCGTGCTGCTCCTGAGCATTTATCTATGGATTTGAGATGTGCCAGAAAGCAGGCTGCGAGCCAACTGCTGAGGGATGCATTCGATGTAATACTTGTATGTCTTGAGATACGGTGTGGTGGAAATGACAAATGAATGTGCTCCCTGCGGAGCCGTTGAGACAATAGTGGCACGGTGCAGGTAAATCAGCCTTACTGCTCAGTCAAGCTGTTTTATAAATGATGTGCTTTCACTCTCTCTTCTCTTGATTTTTTGCAATGCACATTTCTCAGATCTCCCTAGGCTACAGCACTCATAGCAAATCTCTCTCCTTGCATGAAATGTGCTGTCCTTGGGATGCTGCAGAGGTGACAGCAGACGTGCCTTATGTCTCACTAAACAGACATTGGGCCCCTGAACCCCAGCGTTGTTGTGGCTCAGGTCAGTTCTGTGTGCACTCCATTTCCTTAGTTGTGTACCACTGGAAACTGTGGAGGTCACAGAGTAACTAAGTCATTAAAAATCAACTGATGAGTTTAACTGCATCTTTTTAAGTATTTTCTTTCTTTTTTTTTAATAATAATTTTAGTGTTACTACTCTTGATGTATTACAGACCTAGTATCGGGAATCCAAAGGTCAGGTTAGAAAGTCTGCAAAATTTGATGAGTAATTAATATATTGACTATCACAGCTAACTGTTTTTCATATAGCAAATTTCAAAAATTTTCTCACATGCTTTGTATGCATTTAGGTTACTAGGAAAAGCTCTAATTCCACAGCTGTGCCTTTTTGATTATGTCTAGGAAAAGTCTATCACTAGACCTGAACTTAGAAAAGGAAGTATGATATCCTTATATAGAAGGTAATGGAATGTACTGCAGCTTCTTCAGATGATGGTACTGTTCCAGTGCTAACCTTCTCCAGGTATTTTAGGCAGGTATTTTAGGAGTTGAAATTATACATTGTCATCATGAAACTATCCCTGAATTTTGGATTTGTTCATAAGAATTTTGGATTTACTGACAACATCTCCTATCCCTCCATTATTTTCCTCTAGTAGTCCATTAATTTTAGTAGCAAGTGTTAGTGGGGTTTTGTGGTAAGGTACGTTTTGCTGGTGCTGCAGAATCTTTAGCCATGTAGCAATAGTATTTCAGTAGTATCACTGTAGTTCACACCCCTGTGTGATGAGATTGAGTAACGTTCTGAGGATTTTGAAAAAGTGTGGTGTCAGATGGTAGCTATGAACATGCCAACACTATCAACTGCATAGTAATTCTGAGTGTGGTAGAAGAAAGATTTGCCTGGATATTGTAGTAGAGTGACCATAACTCAGTGACTTGGTTTTTTTACGCAGTTTCAATAGTCTCTGTTAGATATGTGCTGAGAATTTCTTTGCCTGACTGACAATAAAACCAGATATTTTAAAACCACCTGTCATTCTATGTGTTGGGTTTTCTTGTGTGTTTTTTTGTTGTTTTTTTTTTTTTGGTAATGCTTTTTAAAAAGTGAGGACTAAATCTCTGCAAGTGAACTGGTTTGTGAAATCTTCCCTCCACTCCATTTCTCTTAAATTTCCTGCTCTTTTCCTCGAAGTCTGAAAACAAGGCTTCAGAATAAGATCTGAAGTTAGTTATCTGAGTTAGATTTCTTACTTTACCTGAAATATTCAATTTGATATTAGAGGAAAAATGAAGGCATCCTCTTTGCTCTCAATAAACTTTTCACTTGTTGCACGAGTTTTTCCTTTGCTCTGCAAAACTCTCAATCCACAGAAATGCTAAAATGAACAAACCTTTGGGTGGCAGAGGAAGAGATATAAAAGATACTGACAGTATTTACTTAAGAAAAAAAATTGATTTTTTTTTAATATTAATAGTACATGGTAGCTACATAATTCTTGAATAACATTTCTGATTCCTTTTCCCAGTAGTAGCATGACTTCTCTGATGTTCCTAATTTCTGAGAAAGAGCCTGCTTGCATATTTCAGAAATTCCAAAGATTTGGTCACTAGAGTTGTTGAGAGGGTGTCCAAGCTCTGCTTGCACTCTTCCTGTCATATATGCTGAATATGCATTGCTATTGAGAAATGGAGTAAGTTCATTCTAACTACAGCCATAGGGGAAGACAGAAATCCTTGAAGTTCAAAATTATTCTAATACTGAAGAAATTATATTGAGGCTGTTGTTGTCTCATACAGCATGACGTTAAAAAAAGTAGCTTGTAGTCTCCTATCAAAGTTCATTGCAGAGTCTCACTCACTGAGGGCAGAGGGGGTGAGCAATATGTGGATAACTAAAGAAAAAGAGCCTCCAAACCAATAATGACAAAAAGCCCACAAAACAACAAAATTTAAATTATCTCCTTCTCAAGTGTTTATGAATGGAAGGTTCTAACATATGTTTTATAAGGTAGTTCCTTTGTCAGGAGACATGGTTTAAATTGCCACAAAATTTCTGGTTTGTTTTGTGATGGCTTGGTTGGTTTGTGGGTTTTTTTTCCATAACTGACAAAGTCAGACCAAAATCACGGTCTCAATTGCAGTAAAAACCACATTTTTTTTTTTTTGCCTAATGCATTAAATATATTGAATATTAACGGTATTCAGTAATGGGGTGTGATACATAAAGAAGTCTATTTTAGAGAAGGAAAAACCAACTCAAGCATGACAGTTATAGTCATCAGAAATTAAATACAGTACTGTCATATTTATGTGTTCAGGAATAAATTTCTAATTTTAATCTCAGTTAAGGCATGGATTTTATTTAAGTGAGGGAAATATATTCACATTTTTCCCTAGGCGATGAAAGAGAAGGTGTTTGCTCATGCTCACCCTTTCTGTGATTTAAAAGTATAAATGGGACTAGGACTAGTGGAATTTGGTTTTGTGTCCAACTGAAATAAGGTTGTATTTATTTTAGAGATAAGGAAGACTCTAATATGTAGTATTTTTCAGTTCTAATCCCTAACAGTTCATTAGAACCTTAAAAATAATTTTTAAAATGAGAAGTTTCTATGATTTATCTGCAAGATAATGGTTTCACTTTTAATGCTTGAGGTTTGTGTTTCTTTGGACATTTGCTGACAGCATACCATAAAATGCTTTAGTGAAATGTGATTTATTTTTATATATTCCATTACCTGCAACAAAAATGTTGAAAGGTATAACTCAATGAACAAATTTTCTACCAAGCATTAGTTATAGAGGTAAATTGAATTTTATATATTGTATCAGGCAAGAAGATTAAATTAGGGAAACACTGTAGTAACTTTATTTAGTGTTAAAATAAAACAAAATATTTTGGAATATATACTATGAATTATAGAAAAATAAAGCAATTAAATATGCTGACCAGGAAAACATAAAAATATTAAAAATTCAAAAGATAAGGATTTATTTATTTTCTATGCAGAAGTTTTATGTCATCTATTGCATACTTCCATTATATCTGACTTTTCAAAAGTTGATTTCTTCATGCTGCATTTGCAGAAGTGTTTTTATACGTAAAGGTCTTCATTTGTAGAAAGAAATCCTATTCAAATACTTTTGAGGCATCCCTGCTCTTTCTTTCTTTCAGTGCCTTAGATGGGAGGAATTTCTTCCATGCCTTTATATGTTCTTCATTCTTCTTTGTCTTTGAACTGCAAGGTATGTTATGTAATGTGCTTTTATGCTTATTTCTATTGAGTAACTTTCTGACTCTGAGTAACATCAGAATAAAAGTTTAGTACGAGATACAAGTACGAGGGCTGAAAACAGAAACTATTCCCAATCCAAGGATCAAATACAGCATCCATTAACAGCTGAGCCCTCATTACTATTCTGTTACTTGTTTATAGAAATAATTAAGTCTGCTACCACATTAATTTGGATTTTAAATTATGTTTTGTAATATTCTAACTGGCCACACCTGTCTAACTTTTCAGCTAATCATAACTTTTTCTTCTCTCCTGAGAATTGTTGCTGTTGATGGTGTTCAGTAGATGGTTTTATTTATTTGAGCAACCTGTACCTTTTTGGTCACTAGCCATCATACATTGGAATTTCATGGGTGTTTTCTCCATAAGACATGTTTAGTGCAGGCTTTCTATCATTGCTGCAGGGTTTGGATAAAGAGCATTCACTGCTGTATATGATTTGGTTGGAAAAAACAACAAAATTAAGTATCCAGAAAACCCAGAGTTATGTGTAAAGTAGGGAAAATCCTCATGGTGTAAATAAATGTCATCACTATACACCATTTCCTTTTAGAAGATCTGTTCTGTGTTTCTGGTTTCTCTGATTCATCTTTCTGAATATCAAACCTCAAATTTCACTAAAACTGTGACAATATGTCATGTTGGCTTTAGATTAATGAGTAATAAGAAAATGCTGGTCTTTGGGGTTAATATTACCAGGAATCCTTGCTGTTCCAATCTATTAAAATATGCCAGTAAACCTAATCCATCATCTGCAGCAGTTTCTTGGTAGAGAGCTGAGGTGCTTGCTATTAACCCTGACCTAGAAATACTCTGTAATTCTGACTGAGCTAAATGTAGCATCTTCATCTCTAATTTTTGCTTATCTGTTAATTTCATTCTGACCTTTTTTTGCCTTCCATCTCTTTTTCAAACAGGTGGAACAATTAGAATAGCTAGAGATTCCTCAATTGCAAATATCGTTGAAATTGCTACAACAGCCTTCATTAGACATTTCAGAGTACCTAATAGGGAATTCTGTCTTCAGAGCACAAGCATTACAAGATGCAGAGAATACTGAGCTTTTTGTAATGATCGTTTTTTCCTTTAGGTGATCTCAGTCAATTTTATAATAGCATGAGTCATTAGGGGTCCCAACTGTACATTAGCTGAATACTAAAGTGCACTTCTCTGCATCACTGACTGAGGCCATTTGCCAAGGACAGTATCAATGCAGAAGGAATGATAAACAGGATTCATTGAGACCTGGTTTATAACAACTTTGCAGTGAAATTTCATATGTTCTTATAAAACTAGGTATGAAGTTTATTTGGAGACCATGGATCAGACAGGAATAAGACATAGAAGAGAAAAATTTAGACACTAAATACCCAAAATGACAAGTTTTTGTTATGGATACTGCTTAATTCTACTGATATCCAAAGCCTGCAAGAACCTTGCTGCTGCTTCTTAGTTTTGAGGTGCCAAGATTTATTTTCCAATATGTATCAACTTTTGAGCCAGTGAGATCTGCATTGAATCCGGTGTACTTCTCATTCCTCTTAAGCCAAATCAAGGTCCAGAAACTAGGTATTTCCAGGCCAAATTCCTTTAAATGGTCTAATTTATAGCACACACATATCTGCAAAGTATATAAATAGCCCTCATCATTTGTATGTAAGATACACTTTAATTTTCATCTGTAACACCAAATGCGAGTACAGTTCCAAGCTAGACCCAAAATCTAGGACACAGTTAAGTGTATTATCAATATCCCAAAGGATTTGCTTTCCTTGTGTTTCTCCCATGATACAATTTTTTTCCCATCCGTAACAGGAAGGTGCTGTCTGTTCCCCATTACAGAGGAGACAGTAATTTTCTCTGTCTGTCTGGGAAGGGCATTTCTGGAGACAAAGGACATAATTTATTTCCAGTAAGCAAAGAATCAGATAGGAAACGACATCTTGGTATAAATTTCCCAGGCACTTGATGCTGGTTGTACACTAAAAGAAAGGTTTAGCTTTGTTCTGCTGATTCCTGGAGGAATGGATATAACTATTGCTTGGAGTGGTGTTCATAATCCCTATAACATAAAGTTTTTCCACCTACTCCTTTGCTAAATGTTTTTTTCTTGTGTGTCTCTAGAAAGCTGAAGGCAAACTACTTGCTAACATTTCCTGGCTCCTTGTCTGGACTGCTAATATACTTGCCATCCAAATAGCATCATATTCCTCATTTATTTTGGAGGGAAATGAATGCATTGAGGGAGAAGGCTCCTAAATATTAGTCTTTGCAGAGATTATGTAGAAAAGGCATTGCTTACTCAATGAAGTTTCTAGTTCAACTTCTGTCCTAAATGCATTCATCTCAGTTGCTTTCTTTTAAAGCTTGGCCTGTATGCTGCTTTTTAGCAAATGGCTATCTACAAGAAGATTTAATTTGTAAAGATGTAAATTCCTTGGGCTGCTTGTAAATGTCATCTTCTGTATCTTGGCCAATAGAACTCTAGAAAGCTGGCAGAGGAAAATATTTTCAAAAAAACTTGTGCAGATACTGCCTTCGAAGATGAAATAATTTTTATAGATACAAATATACCTATCAAAATGTATGTATTTCCATCTGCATAGGTAAAATTAAGTAGAAGAATGTTAATTGTGTATAAAATTTCCTCACAGCAGCAGTCTGCAGTCCTTCAGTCAGTGCAGTAGAATCTCAGTCATGTACAGATGCCACAGCTCCATGAGGCCTGCTGCTGCCACGACTAAAGGATTAGTACATACACACATTATTCTGAACAGACAGGATCCATATCTGGAGAATAGGCAAATTTGAAGTTATTTGGGAATATCTATTCAAGGTCAAGTGGTGAAAGTATTAAATAGTTTACATTTGTGTTATTTTGGTAATATAGAACAGTTAAGTAGCTTTAACTTATTTTTCACTTTTTTGTAATTTTTAAATTTCAGTAGAGCAACTTCTAATACTAAGAGTACTAGTAAATGAATGCTAGTAGTAAGGTAAGGGTAAGAGTAAGGTAAAACAACTTCTGAATGTGTGGATGATACTGTTCTGCAGCTTTTAAAGGCCATTTTTTATTTACTATGTTTTCTTTTAAAAAGTTTAGTTCTACTCAATTTGGTTTTGTGTTTAAAAATAAGCTACAATAAGGCCAAGGCACTTATTTTCCTTTCACAAGTATACACAAACATGTATTGGTATACTGGATCTAAAATCTCTTGTATATAAATCTTAAAAAGTGAAAAGATTATACTTTCAGTTGTAATGTAAATAATTCTTTGATATCTCTACGGTAGAGAATTTCCCAAACAGTTAAACTTGTCTTAAAGTTGTAAAGAGTCTTTTAAATTGTGAAATTATCTGGAGTTTTCTTTGTGTGAATCAGCAAACATCTGAAAACAAGAATAAAAGCATCAAGTCTTTTTGTTGTAATATAAAATCAAATAATGGAAAGGAGGGTGTACTTTTTTGTTACAATTTAATTTTAAAGCACTTCAGAGCTAAGAACATGGGAATTTTCAGCAATACATATTGGATATAGTGGAAATTGTTTATCATGTTAGGACTCAGGTAGGAGTGAGAAAAAATTTGACAACCTGTACTTAACACAGCTAGAATTTTTTGCATCAATAAAAAAACTTGGAGAGGCAAACTCAATTTGGATTGCAAATTTTAAGATGCTTTTGCTAAGCTTTTATGTGAGCACAAGGGTTTTGTCAGAAGCTATTAAAGTCTAAATTGCAGCTGATAAACCCCTATTATTATTTTGAAAAAGAAAAGGAGCTCTTCCTTAATGAGAGATCTGAGCCCCGCTTCATTATTTGGCACAATGTTGTGTTTGATTAAAAGATAATGACATTGGGCACACATCTATTTGGATTTGAGTTGCTACTACAAATCAGGATATGAATCTATTTTAAGTTCACTTAAGTAGAATAATGTTTAAGTAAGCATTATCTTCACCTGTCTCATTGAGATTGAAAAGTGCATTTTAAACAGTGCAACTGTTTAATTATTTGATTGAATTGTGTCTGATGTGAAATTACTACTCAGCATATGGCTTAATGAATCTCTTGTTAATAAGCTGTGAATGCTATATCCAAAAGATAACAGAGTGAAATATGAGCATTTTAATTCTAAACCATATGTCTCAGATATTAAAAGAAGGAAATAGGTGGTTTGTGATATTGGATGGGAAGAAAATAATTACTTATTTTTCTTTAAAAACAATACAGAATATTACACAAGTGACTTTTTTTGACAAAAAATCTGATTAAAGTAACACAAAAGAGAAAATGAGGTAATGTAATGTACTTACTAACGTAAGTATTTTTATTTTTATCTAAATAAAAAACATCCTGTATGTTGATTCAATAGTTCAAGTGACTTGGGGGACAGGATCAAAATGTGTGTTTTTGTCTAAATAAACATTTTGAGGGATAAGATTAAAATATTGAAGTATTTTGAGCTTGAATGTGAAGGACCTTAAAATTAAACCTCATCAAAGCATTGAAGTAAGTTATTTGGAAGGAAATGGTTGGTATCCTCTTATAGACATTCCTAGAATTTAAAATCAGAACATAATGATGCTAAAATATCCAGTTTTAATTAAGAAATTTAACATCTACTTTACAATGTCTGCTAGAATATACATACTCTCAAAAGACTAAAGATTTGCATTGAATATACTTGATTTACTATTAAGGAAATCTGCTTGAGCTTTCTGGGAATGTAGAGCTTGTACTCCAAGATTTGACCTTGCCTAACATCTATCAACATTAAAATCCTTGACTTTAAATTTGCTGGATTAAGGATTTTCCATTTAAATGTGAGTCTCTCTCCATTTTGTGTTATTTATTCCAAGATTCTTGAACTGAATGTCAAACTCTTTCTTTGACATATTCACTGGGAATATGTCTCCTTTTTGAGATTAGAAGAAACTTGAATTTGTGTTTTATATATATGAGAGATGATTCTAATTGTCTGACCTCTTGTAATGGCTTTTGTATCTGGTCTTTCACTCTGGAAGTGTTATAGCCGATGACTGTGTGATTAAAACCCCAGGAGCTAACATCATTGTTGGATCCCAGAAACTTAGGGTTTTTGAGTTCTCCATACTTTCTGGCACTGACCCCCTGGAGAAGACTGCTTTTGACCTGAGGCCTTGGACAACGCTTCCAAATTTGAGTGATGGAGTTAAAATCACAGGTATGTAGTTAAATAGAAGTGTGTTCTTTCACAGGTGAAGGGTTTTAAATTTGAGGTTTCTATCATATAGTAATAGGTATGGGACAAGATGGAGGATTTTGGGTGGCGTCTCTTTTGGTGTTGTCTTCCTTCTTCTTCATGGTTTCAGGTAGTAGTTTCTGGTTGGTCAGTCAGTGTCACACTGAAGGTCATGGGAATCAAGTTATTAGGTTAAAAGGATAAATAATATAGGTGCTATTTCTCTATTGGACTGTTTAGCTTTAAGAGACCTTGTAGCTAGTTGGATCTGTCTCCATTTTGCTTGCTTCTAGCTGGTGGCTAGAAATGCTGCTGAACTTTCTGTACTTTTGATAAGATTTAATAAACAACCAACCTCAAACACAAGAAAATCTGTTTCCTTCATGTGTTTTTTAATCCTGGCTCTGAGTGAAGACAGAAGAGACTGAGACAAACCACTAATTAAGTGGTGCAAAACTCCCACTGCTATTACACACCATAACATTTCAAAGCCTTCCTGTGTGCAAATCTTCCCTCACCCACCCACCCACTTGTAGGGCTGGTTGTGGGCTGGGATCCAGCCTGGTGTAGCCATGCAGCCTTGCAGCAGAGCTGTGTGCAGGTGGCTGAGAGAGGTGAGGTCCTCCCTGTCTTCACCCTGACCTTCTCTGAAGCTGCAGCTCTTGCCCTCGTTCTTGCCTGAGCTGGATGGCAGGTATCCCTGAGCCTCCTTCATTCCTGACCTTGACCACCACCCCAGACTAGCTCCAGCTCATCCTCGTGTCCCTGCCAGCCCATCCTGCGGCTGTGACCCTGCTCAGGGCTCAGCCCCTGCTCTGCCCTTCCTGCTCAGAAGCCATGGGAGCAATTCCCATGCTGGTGAGGTCCCTGCCCTGCTGGCACCACTGTCACGCTTAGCTCTTGGCTTCCTCTGTCGAGCAGCTTCCTGGCAAGCATGCTTACCTCTAGTCAGAATTTTCATTCCTTCCATTTTCTTCTAGGACAGATTTTGCTAAATAATCCTTGGACAATTTTCTTTTATTCCAGACCTGACATCATGTGGGACAATGGGACAACCTGCTGATACATAAAATCACGTTAGATGTCTTTCTTCCTTGACTAATTCCCAGCTTGATGTAGCTCCTACAGATACCAGTGGCCAAAGTGCTGCTGGATTCAGTGGAGCAGGAAGAAACCTGTAGAATTTTACTGGATGAGCATTGTGTATATGAAGGGCATATGAAATCTGATAAGAATGTTTGATCACCTGAAAATTGTATTCTAGGTATTCTAGTAGTAATTTATTACCTATGTTTCATCAAGGCTTTCACAATAACTTTTCTTTTTCCATTAGCAATTTATCATCTTCTTCATTAGTAATATATCATGTGCTTAATAAGTATTTATTACAGTTTCTCTCCGGGCTGAAATTATGTTTGAGAATGAAAATATAAATGATTTATTGACACAGAAGAGTACTAATTACTGACAAAATCCCTGGAAAACTGGGATAACATAGAGCTTTGGCATTGAGATGTTAACATCCCTGCCTCCAATAAATTTTCAACCTTAACATGTGCCTGTGAAGAATAAATATCACAGCCTTACTCATAATAAATATTGAGAGAACAAATATGTCTCAAGGAAAAAAAATATATAATAGAACTTTTGAAAGAATGAACTTGAAGTAAAATAAGAAGTTGATTTTATACTTGACGTGATCAAAAAACATTTTCTGTTGAAGAAGTTATCTCCTTGAAAGGCAGAGTTCTTAAATAAACTTTGTTTTCTCTTCCCTCATAGCTTTATTCTATAATAATTTACCTTTTAAATTGTGAATTATTTGCGACTTCTATTGTTATGGCTGTCTCAATAATGATTATTATTATTAATTATTTAGTAAACACTATTATTAATTACTTTGGTCCTGCATTTTAGGCCTCCAATGTACAATAGAAATAATTTACAGAAACCAGCAAGAAAAAGGGCAGATCCTTTCCAGAGAGACAGATTGCCTCAGTGCTGAGTTTTTAGTAATCTGATCCCCCAAATGTAACCAAACACACCAACAAATATCAAAAATTCCAACACAGTGAACAAAGGAAATTGCCTGTATCAAAATTATCCCATCCAACACACTATGCCAAAGGACTCTGGAACTATCTAGCAGGGAGTATGGATCAGAAGAACAAATTATGGAGACCTGTAGATGACTTAGGCGGAGACACAGTATGATTTTACAGTATAGATGTTAAGGTGGAGGGAGCATTTGATTCTAAGCACCACATCTGTATTTTACCCAGTAACTGATAAAGTGTCTAAGAAAAGCAACAACAGAAGAGAATTGTGAAGATAGGAAAACGGGGATTCTCTCTTCCTAGGCTAATACCTTAAATATTCAGCTACTCAGACATTCTCATTGCTTCTCCGCAGCTCAGAAATTTCATGACCCATACAATTCTCTCAGTTCAGCAGTAGAGATTCTAACTGAGAAGTGAAAGATACGTTGGATATGTTGCACAAAATAGCCTAGGATGAAGTGGTATATCATTCTGCTAGCTAAGGGTATTTCCCTCTCCTGTGAGGATGAACTATTCAACAGTCTGTGGAATACAAGAGCTAACATCATCTCCTCCCCCATAAAAGAAAACAGTAGCTGCACAAATATCAATGCTTTAGTGCCAAGTGCATTAAAGAATATTGAGCCAGTGGATCTTGACCTGGCTTTGGTACAAATCAACTGCTCACACTGTTCAGAGTACGAGTGGGATGGGCAAGATGCAAAGTTTGGCCAGTTTGAAGAAGCAGAGTACATACAGAGTTACAGTGCCTCCAAGCAAAAGTCTTAGAACTCTACATGTAGGTGCCTGCATTTGTCAGTATCTCACTTTATGAACTTTAACATACTGTGAAATTCACCTTTATTTAATGAAAAAATAACAAATGCTAGAGTGAATTCCGATGATGCAAGATGCCTGTATCTTTTCTTACTTATGCTGGAAACGGAAGCTGAGTTGTGAAATAACACAATTGAATTTTTTTTTTTAATTTTTAATATATGAAAAATTCACAGATTTCTTGCTTCTTTTTTTTAAGCCATAGATATATATGCTGGCATTGCATTTTAAAGTTTCTTCATGAAATGCAATCTATGTGATATACTTTTTTACTTCATATTTCGTTGGTTTTCTTTAAGCAGGTTGTTTTCATTTTGCTTTAAGTATCATTGTCTTCATTTTAGCTAACAGCTCTTTGGACTGCACAGAATTGACTGAATGATGACATAATTTCATGTTAATTAAGGTCTGCATAAGGGGGCACCACTACCTGAAAGTCTTGGCAGCGTTTTCTTTATACAAACATTGTCCCTTGTGCCTTGGGCTGTAAAAATGAAAAAAAAAGAAAAACCAACACCACCAGGCAGCTGAGGAAGGTTCTATGAAAAAGCAGGAAGAAGGAGGTTTAAATATAGTTTTTGGTTTTTTTGAGGTTGGTTTTTTTTTTTTTTTTTTTGCTGTTGACTTTTTTTCCCCAGGTTAATTATCTCAGATGACTTCCCTGAGGTAGTTCATTGCAAGGCCATATGACTTCATGTGCCTGCAGTTATGGGTGGAGAAATAATCACACAGGAATGAGGGGGTGGTGGGATGACTCTTTGATGATTGAGCTGGCTTATGTCATATTAAACTGGTTATGAAACTGCAGTGTAAAGCTACTCCAGTTAAACATGATAGTCAGGGTCTTTATAATTTATAGAAATTCTCTGTAAGTTCTATAATTTACACAGTAGTAATGAGTAAAATCAGAAAAAACAGGGGAAAGCAGTTAGGTGAACATAGTTGCTACTAAAATGTTCCCACTATTACTTATCTCTGAATGGATTTTGGTAAATAGACATATATACATGAGGAGATGCTACAAAATTAAACTCAGCAGGGCAAATACTTGTACTCTTTTGATTTCTGTGACTTCAACAGAACTTCTCATTTAAATTTAGAGCTTTATTTTTTTGCCAGCAGGATACCTATGGAGTTAGTTACAGTCCCTCTTCATGAAGATCTTTTTATTGGTAGTGCTTGCTCTGTGCTTTGGAGGATCTACAGGGTGTGTTTACCACCATAACATGTGTTTGAACATTCCTCTGAGTCTAATTACTTTTACCCAAACAGTACAGGAGATTTCTTTACAAAAATAAGAAATACAAAGGCATACTCCCCCTCAAGGAGTTACAAAGAAGATGTTTCATTGCCAATATGAGTATTTAAACTTATATACCCTTTTTACTGCATAGAATGTACAAAATCATCCAAAAATGTACCTCAGAAATGCTTAGTTTTTCTGTGCTCAGGCAAGCAGTCAGAATAATGTGAATGTTTTCACTAATAAAATGCATAGAACAAGTGAGAGCAGGAAGTGTTTCCAAATGTTTATTTGAATAAGTGAGTATGAGTCACTTGGATAACATTTGCAGCCATTTTCCTTAAACAAATACAGAAAGAAGGAAAAAAAAAAAAACAAACAAAACCAACAGTGCAAGCAAATTTTAATTCCGACTGTTTTTAAGAAGGACTTGTTTGTGAATGTTCCTGTCATTAAAAGCTTAGTCCAGATGTCTGCGTGTCCATCTATGAATCTTTCCAATGTCTTTCCTCTGCTAATAAATATTGAAGTCATCCAGTACAGGAAAAATGCTATTTAATTAAGAGGAATGAAGAATACACATAAGAGTAAGATAAACATTACTCAAAATGAACTATTCTACTGAAACATATTTATGCAATTTTGAATTAAAAAAACCCCACAACAAATACAAGGAATAAAGTGACTGATGTTTTACATTCTTCTTTTCCAAGTAGACCTGTACTGGAGTATCAGGAAATAGGAACTGCCTTCTAAGAGGTAGGCTAGCCTCCCTACTTCTGAAAAAGTTGCAGTGAGTACACTACACACAGACCATATTTTGTGCCCACTAACTTTCCCCTTGGCTCTTAAAAGTATGTCTACATGGAAATGCAAGTGAAATGATAAAGTTGAGCAGTTGATGTTGAGACTCCAATATCCCAAGAATATGTGCTTCAGTAATACATGTGAATGAGTGGAGCTAATTTTTCAGGTCATCTCACACAAAATAAATGTTGTTCGTGTGTTCCAAAGATGGCTTTGAAATATAAAGCAAAATGCATAATGGAGATTTGAGAGGTTAGTTTTAAGAGCACATTTCTGTCCCATAATTCCAGTGCAAATAAATACTATATGCACTATATATACACTATAAACATACTATAAGCACACTATAAACGATGTATATACAGTATAAATACACTATAAACATATGTGTATGTATAACACAGTGATCTTGTAGTACTGAGCATTGTGTTCACTCCTGAGCAATGCATTCCTGAAGGCCTCTGCCCAGTCAGCTGGGCTGTTCTTTTCCTGAGCTTGGTTCCACTGTCCTTTTCACAGCGTGGTAAAATCTGAGGTGAATGGAATATATCTTTCCATGAATGCCTTCTAGGTTCTTCCCCTGACTGCAACTGCAGAAGTAATTGTTTGTGATTGCTTGAATAGGCATGATTTTTCCTTATCAATTCCTCATAGAGCAGACTATGTCATGCTGCGTTCTCTCAGAGTGCTGTGGAAAAATGATACAATTTATTCATTCACCAACTGGAAACACTGCATATGCCATGCATTGAACTCACACTCCAGTGAGAAGAGATAATTTCAGTCAAGTTAAGGACCTATCAATCACAATAATTCCTGAGTCACACAAACCTGTATGATTTTTGTCAAGATTAATTCCTTACTCTAACTGAATTTTAGGAGAAAAACCTGAAATAACCTAAGTATTTCATATATACACCATTTTACTGCAAACCTGAAAATAAAAACTGGAAAAAAAAACAGCTTACATTTTTTTTACTACTTAAACCTGTACAATTTGGTCAAAAAACTATTAAGGTTAAGATTGGATATCTAAGTCACTGGGAACTCCCTGTCAACACATAAACAATCCATGCCAAAAATCCTCTTCATGCTTCACCAGAAAGGCATAGATGGAGTTAATATAGCTTTCCCAGGGAAGTTTATAAGCATCAAGAATTACAGGGTGTAGCATCACTGTAAATATTTCCATTTTATGGACATGACATACATTAAGTCTTCTGTTTTGGAATGTAAATACCACTGAGACTGGCAGCTGAGTTGAATCATCAAACAGGAGATCATCTACAATTGCAGAGAAACAGAACTGACAGCATGTCCTGCTTTGAGTATAATGTCATGCCAAGAGAAGTTGAGGGTGGAAGCATGTTGGAAAGAAAAAATATGATAAACAAGTTGTTGCCTCATTTATTGCCTCTCCATATATATAGGCAAAACCTACTTCCTATCCTCTCCAAACGGTTCCCACATTTAACATGTTCATCCCTGAATTTCTAGACATTTCAGCCTAAGACCAATGTAGATTTTAAGGCACATTTGCACTGAGCAGTTTGTACAGATGTGAAATTATATGAAAATATATTTTTCATTTAATGGAGTATATTTGATATACCCCAAAATTATGTAATTTACTGAAGATTTTTTCTTCCAGTAAAAACATTCTTTTTCCTCCATTAAATCAGTGACAAAGTAAAAAAAAGCATGGAGACAACAAATGCTTATGAATCCCAGTGCAGCTAGTGAAACTGAACAGGGTTTGGCATGATGATTTTTAAGCTACAAAATGAGGGAGAGCATCTCCTCTATCTGGCTGCAGCCAAGGTGCTTAGCAGAGCATGGAGAGAAGGTGAAAGAAAAGCAATGAAACATAAAGCATCAGGGAAGAATTGAGACAGGATGACATGACAGCAGGTAATGACTGGGAAGGGGAAGGAAAGCAACGAAACAAATGATGTGTTTAAAGCATAAAATGAAGACAAGCAATGCTTCACATTCCCTGCTGACGGGCAATCCGTGTTTCATTAGGATACCTGGTGTTTAACAGAGGGAGAGGGACTGGGGAGCGTGCAGTATGGGACTGAGTCGGCAGGGAGGCTGCTAACAAGGTCGCCTCAGGGAGTAGGGACCCAGCTGGGAGCTCAGGAATTGGCTTCTCTCTTGCAGTTCGTGAGAAATGGAGTCTACACACCACACAGTGCACAATCGCACATGCAGTCCGTATGTGTTCATTTTGTGGTGCTATAAATTGATTTCATTTCAAGAATATATTTGAAAATTATGAATTTTGAATTAATAATTCAAACTAGGTGGAGCTACTAGTTTTGAAAAGCAACTCCACCTAGTAAGCACACAGGACTTGATCTCTCAGTTTACCCAATAATGAGAAAACATAGGTCTGATTTTTACATAAGGCGGGCTGTTGGTTGAGATCAAAAGGGCATCCTATGTTCTGCAACTGACATAACCTTTCAAATGTCAGCATATAAATATCCAGCTTTTCCTATGGAAACCTTTAATTATGGAAGCTTTAACTATGGAAACTTCCCTATTATAATTCTGCTCCTAAAGTTTCCCTTTTCCTCTGATGCAGAAACAGATTAAATTTGCTTCTGCAGCCTTTTTCTTCTTTCCACTTCATCTTCTCATGCTGACAAATGCTACTATGTGATCAGAAAGGAAAAGAATTGTTGAGCTGGGACAATGGGCATGTAAGGCATCGTGACAGATGTTTGCCTACCATCTGTAGCATCTTTATATATGTTGAATACATTTACATCTAGCTGTTCAACAAAGTGGGAGTACATCCCTCTTAAAGCTAAGTGGGAAGTTTTTGCTGCATATTGGCTTATATTAAAGTGGGTTAGGTGATAATGCATCACCCTTTCCTCTATAATGTCCGTATACTTTATATGCTACAGGTTAGTAGTAGAGTTTGTCTTTTTAGCCACAGCTGCCACACCATTCTCAGCCAAAAATTGCGTGATTGGCCAAATGTAGGACAAAGGAACAATCAAATTGTTGCAGATAGGGAAAATAAAAAAAGATCCAGAGAAGTAATAGAAGTTTTGGTTTTGTATTCTAAAAGCATTTAATTAGGACTAAAAGAAATTCCACAAGAAGGTCTTTAGGGTCTGTTGTGGTTTTCCAGTTCTGACAGAAGATCTGCAGTGTTGTTTAGGAAATTTCAGGCTCTCATTCCTATAGCTCATGCCAGCTGGCAGCTTCTGCAAGGCACTGCTCATCAGCTAGGGAAAGCCTGAATTCCATGCTTCCATTTTCCAATACACTTGCAGTATCACCCATGCATCCCTTGTAATAAGGAGGTCAGCTGAGTTGTTCTGCATCTGTTAAGATTCGCCCCCCCTTGCTGAGGGCACTCAGAGAGGCCTTAATCAACAGATTTCTAGCCTTGTGCAGCTTTAAACCAGTAAAATACTGTGGGATTAACAAGAACATCTGCTCAGACGGTTATTCAAAGTTTAGTTGAGTTTTTCAAAGTACGATAGTCCCAGTGTTCACTGTGTTGGGATTTCTGCACATTTGGTTTGAAGGGAATGTCTTGGTGGAACATAGCTAAGAATGGAATTGAAATGGCTGATTTAACCTAGGTGTTTTTTACAATGATGCTGATTTAACCATGGTGTTTTTATGATACTCTGTATTGTGGAAGTCTTACTCAATTCTGCAGCTTGGAATTTCTGACTGTTGTTTATATAATATAATAATAAGCAAGAGGTTTTTATTTGTACTGAATAATACTATTTTTTAAGCGGACGTGGTATTTGATATAGAATCCAGAAATTGTAATATTATATCCTTTTATATTCTGTCTTTTCTAGATACTTCAGTGGAGTGAGGAAGCTAAGTCGCACCTAACAGAATAATTGGAAGTCAAAGCTAACTGGACTTTCAAACCTTGTAAAATGCTCAAATGATTTTTTATTTTAGAGACCCACAACATTCAAAAATATGTTGCTTTAATAGTAGGATATTAAAGGTGAGGCCTTTTACATTTGTCTAAAAATCTTACATTGTCTTTGTATACTATGTAGTTTCTGAATTTTTAGAGATATATATCATACTGCACATGACTCATAGGATACTGTGGGTTACTTGACTTTTTCCCTTAGAGATTAATTCTAACATTCAACTAAAACAGATGACCACGTTTGCAGTGTCCCTGCTGGTGCTGTGGTGTACCTCCTGAGGTGAAAGACTGAGAACAGAGATAAACCTTTTCCTCAGGAAGTCTTGGATGATGCTTTTGGAGGCTGGATTTCCACACAATGTAGCCCACAAATAAGAATCACAAATATTGTGTCTGACTTTTACAGGGTACCACACTTGGCTATCCAAGAGTATAGAAAGTAACACTACAGAAATACCTTGAGGAATAGACATATCCCAAATAAACCTTTAGGAATTTTATTTCATATCTCAAATGAGAGCTTTTAAACAACATGAAGGCATAGTTGTTTTCTTTTTATGCTTCTGTTTTTGTTGTTGTTGTTGTTTTTGGTTTTTTTTTTGTTAAGAAGACAATAAGATAACTAGTTTAGCTTATACCTCTGCACTGTTAGCTGCTTCCATTCATCTATAATGCCATGTGTGTTTTCCAAATGGTGTTGTCAGTAGAAGCTCATCATGGAGAATGTTTTTTTTGTCCAAACTGCAACATCCTAAATACCCTAACCATGACACTAGGGTGTCATCTGACACCTGACTGTACAGAAATGCATGTGATCCCAAAAATCTCACAGCAATCAGTTCATGCTGCCTCGATTGTGCTGCACATGTCTTGTGTCTTCCACCTCCCTCCCCACACTGAAATATATAATGTAATATCCAAACTGTCAGAGTTTTGGAGGCAGGGGAGGTCCTAATTGCCCTGAATGGTCTGTAACATTCTTCTTTTGCAGTCCCTGCCTCTGCAGCCTCTCCAAAAACCCTTTAGGAAGTTTGAAGCCTGTATGCAAACTGGGCTCAGAGATGCTACAGCTGTGACCTTGGAACATCTGAATGGTGCAGGGGAAAAGGGAGTGGGGGTTCTGGTCAGTTCATCACTCTTTGCTTTTGCTCCTCCTCCCTCCTAAGGGAGGACTCCTCACACTTCTTTCCTTCTCCAACATGGAATTGTTCCCATGAGACAATTACCTAATTAATTGCTCTGGTACGGGTCCCTTTCATGGGGTCCAGTCCTTCAGGAACAGCGTGGATTCTCCATGGGGTCACAAGCCCTACCACCAAACTTGCTCCAGCATGGCCTCCTCTCTCCAAGAAGCCAAGGTCCTACCAGAAGTCTTCTCCAGTCCAGGCTTCCCTTGGGGCTACAGCCTCCTCCTGACATCCACATGCTCTGGTGTGGGGTCATCTATGGGCTACAAGTGGATCTCTGCATCTCTGTTGTCCTCCATGTGCTGCAGGGGCAGAGCTGTCTCACCCTGGTCTCCATGGGCTGGAGAGGAATCTCTACTCTGGCACCTGGAGGAGCTCCTGCCCCTCCTTCTCCAATGACCCTGGTGTCTGCACGGCTGTTCCTCTCACATATCCTGATTCTTTTCTTCCTTGGTCCCAGTCATTGCTGCACTACATCTTTCCCCCACCTCTTATCCATGTTATCCCAGAGACACTACTGCTGATGTTGACTGGCCTTGCCAAGTGGTGAGCCAGTCTTGGAGCTGGCTTGCATTGGCTCTGTTTGGTATGGGGGAAGCTTCTGTCAGTTTCCCACAGAAGCCACGTGTTTAACCCTCCCTACCCCCTACTGAAACTTTGCCATGCAAACCCAGTATGTCTGTGGAGCTCTGGCTTTGCTCTGGAATGTCTCCTGGAAAAGATGCATTTATTTCTCTTCATCCAACTGGGCTGAACTGCTGGTCTACAGTCCATGGGGATAATGTCTGGCAGGCACTCAGTTCCACACAGGTGTTATCCACCCTCTTTCTGACGGTGAGTTTCTGCTTTGAGCAGCAGGGCTCTGTCTCAGGTCCGTGTTGGCTGTCTGGGGGTCCTTGCCAAGCAGTGGCACTCTCCCAGCTAGTGGAGGTCATTTTTGTCCCAGTCAACAATTTGTGACAATAAAATCTCACAGTTCTGACTGTGTCATGAGCATTCACTGTCAAGGTGTTCCAGGTGTGAGACCAAGAGGTTTTCTTACACTTCCTCATATGGACCTTCTCAGACAAAACCTTCATTGTAACTTTAGCTCACACAAACAAATACATGCATTTGCCAGGAGCCTTTCACGCTTCAATTGCAAGTACATTGGGAAGTAAATTGCAGCCAACATTATTATAATATGTTAAGTAATATAGGAATATTGTTTCAAATGTGGCATCTATCTAATGACATAAAGACTATAGGGCCTCATACATGCATATAAAAGTCTGCAGCCACTCACAATGTTCTCAGAACCTGTTATGGTCTCTCTCTTATCTTTTCTTTCTTCAGTAAAGTGTTTGAATTGGTTCCCCACTGAAATGTAAAGACTGGGAAAAAAGCTTTGTAAAGGAAAAAGAATGGTTACTATAGCTGTTGTTCTTGCTGTGCTTTGAAATAGTACATTTTAGGTCAGGTATTTACAATAAAAATATTAAGAGAAGCCTCAGTATGTTAGTCATCATGTCTGGATGGCAAATATGTGGTGGAAAATTCTCACACGTATTCAACTTTTCAGGACGCAGAGCTCATCAATGAACAAAAGAAGTTAAGATTCTGAAGGCAACAAAATGTCTATTCTGCAAATGGTGAGCAAACATAATGTAATGACACTGGCCTTGGCAAATGACCACACTGTATTTGTAGACCTTACCACAAGAATCAGACTGCACTGCTCCAGTGCTTAGTCTCTTGGCAATAACTTTATGAGTCAAAGTGAATAAGTCCTCTAGTAAATCCAAGTCCTATCATTATCAGGGCAGTAACTCCTCTCAAGTGAGGGCTTCCTCACTTGTTCTCTCTACTTTTGTGCTGCATTGTGTCCTGAATTTTACTTTATCTTCTCATGTTGCCTCTTTCTCCATCTTGCTCTTACTCTAATAGTTTGTTATGTTCTTTCAAGCTTTCAGTTTTCAAGAAAGGATAATAATTGCCTACTCCTTTCACTCGATTCATCATTAATTGCACTTAGGTTTTTGATTTTTGTTTACTTTTTTTTTAAGATCACCTTTTACTCATATGTATAAGTACATCAATTCTATGTATAAATAACTCATCTTTTTAATGTATACGGCTGTGATTTTGCTGAAAGACTGGGAAGTAAATGGGACGAAGACTTGAGATGAAAACCACTGAAGACTTAGGGTAAGCCAGTGCAGAAAATTTTACGTTTGTGCAACAGTATGACTTGATTCAGATCCTTTTTTGCCTGGCAGGAAGTAGAAAAACATTGTCTTTTTGTGCAGTTTTGGATGATCTCAGGCATTTCTTTTATTGCTGCCTTTATTGTTTCTACGAGTTTTTTTAAATGTGCTGGCACAGGTAGGTGGCAGTAGAGACACACATTTAGTGACATAGCTGGTAGAGCACATCACTTCTATTTGAGCAGTAAAGTTGTGTATTTAGGCATCATGAAATGACTTTTGATGAACCAATGTCCACTAGTAAATGTCACACCACACTGCAGTTGCCAAACAATGTTGGTAATTGGTTGGCATTAAAGATTCTTGCAAATCTCAGATATTGACATGGACCTGGAATCACTTAAAAAGACTTCTTCCGCACCGGAGACAGCGCACAGCCGCGCTCATA
>VXBI01010658.1:917934-935819 GCA_013397375.1 Toxostoma redivivum
TTCTTCCTTGGAAAAGGTAGAAATTCATCGTGAAGCTTTGGATTTCAAATACAGGTCCAATAATTTTTGGTTGCTTTTTTTTTTTTTTTAGTCAGTAGAAAGGCCTGAGCTTTCTGCTCAGGAACATGAATAACATGTAGTATGAAGTATGTAGTATTTTCACTCTAAAACACTGGACAAATTTAAATTCAGTGGTGTGGAGTTGTTCATCATAGCTATAAAAAAGCTTATTTTTAAAATCAAGATAGAAGTGGGTATTTTTGCTAATTGCTATGAAAACAGAAGTTATAAAATTTCCCCATTTTAGAACCTTTCTCATGCTTCTCAGATACAAATTTATTGTGAGGTAGTTTGTAAGAAAACACACATATAGCTTCTGTTTTAAAAAATCAACACGATGTCTGAATTCAGAATTCAATGTCTACACACAAGTAAATGCATTCTACAGTGAGTTCACTGTAATTACAATACAGATGCAAAACCACAGTATTTTTTATTTTATTTTGCTTTCTTTTATTTTTAGTACTTATTTGAAAACAATATTGTAATATTTGAACAATATTGAAATATTCGTATAGAATAGAAAGGCTATTCAAACAGTGGCCCAGTTTTCTAAAATTAAGTTCCGTCAAGAAAAAAAAAAAGGAAGTTATGGCAGTAAAAATAATAATAATAAAAAAAATAAAAGGGAAAAAAAAGCAAAAAAAGTAAGAAAAGCAAATGTAAAACCATCTGCCAGCCTAGTCTGCCAAAGTGCCAGATGCTGCCTCTAGTAGAATCTGTTCCAATGTTTGGCATCTGGATTGCCCTTTGTAATGAGGCAAAACTTCGACAGTTACTGAGTTTTGTGGGTATATTTGTGCTTGGTTTAACAATGATGATATTTTCAGAAAGAAGCAGAAGCCATCTCATACAAAGTAGGCAGGTCCAATCCTTAAAAAAAAAAAAAAACAAAACAAGAGAAATTAAAAGTATTTATACATTATTTATAATTCACTAGGGAAGAGATTTATGTAATTTTTGTCTCTTTGTAATAAGTGTCTACGAAAGTTATATGTAAACCATTCTTTAAAGATCTGTGATAAATAAAATATAGGTGGAGAACAGAAGTAAAGAATATTTGTTATTCTATTTATATAATTTACAGGACGAATTGTAAGAAAAAATTTAGGAAACAAGATATTCTGCCTGTGCTGAATAAGAATAACCATAGAAAAATAAGTCATAAAAACGCATAAATAGTTTCATGCAGACTAATTTTAAGAGTTAATCAAGAAACAATATGATAAACATAATTTTTTTACTCTAATAAAGAGTAAAAAGTCTATGTTCCATGAGTTCCTTGCAGATCACAATTATTTTTGTGAATACATATTCTTAGAGGATATTCATAGCATGATTAAAGACCATTTTGCATATGTGTATATATTTATTTATTTATTAATTTGTATATAAAGGTATATCATAGAAGGAAAAATTGGTGCTGAGATGTAATATGTTGCAATATCATCCAAATTTTTGGAGCTTGAATTTCTGAAAGCTCATGTGGAGCTCTAAATAGTTGATTATATACCTTAGAGCAACTTTAAGGAAAAAAATTTAAGGGAGAATCATGAAAATTAGTTTCTTGGTTATCAAGTTGATAATTTTAAAGGCATTATCTACTTAAAAATCTAGATTCCAGTGTTGATCATAAATGTGATTACACCAATTCTTACCAATAAATGTGCTTCTGCTAAAAATCTGAGCTGAAAAACAAATAATAGAAAAGTTCTCCAGAACTATTTGAAAGTAATACTTAACTTTAGAATTTTCTAGAATTGACCATAGTGGACGAAAGCCATCTCAATAGAAAGATGATATTCTTTTGTGTAGTGTTACTTTTTTTTAAACAGTTGAAAATTCTAAAATACACCATGCTTTGTGAAAGCCAGGCATGCAGATGCCCATGAGGCCTGAGAAGAGAGTTAGAAATTTCCCTCCTGCCAATAGGATGAGGAATCAAAGCCTAGATTGTAGCTGAAAACACTTACAAATGCTCTCTGAAAATATAACTCCAACCTTTCATATGCTCTTTCCATTTTCATTTTGCAAGACTTTCTATGACAAATAAAAAGAAGTTGTATCATTTCTTCTTCATGAAGAATGACTTAAGATGGACAGTCAATGTTGTGCATTAAAAAAAAAAAGCCAGGAGCACTGTATGGGAGCAGAGGCACCTCATATTAAAACTGGGTGTGAGTCTGTCTGTGTACGTGTTTTTTTTTATCTTTTTTCACTTTTGTTGTTCATCAGGTCTTGGTTATAAACATGCAGCAGAGAATGTGCTTCCCTACCAAAAACAAACAAATGAACAAACAAACAAACCCCAAAAAACACCTAAAAACCTCTTCCCTCTTTCTTATTTGTCTTTTTTGTCCTGCTTATCAACACTGAAAAGTATGTGTTTAGCTTTGTTAGTCATGCTCTAAGTAGAAATGAAAGGCTTTAACTCATGCAGAAGGCAGCATGTTATTTTAAATAAGTTGTTTCATAAGAAGATGCAGAACCTGGACTCATTTTAAGGTAATCAAAGTGACTGTTAATGGAGAAGAATTGAAGGACTGGAGGAAATGGTAAGAATAAGGGAATCAATGAGGCTGTGAGGAATTTCACCTCTTGGTGGCTGCAGATATTCCAGCAAGTGTAGGGCAGCTAAGGTGAAGGACAGCTGTTATGAAATTTGTAATTAAAACATCTGCAATTTGTGTTAAGACAATTAAAGGGCAACAGTGGCTTGCCAGCTTTTAAAACAAAATTATAACTAATTCCATCAGCTGGTCATTTAGCAGCTAACCTGGTCATTTAGCAAATAAGGATGACTTGTACTGTTAGTCAGCAGGACACCATAAAACTTTAAAGAATTTTTTTAACTATGTGTTCTGTGTGTGGGCAAATATACCTTTTCAAAACAGTGCATCAAGGAGTAATTCTGATACCAAAAAGACTACTAATAGTAGAAGCTAAGTACCAAAAGACAATACTATTATGTTTCTATAGCCAAGGTTATGTTTTATGTTGGTTATATCCAGAGAATGCCTGGCTGCCCTTTCCATGGCAATATGTCAGTTCGTTTACATTCAGTGTGTGATGTAGGGAGCAAGCTGGTTAAACAGCAATTGACTGGCAAACAACCTTTAAGTGCATCTGTTCAGTACTTCAGCTTAAAAGCCCATCTTGTCCCTTTAAGGCTCAAATGTTAGCACAACAGCGTTTCTCCCCTAAGTAGCTCAAAGTAAATTCAGTAAGGGGTAAATTGCTTCGGTTACACTCAGTTCTGCTAATCCTTCCTCTTCACCTGCTTTGCTCTGGTTTATGGATAATCCCTTCCCTCTCGGCTCAGGTGTCCGTTTCCAAGGCAGCTCATCAACAATTTTTTCAAATAAATCTATTTCTACCAAACACTAGCAGGGCCCCACAATAGCAGAGAGTAGATTTGTAACTTGCTTGTCTGTTGCCTTTTCTATCTTCCTGTTGCTATTCAGATGACTTATTTTCCTGGATAAGAAAACATGCATGTACATTGCACTGAACTGTACTGAACGGCATTTAAAAATGTTCTCTCAGAAATCACAATTTCAGTGCACACTCTTCCCTTTCACCCCTGCCCTCTTGTGCTATGAGTTAACACCTACGGAAATCAAAAAGTAAAGGGAGAGAAATTGAACTAATTCAATGAAATTCAACATTTCACATGAAATTTGGAAAGCACAGCAGCTGGACTTCTGCTGACATAAAGGCACCTGCTTAGGTAATATTTTGTTCCTTTAAAGGCTCTCATGCTCTTGTTAAGTGTCCAAAATTACTTCACTTTGTCTCAGAGTATATGCTTCTGCAGGTTTAGTATTATCTTCTCCTCTTCAATTATTTAGGAAGTGTATAAATTAAACTCGGTAGTTTGGACTTTTATTTCTTATATATATCTCTCTAGTTTCTCGTTATCTCAGTCCAAAAACTCTGAGAAATAAATGCAGGGGTGAAGGGTCTAAAATGTTTTTGAGGCTGTTTGTGCCAAAGGGAATTCAATGATGATGTCTTAATCCCCCAAAGCAACATTTCCAAACCTGACCTATATGGCCAAAAGTTTTGCATTTAAAAATGTTACAAGAAATTCTTTTATTGACTGTCAAGACAGACACAGGTAAGCAAAAAGGGAATTATTTCCAAGCACACTGAGTTAATCACTAATGAGCATAGAGTGGAAGGATTAATTCTAATTGTAGAGGAAAGATGGGTGTTGAAATCAATCATAATTACTGTAGTTAATTGGCAGATTAAACACAGGACAGAGGTATGCTATGGTCTGCAACAATAGATATTTATTGCTTATATACAACAAAACATTCAATTTAGTCTTTATTGTTGGAATTAACGAGTCTTTTAATTGATAACAATTTTAGTCCTGTAATTAACAGCTGACAATATATAGGAATATAAAAGGCTTCTTGATTTCAAATTTGACTGTGAAAAGTAGGGGTTCTTTTGTACACCAGGACAGGTGTTGGAATGAAGTTAGCATGGTAAGGTAGACAAAGGATTTTTCTCTAAGCATTTGTTTAAGTTGCACTGTATTTTTTCTTAATACCAAAATGATTAATTGAAAGTTTTTTTCTAACTGTAAGTATATTAGATGAACAAAATTTCCCTTGTTGTCCCTAAAGACAACAGAAAAGATAAGACCCAAAGAAAAAATGCCATAAAAGATGCCAATAGTTTCTCCATTAAAAAAGCCGAGTTAATTTCTCTATTTAGTTTTATCTGTCCCTGTGATGAAGCAGGATCTTGTGTGCTTTCTCTAAATGTTGCACTTTGAACCTCAGGAGCCTCTTCTGTGACACCACAGACCTCTTGGAGCCATCCTAGCACGTGGCAGGATGGGGTGTCTGTGGCCAACAACTGCTCTGATTAACTCAACAGATGTTTTTCTCTCCAGCAAAGGCATATTGCAACATCATCTTCTCATTTTGCTACTCCTTTCTCATTTCTTACCACTTAGCTTATTTCCTTTGTTATTTCTTCTTTATGTGCCTTTTATCCTCAATTCTCTTATCTATCTGCAGATTTCTACCCCTTGATCTGTACCACCTATAATCTTTTAGTTCCCTGCTTTTGCGGCTCGGCCACCAATTCCTGTTTCTCATATCTGCAGAAATGATGCTCTTTTATTTTTTTTTAAATACCTTCATTATCAGTCTTTTCATCTTCTCAGATATCTCAAATATTTCGTAGCTAAAAATGGGTCAGATGCAGCTCATCATGAGCCATTCAAAAGGGATACAGTGATTGCTGAATCTGCTCTTAATAATTTGTCTTGCTCCTTATTCCATCTTCTTTCTCCTTCTCTTTCTTTGTCCCAATGAACCTCTGTGATTTCTAAAGAAATAAAGGCAGAAATCAAACTCTTATACCTTTCTTACCTATCTGGATTGACTAGAAGGATTTTAGTATGCAAAGCACCCATCAACCAGTAACATCAGATGGAAAAGGGACACGGAATACAGATCTAGAGGAGCTTCCACCGTCTGCCTTCCTGGAGAAAATAAGCATTTTCACCTTGGTTAGTCACTTTGCATGGGTATGTGTCTTCTGGGATGAACTGTTGCTGTGGCTGGTTCCTGGGTTACATTGAGTTGCCTCAGGCAGAGGCAGTTCCTGAAGACCAACGCTCTCTGTGCTGGTTTTGGCTCAAAACATTACACTGCCCAACCAGCAGATCTTGGTTCCTGTCTGCCCTATTGTTACCTAGCTGCATCTACAGAGCTACATATTGTATTTCCTCAGTGGTCAGATTTCATCTTCCTAGGCTTTCCTTCTTCTTAGAAGGAATAAGAACCATGTAAATACTTTTTCAAAATGGAGTGATGTGATTTTCACCTGTTTTTGTTTCTTTTTTGGGGTTTTTTTTGTGCTTATGATTAGACACGTTCAGCCATAAAATGTTGAGAATATCCCAAACAGAATTGTCCATTCATCACTGGGGGATAGAAAACCCCACAGAAATATGGCACTGTTGTCATTGTAAGTATTTGTTTAGCAAATCAAGAACAGCTGTGAAAGCCCCAGTACACTGTGTCCTAGTAAAGCAAATTGAGCCAGAGGAGCATGCTTCCACACACAAAACAGCGGTGTCAGGACAATAAAAACAGGTGAAAATGTGATTCTTCTGTGAGGCTGCTTTCATAAAGCAGCTGCTAAAAAAACCTGATTAAGGACTAGGATATGAGTCTTACTTTCCACCAACTCAGTAAGATGTTTTTTAGCTGAGAAGGTCCTGAGCTGACACCTGATGTTGATTTAAAGAGACAGGTGATTATCCACAAAGTGAAAAATAATGTGGCATTATTCCCTGTGGTATAAACTGCAATAGTAATCAGAAAAGAGATAGAAGGCTACTGTAATAATGGAGGGAGTGCAGTGCTGACACTGGTGGAGATGAAATGAAGTTGACATGAGTTTCATTTTGGAGTTGGCTGCACTAATGTGGCTTAGGTAGTTCTCAGTCCCCATGTCACTTGTCAGTACCACCAGTCACACCTGAGCCCCTCTCTCTCCTCCATCCTCTCCTCTGCTTCAAGCCCCAATTTACAATTAATATTTTTAATTATCCTGCTAGTGCTTACTCCCTCCTATTTCAAAAAATCAACAAATGGGCTACAAGACCCATTATTTCATGGCTTGTGTTTTCTCCCTTAGCTTGAGAAGAATGACTGGTTTTATTACAGACTATCATTCACTTGTCTGTGTTTCTGTTCTCTCTCTCTCCCTCTTTCTCTCTTCTCTTCCTCTCCTCTTCTCTTTCTCCCTGTACCTTTCAGTGCCAATGGATTATAGATTATGGACAATATTCCTGCTTCAAGGAAGTCAGCTACTGCATATCTTCTGAACTGGCAGGGAGAAAACTTATATAAGGAAATGAACATGAAGGAAAGAAAAGGTGTAGAAAGACTGTTAGAAAAAGAGGAAGATGCAAAAAATGGGCATATTAAAATAATTTCTGTCTTTGTTCTTCTTATCTCTTCTCTGTTACAAATATATTGTTGGACACAACAGGAATTTTCAGAATGCATATTCATTACACTTATAATTAACTACAGACCTTTGTGTCCATATTTTCATTAAAAAATTGCTCAAGAATTCCATGAAATTCTACCAGTTGTAGTAACCCTGTATTTTTTCATTGCTTCAGGTATCAGTCTTTTTGCCAGAAAAAAAATGGCTGTTGTTTTTACACATTGAAGGAAATTTAAACACACTAAGATTATTATTCTTGCCTTTAATTCAAGATCTTTGTGAATCACCATGATAGCAGAATTTTGCACAGATCCATATAAGATGGAGATCTCTTATAGTTTATGTTTGAGCTCTAGAGTATATGCAAAAAAGCGAATAATATTTCATTTATTTGGCATGTCATTCATATAAGCATGACCTGCTGTGCTAAAAAGAAGCAATTTTTTTTATCACCCTGGCAACAAATACACATGATCTTGTAATTGTATTATGTGAGATGCATATTATTATTTCATTAGGTCAAGGGATGTATAACTCTGTCTTAAAAAGGGGGGCCACAAGCATGTGGGATTCTGAAGATACCTGCCTCAAGATTTCATGTATGCAATTTATGTTTCCCTTTTTTATTTTGAGTCATTTAACCTGCAAATTTCATCCAATTATACACCTGTTGCATATTCATCACTGCCAGTTGTAAGGAGTGTTACATAAAGGCTAGTGATAATAGTTTTGGCTTTCTGTAGTTCTTCTGCACCCTTAAAATGCTTCAGATTTTCCCTTGTCATTCTCAGTGTATGAGATACATTGAGACACTGTGCAACGAAGTGTTATTCTTATTAGCAGATACAACTTTTTTGCCTTGATTTTGGGTATTTGCTAGGAAAACTTTTTAACCAGTATTGCCAACGAGTGGATTTGACCTGTTTCATAGTCTTCTCACCTGTTATAGACAGAATTCTCATTAGGTGCCTGATATTTTTATTCCTGAAACATCTTGGTGTTGCTGGAAGCATATCAATTGATAACAGAACACCTTTTAAATAAATTCAGTATTGAATAAACACCTGTTCATGAAATCTGTAGCTCTCTCTGTGCAGTATGGTAGCAGATGCTCTTGATGAGTATGATACAGACTGACAGGCAAGTTAGATACTAATGAACTATACTACTGATTAGTCTGGATGCTCTGGAAAATTACGTGACAAAATACCTCTGTATTTCTCTCTGAAATAAAAAATCCTTTCTGCATGGGGGACTGAAAAATCATTTTTAGTTTAAGACCATCTTAAGATACAAAGTATTATTTGATATTTGAGCCAAACTGAATCCTCCAGGGATTCTGGCTTTTCCTATGCCTTTTATTTTCACATGTGTACTCTTGCAGAAAAGGATTTCTGGTCAAGGGAAATGAAATTTCAGAAGCACAGGTAGGAAATGGAGTTTGTGCTGATAATACTGAGCTGTCTAGATAAACTGAGAGACACTGTTAGTCTTTTGCAAAGGCTGACATGAGATGCCTAAACAGACAAGTTTTTACAAATGCCAAAAGTGAACACAAAGTCAATTTTTTTTTTCCCTTTGGATTGAGAAGTAGCTTGAAAGTCACAGCCGGGTTTAGTAAAATAAAATTTTTCTGCCAAAGAATTTGGCCTTGGTGCTTTGCTGCATTGACACAAAAATGTAGGGTGTGATCACTAAAGAAGGATAGGATAGGATAGGATAGGATAGGATAGGATAGGATAGGATAGGATAGGATAGGATAGGATAGGATAGGATAGGATAGGATAGGATAGGATAGGATAGGATAGGATAGGATAGGATAGGATAGGATAGGATAGGATAGGATAGGATAGGATAGGATAGGATAGGATAGGATAGGATAGGATAGGATAGGATAGGATAGGATAGGATAGGATAGGATAGGATAGGATAGGATAGGATAGGATAGGATAGGATAGGATAGGATAGGATAGGATAGGATAGGATAGGATAGGATAGGATAGGATAGGATAGGATAGGATAGGATAGGATAGGATAGGATAGGATAGGATAGGATAGGATAGGATAGGATAGGATAGGATAGGATAGGATAGGATAGGATAGGATAGGATAGGATAGGATAGGATAGGATAGGATAGGATAGGATAGGATAGGATAGGATAGGATAGGATAGGATAGGATAGGATAGGATAGGATAGGATAGGATAGGATAGGATAGGATAGGATAGGATAGGATAGGATAGGATAGGATAGGATAGGATAGGATAGGATAGGATAGGATAGGATAGGATAGAATAGAATAGAATAGAATAGAATAGAATAGAATAGAATAGAATAGAATAGAATAGAATAGAATAGAATAGAATAGAATAGAATAGAATAGAATAGAATAGAATAGAATAGAATAGATTGTGGTTGGAAGAAACCTACGAGGATCAGTCCAGCTACAGTGGGACCTCTAAGTGATGAATCAGAAGAAATCTCAGAGCAATGTATCCCTAGCATGAATTATACTGGCACTAAGAGACTACTCTACTTGCTCCTAGCCCATCACAGTTTCTGTTCAGTTATAACAGTGCCTCATCACAGCCTGTGATGGCAGCCACCACCCTCTGTGCTTCCACATTTTTGCCTTTAGTAAAAGTGAGTTACATCTGGTGACAAACATAGTTTGTTATTTCAGCTGTGTCTACAGTCATTCCTAAAAGTATTTTAAATGCCCAGAATTCTGCTTCTATGCATAAAGTTTAAGAATTGATTAATCTTAAGAAAGAAGGTAAAGCAATGAAATATTGCCTTGGTGGGAGCTACTAATAGCTACAAACATGAGATTCTTGGATTGAAAGTGAACATTCTTTACCTGTATGAGTGATAGCATACAAACATGTAAAATAAGCATAGGAATAAATGTTCATGTTTTCCAAGAGAGATTTTTTTGAGCCTATGCTTTTCAGAATATTCAGCTATTATTTGGGAAATAATATGGGAAGTAAGGTGAAAAGGTGTCCTAACAATGTAAAGTGTTCAAAGTGAGAGTAAGACTGTGAGAACGAGTGAAAGGTCTGCCTCAGTTAGCTGAGGACAAAATAGCAAAAGAAAGTCAATGTAGATGAGTGTGAAATGATGTCAAGAGAACTCCCATCCCAAAACCTAACTTCACCTGTGCAGCGATGCAGTTCAACCAGCCATTTGGGAATCTGATCTTAGAATTTTAGTAAATAGTTTTTGAAAAACTCCATGTCCAGTAGCAGTTGGAAGTAGACAGGACATTAAAAAGAAAAAAGAAGGAAAAGAATAATGATAAAAAAACCCCTATGTCTTCGTTTCAAATCACTAAAATCTATTAAACTCTGTATCATTCTTGTATTTTTATCTCCTGAAAAGTATAACACCTTCAAAGTGTTCAGGAAAGGGCAGTAATAATGATCAAAGGAATGAAATAGCTTAAAGTGAGTAAAGAACTACTTTCTATCCTATAATTAGGACATGCCTCTTCCCAAGGCATTTCCTATGGGCTCTGCTGGGGACAGGATGCTGGGCTGTGAGGACCTTTGATGTGGCCTTGTATGGCAATGCTTTGGCTCTGCTGTGTCTGTTGTGGAGGGAGGAGTATGATACTAGGGCAAACCAGCAGAGAGAAATTTCACTGAAACACAATATTCCCTGCTGCTTTCCTTTGAAGGAGCGCTGCTTTCCTTTTACGGGGGAAGTGTAAGAGTGAGTAAGGCTGTAAAGGAATTCAGAAATAGCACTGCCTCATCTTGAGAAGTTCAAACACACACCTTCTATCTCTAAGGGGATTTCCTCCCTAAAAGGCTGGAATTAAAGCTATTCTCCAAATAAATATTTAATCTGGTTTTTGAGTTGCATTTGGCTATATCTTCATTAGCAAGCAGCACAGCAGAACAGGAGCAGATCTTTAGAGTGAGTCAAAAGGAGCCCAGCTCATGTGCCAGGGATGGCTTCAGGGATGAACCACGCACTAAGGGAGTCCATAGAGGGTTTCACTTCACTGCCATAATCCTGATACAGCGCTACATCCTAATATGGCTGTGCTCTATGGGAATCTAGTTCTTAGCCCTGTGTGTAATCAGGCTAGATACTAAAAAAAGACTGACAAACCTTGTGTTCCTTTTCTCTGATACAATAGTTAACCTTATTTTTTTTTAATATATATATTTTTTATTATTTTTTTAGTATAGCAAAAATTGAATGGAAGAGCGGAGCAGAATCATCTGCAAACAAGTGTCTAGGACAGTCACCAGAGGATGATAATATGGGTCTGAGTGCCTTTGGGTTGAAAATAGTGTCGCTCAGCAGAATCCTTGTGAGGTATTGTAGTATTTCTATCCAACTCTCTTCTCAACTGCTTTACAAATGAAGGTACAATCCCATCTCTTCTGCCAAAAAAAGCCATTTTAGGCAAAAATTACTAAGGTGTTTATGAATCTTAAAGTAGTACATGAAGCCCTCTAACATTCATCCTACAAGAGTGAAGAAATGCAAGCCACTTCAGTTTCCTCAGTGTTTTTAAAAATCTACTGCCTGGTTAATCTTCTCAGAAGTACATAACTTTTTCTAAAATTACAGATGAACTCAATACTTACACACAGCATAAGAACCCAAATTGTGAATTTCACTTTATGGTTGCAAAATAGAGCCTTTTTGTCTTTAAAAAGGAAAAAATAGCAAGGAATGAAAATAACATTCTGTCGAGGGCTTTCTGTCTTATTTGACATCATAAGATCTTCCAAACCCTTGCATTATGCTTCAGATTACTATTTCAGTTTATCAAACAATAAATTGTTAGAAAGAGATTTTCCTAAAAAAACATATAAGCAGTAACTTGCTTATCTTCACTTGTATCTGTCCTATCTCATCTTGGATTTCAATGCTGACAGAAGCTGCATGTATGGGACCAAGGGCCATTTCAGTTTTCAGTAGCCAGAATGTAACCATTTGATACTTTCTTCATTGACTTGGATTTTGTAGCAAGGTGTTAAACCTAAACCCCTTTTTCACCCCAGTGAAAAAGTAATTCCTTCTTTTGCTATCATTTTTTCAATGCTTATACTGTAGTCTAAAGAGTCATTTGGGGTTAAACCCCTATAGACCCTATTGCCTTTAGGTACTAAACAAATTCCTCTGAACAGTAAACCTTATAACATTTATGGAGATAGGTGTTGTCTAAATTGTAGTCGTTTCCTGACAAGGACTGTGAAAACAAGAACTTTAGCCAAGGACACAAGGAATTTTTCAGCTTCTTACGTTTAGTTTTTTTTGGTTGGTTGGTTAGTTTGGTTTGGTCAGGATTTTTAATTATTTTAACTCACAGCAATTTTCAGACTGTTTTTCATAGCACGGTGCATTAACTAGCTCCTTTAAAAAATATCTCTCAAGAGTACTACAAATACCTTTTGGCTTAGCCATTTTGTTGCCAGGAAGTAGGATGGTTAACTGCAGTCAGAGAATGCCCTAAGTTCCTAACATAGCCACATGAGTAACAAGGATTTGTTGCACAGCAAAATATTCA
The DNA here is from genome assembly GCA_013397375.1 of Toxostoma redivivum. NCBI lineage: Eukaryota > Metazoa > Chordata > Aves > Passeriformes > Mimidae > Toxostoma > Toxostoma redivivum. The sequence continues at coordinate 930,518 of VXBI01010658.1, forward strand.
TTGCATTAAAAGGGAAATTACTCAAAATTTTCTGAAGGTTTCCCACTCTAAGCAGCCATCTATCTTGTGCTGTTACCTGTTTTATCTGCTACTAATTTTTCCCTTGGGAGAAGAAGTTGTCTGACTGACAAAATAATGCAATCCTCAGCTTTGATTTCAGTGGAGAAATATTTCCCATTCATATGTGCATGAAATAACTCAAAGAATTTGCTTTTAATTGCTTTGTAATAATAGTTTTGAATGACTTGTAGTTGAAAAACCTTTTCTCTCAGGTTTCTCCTTAATTAAAAGCAGCATCAGCTTTTTCCTCACAGTATAACCACATGAATCAAGGACAAGTGCTGGATTCTGTGCCTGGGACAGTGTAATTCCAGTGATGCATAAGTATGTAAGTATACTTATATGGATATAAGTATAGACTGAGGGACAAGAGGCGTGCATGCAGCCCTGCAGAAAGTGTTTGCTTGATGGGAAGTGCATTATGAGCTATGAGTGTTCCCGGGTAGACAAAAGGGCCAACTGTATCTTGGGGTGCTTTAAGCACAGTGCAGAGAATGGGTCAAAAGAAGCAGTTGTCCTGCTAAACCATGGCACTGCTGTAGCCTCAGCTGGAGTACCCTGTACAGTTTTGGGCTCCACAATATAAGAAAAATATATAAATATAATGTGATGACCCCAGGTGGGCAGTAATGGTGAAAGGAATGGAGGACATGGCATGGGTGGGTGAGGATGCTGGATTTATTCAGTTTGGAGGGATGAGCTTGTTTTTGACAATTTCCTCATGATGAAGACAGAGGTGGGGTGCTGATTTCTGCTGTCTGGTTTCTGATCATATGATGGAATGGCCTAAATTTGCAGTTGGAAGTTCAGATTAGATACTGGACAAAAATTCTTTACTGAGAGGATGGTCATACACTGGAACAAATTTCCCTGGAGAGTGGTTATGGCCCCAAGCCTGTCAGTGTTCAAGAAGCAATTGGAAAATGCTCTTGGACATATGTTTTAACTTTTATGTTACCCTTTTTGAAGTTAAAAGTTGGACATGCTTATCCTTGTGAGTCTCTTCCAGCTCAAGAGATTCTATGGTTCTGTGATCCTGATACAAAGGTAAACCTAGCCATTAAACCCATCAGAAGGGAATTCACCTCTTCTGTGTAATTTTTTTACACTTTTGCTTAATTATATAGATATTATATATCTATTATAGATATATCTGTATCTATATAGATATATATATCTATTATATAGATAAAATAGATATTCATACTAACTACTGCGTTCCCCCTTCTTTAAAGAATTTTGGAAAAGGGAAAGTAAACATATAAATAAAAACCTATGATAAAGAAAATGAGAAAAAAGCAATACAAAATGTACTTTTTCAACTTTAATTTGTGTTTACTTACAATACATACTTCTGTGTTCATTACTTACAGCACTTTCACACAAGCCTTATTTACAGTGAAACTTGTTCTAATAATCAACATAAACTCTAAACACACTGAAGAACAAGCTAATGCTATTCAAGTTTGAAATATAAAAACCTACATGAATGTTGAGATAAACACTTTCAAATTTATAACATATTTTGCAACTTAAATCTTACTCATTTCAACTCTGTCCCATTTAAAAAATGTATAATAAAGAACTACTTTAAAATCTTACTGTTGGGAAAAAGAAATTCTATTATGCATATAGGTATAGACACAGATCTTTAAAATTTGCATATTTCCATTGAAAACTCTCTGATATTATGCAGCTGAGAAACTGGACCCTTGAAGTCCCTTTAAATTAGTCTACAATAATTGAAAATGTACCCAATTAGACTAATCTAACACAGGTCAGGCTCCATTTCAAAAACAGTTGTTTGCATAACAAAAGACAAAGAAGTATAAATCCTCAAAGTTCAGTGGATAAGATATATTAATAGTTTATGGATAAAACTAGCCTGTACATTACAAGTCAGCATGTGAAGTCCTTTGAAGTCAAAAACTTAAAACCTTGTAGTCAAAGTCAAACTGTTCACAAAGAAAAGGTACTTGTGTGAAAGATTTTTAATTAGATATGAAAGGACAGAGAAGGAAGACTGAAAAGTCAATTCTTCTCAAACTTGCTTGAATTTAGGCAGTTGGTACCTTTAGTTGTGTCCAGATTCTCTTTCAAGTGAATCTCCAAAGGCAAGAGAAAAAACGCTTTATTGTAATGGCTTTATTGTATATAATTCATGCTGGTTTGGTTAAAGCTGGATATATTTTAACTGTTATAGATTTTTTTTTCTTTTTTTTTTCTTTTCTTTTATTCTAGACTGCCTATTTTCTCCTTTGTCCGTTTTCCCCTCCACACTTGCATGATTGAACTCAGAGCAGGGAAGACAAAAATCCTGCTATCGTAGTGTGTCACCTCTTTCCTCTTTCTCACTGTTGTTGACACTTTATCTTGCTTCTGAAGGTGAGATATCATTGCAGTCATTGTGATTTTTCCATTTTAGACAGTCTGTTTACTCCCACTGGGTATTTTTAAAATTATGTCTTTCTTTTCACTAACGTCAGGCAGAAGAGACAGTAAAGAACAATTCAAAACATGGAATGCTCAGGTCCTTAGTTCCACCTAAGGGTCTCAGGAAAGGCAGGTTTGTCTGNAGCAATTGGAAAATGCTCTTGGACATATGTTTTAACTTTTATGTTACCCTTTTTGAAGTTAAAAGTTGGACATGCTTATCCTTGTGAGTCTCTTCCAGCTCAAGAGATTCTATGGTTCTGTGATCCTGATACAAAGGTAAACCTAGCCATTAAACCCATCAGAAGGGAATTCACCTCTTCTGTGTAATTTTTTTACACTTTTGCTTAATTATATAGATATTATATATCTATTATAGATATATCTGTATCTATATAGATATATATATCTATTATATAGATAAAATAGATATTCATACTAACTACTGCGTTCCCCCTTCTTTAAAGAATTTTGGAAAAGGGAAAGTAAACATATAAATAAAAACCTATGATAAAGAAAATGAGAAAAAAGCAATACAAAATGTACTTTTTCAACTTTAATTTGTGTTTACTTACAATACATACTTCTGTGTTCATTACTTACAGCACTTTCACACAAGCCTTATTTACAGTGAAACTTGTTCTAATAATCAACATAAACTCTAAACACACTGAAGAACAAGCTAATGCTATTCAAGTTTGAAATATAAAAACCTACATGAATGTTGAGATAAACACTTTCAAATTTATAACATATTTTGCAACTTAAATCTTACTCATTTCAACTCTGTCCCATTTAAAAAATGTATAATAAAGAACTACTTTAAAATCTTACTGTTGGGAAAAAGAAATTCTATTATGCATATAGGTATAGACACAGATCTTTAAAATTTGCATATTTCCATTGAAAACTCTCTGATATTATGCAGCTGAGAAACTGGACCCTTGAAGTCCCTTTAAATTAGTCTACAATAATTGAAAATGTACCCAATTAGACTAATCTAACACAGGTCAGGCTCCATTTCAAAAACAGTTGTTTGCATAACAAAAGACAAAGAAGTATAAATCCTCAAAGTTCAGTGGATAAGATATATTAATAGTTTATGGATAAAACTAGCCTGTACATTACAAGTCAGCATGTGAAGTCCTTTGAAGTCAAAAACTTAAAACCTTGTAGTCAAAGTCAAACTGTTCACAAAGAAAAGGTACTTGTGTGAAAGATTTTTAATTAGATATGAAAGGACAGAGAAGGAAGACTGAAAAGTCAATTCTTCTCAAACTTGCTTGAATTTAGGCAGTTGGTACCTTTAGTTGTGTCCAGATTCTCTTTCAAGTGAATCTCCAAAGGCAAGAGAAAAAACGCTTTATTGTAATGGCTTTATTGTATATAATTCATGCTGGTTTTGTTAAAGCTGGATATTTTTTAACTGTTATAGATTTTTTTTCTTTTTTTTTTTCTTTTCTTTTATTCTAGACTGCCTATTTTCTCCTTTGTCCGTTTTCCCCTCCACACTTGCATGATTGAACTCAGAGCAGGGAAGACAAAAATCCTGCTATCGTAGTGTGTCACCTCTTTCCTCTTTCTCACTGTTGTTGACACTTTATCTTGCTTCTGAAGGTGAGATATCATTGCAGTCATTGTGATTTTTCCATTTTAGACAGTCTGTTTACTCCCACTGGGTATTTTTAAAATTATGTCTTTCTTTTCACTAACGTCAGGCAGAAGAGACAGTAAAGAACAATTCAAAACATGGAATGCTCAGGTCCTTAGTTCCACCTAAGGGTCTCAGGAAAGGCAGGTTTGTCTGTTAATTTTAACCTGATTTATCTACATTGTTTATCTAGCTATTTAACTACTCTATTCACATTTAATTTAATTATGTTCTTAAGGACAGTAATTTTTAGCCACAGCAACATTGTGGTACTTCAGCACTTACCCACTTCAGAAGATATATCATTTACTTTCAAAAGCAGAGTTGCTTAGTCATTTAAACTTGCAAACAGTAGAGACATCTGAGTACAACAAAGAGCTTAAAATATCTTTATTATCACAGCAATATTGCTATGAAAGCAAGGTCTGCATTTTATCTCCTTCTCATAGTCTTCTTTCCATATTCCTTGAATGTATATTTTAAAAAAACCCTTTTATAGTTAAAATTGTGACCTATTAACAATCGTATATCTAGAAATACCTTTTTTGAAAATCATTTCCATACATGTAATTCTAAATCAGAAGATTTTTTTAGAAAGCCTAAAAACACACTTCATTTTTGCATTACTTGTTTGTATTAGATGAATATTATGGTATGAGCATACTAAAACTGAGTGTGGAAGAAATACTATTGAACTCATGGGGGACTTGTAACTTGACTTTATAAGTATGAAGGATTTTTGTATTGATATAAAAGTACTTTTTTAGATGCCTGAGAACTGGACTGCATTCAAGAAGAAAACTGGAAGAAAACTCTTATTTTATTGCTCCGTGTTAAAACGTAGATTTAACAGTGGATTTTTCTCCTGTTGCTTACAGTTGTGGTAATCTTTCAGATAAAATATAAAAGCATTTATTAATTAAAGTAATAAACTATATTTAAAATTTTGGATCTTTTTGAGTTATCCTTCTCATGTGAAATTCATGCACTCCTGTACTTAAACTCTGGAGCTACTGAAACAAAATGAGAGTTCCAATCAATTTCTGTTTTCTTGCAGAAGGGGAGAAGAGTTAAGGGAGTTGTTAGCCTACTGGTCATGGAAACCATGCTATCTTATAAGCAAACCCAAACTATTAAAAAAAAAAAAAAAAAAAAGGA
>VXBI01010658.1:935831-1090483 GCA_013397375.1 Toxostoma redivivum
AAAAAAAAAAAAAAGGAATTTGAAGTATCTGTAAAGATATTCTAATTAAATATTGGTTCAGGGAAAGTGTCCAGTGAAATTAAGATGATATTGTACTGTGTTTTAGAAAGAGCTAACTCCGTTTTACAGAGTCTGCTACAGAGAGCCAAATGGCACTATTCTCTAGCTCTGTCTTTTCAGGGAAAACACACAGAGTCCACACAGCTGAACTATTCAGCTTCACATCAATGGTTACAAACACATGTAATTAAGTAGAGGAGCTCCTCAGAGTGAGCTATTGAAGTGCTGCATCTATCTGATTTGTATGTAAGTGTAGGTATTAATGTTACATAGCTAGTATACTAGCACACAGTGTTTTGGTATTGCTCTAGAGGCTTCTAGACCTTTACTGAGGAAAAAAATGAACAGAAAAGAGTAAAGAAAAATCAATGTTTTCAGCCTATTATGACATAGTTATAGTATCCTAATTATTTGATTTGGAATTCTGTAGAGAAAATCAATTTTTCAGTTTCAGAGTATCAGTTTCTAGAGACCATTTTAGTTATTAATAGCTAGATAATTAGACATCTGGAAAAAACGTGAATATATTAGACATGAACTTTTTTTTTCTATATCTATGTGGGAAAATAAAAAGCAAAGCTTTCATCTGAATGATGTTCTGTCTCACAGCATTTCAATGTGTCCTATACACACAAACTTCTGGGATGTTATCATGAAATCTGGATGCTCTATATAAATATCATCTGTTGTTTTAGAATATTTCTGTCTGATGTAATTTTAGAAATCACATATTAAAGTTTTTTTTTAAAATCCAAACATTTGTTGATTGTTTCACATGTCACTCAGATGTTTTGAAAATTCTGTTTACCCATAATTCAAAAACCTATGAGATGGAACTGTTATGATCCTGTTAGATATTAGATTTCTACTTTTTCTTCTTCATTTGTTTTTGGCTTTTGTTTTAGATTGATGCTAGTGTTATTAGATACAGCAGTAAGTTTTCTTTTTTTTTACAGAATTTCAGTGTCACAGAGCTGATAATTTTTTGTCTCTTTTTCTTTGGCTGGACATCTGGTGGCCATTAACAACTAAGCATTCTGATGTGCTATTCATCTGTGCTGATATTGCACAAAGGATTTTGCCACCTGTTCAATTTTTACTCACTGAATAAAATTATTATATTTAGATGGGAAGCTTTTACTACTTTGAGTTGAATGTGAAGGACATAGCACAAGAATGTAAAGTTCAGTAGGCAGTGCTCACAAAACATACCAAATCCCACAATTTTGAATCTCAAGAAGTTTAATTCTTCAGGGAAGGATTCAGGGAAGGATTGCTTGCAGTTGTTTGGAGCTGCACATGTGTTTACAGACATTGATTACTGTGTTGAGCAAGTCTCTGTCTCAGAAAGTATAGCTGAAATTTTTTCCCATTGATTTTTGAGACCTTGCATTTTTAGAATAGAAGGAATCCCACAGTCTGGCCCTACCACTGACAATCTATGAGGTGGCACTGGTTATTTCTCATTAATCTGAGATCATGATTACAAACACTCTGAAGGTAATGAAGAAACAATCCCAGTGCCAAAATTAAGGGAAACAGGGTTACAGAGCTAATCTCTCTTTGTCATCTGTATGCCAAATGGAACAAGAGGAGATTTTTAAAAATATAATTCAGGCATTTATAATGCAAATCTAGTCTACATACCTCAAGTAAAGATATATCATCATGAATTTAAAGGATCCAGTGAAATTTGATATTGTATCCAAAATAATGCTGAAATATCCTAAGTAGTTAATAGACATGAATGCCTTTGAAAGCTTCCAGAGGGGGAGCATACCCAACTAGTTTAAGGTTTCTAAATTAAGTGTTAGTCACACAGGTGGTAATGCTCCTTTCTGATCAATGCTAATCAAGAAAAGCTAGAAGTGGTTTAAAAGTAAGGTTTAAAGTATACAAATTCGAAAGGAGATGAGACACACACAAATTTGTGCACAAAAATGAGGTGTCACTGCTCTACTTAAGGCTTGTGGCTATTCTGAGGTGCTCAGCTTCAGAAAGACTGATGTCTTGGGAGAATGTAGGTCATGTCACCCTGTGTTAAGAGGGAAAAATATTTTGCTTTTTTGGAATAACGTAGATTGCATGCGATACTATTAAACAAACTTCACTTGCCAGTGAGTTTTCTACAGCTGTAAATATGTTTGTGTATGTTATGAGATAGATGAAGATTTCTTAGGTATTTAAAAGAAAGCAAACATCCCTGCTGCCTCCAAACTCTCAAAGAACTCTAATCTCAGAAGCCTAGAATTTTTGCATTAAATTCTCATTTCAATTAAGTATATCTTAATGAATTTTTGGGCTTGTCTTTGGGCTTGTCTTAGGCTTTAAGATGAGGTGTAAGGACAATATATATCTCAGTGTAATACATAATTTCACTTGGGTTTTGAAATATGTTCTCCCTGCAAGCTTACAGAAATTCCTTACGATTAAACACTACTCCCTGTAAAGAGATGAGTGAAAGCTTTAGACTCTATTGCAGTTAGGATCTGTGTTACCCACTTTAAAAACTCTAATTTTCTTTTAAATATCACAGAATCATCAAAGTTGGAAGATACCTTCAAAGTCATCTAGTCCAGCTATCAACCTAACACCATCCTAATCACCCTGAAACCTATTCTCACATACATGTAAAATAATAATATCAAGTATTTTGTGCCATCTGAAAAAAAGTAAACTTTCTCTATTAAGTTACCTATGCAATAAAAATGACACTTTGAGATTAAAATGGCTTCAGATGTTGCAAATTTGAAAGCTGTCTTCCATTTCTGGTTATATCCTTTGCTGCTTCTATTCATAGGAAAAGAAGAGTTCAGAGGTAAAAGAGATGTTATGGATCAGCTAGTCCAAACTTGTCTAACTTCAAAGCTAAATTAGGATGCTCAAGGCCACAGCCACATAATAAGTGATTCCACTGTTACATTTCTTTGATGTTTCTATGTACAAAATAGAACTCAAATTTTCTAAGAATTTTGCAAAACCTGCTTGATATTTTAAAAGTACAAAGAAGGTGTGTTGGCTTCCTAAGATCTTATTTTGTTTTCCCTCTAACTGATTTCAAAATCCCACAAAAAATAAACAAAATATTTTTGATTTATGAAGACAGAACCATATTGTTATGACAAAAAAGTCCCCAAAAAACAAAACAATCTTTTGACATCAGCTTTCTAAAACAAATGATTAGTACATAACAAAGTCCTTAAGAAGTATAGTTCACCAAGGCAGCCAAAATTTGGTAACTTTTGTCAGCTTGAGTTAACAACAAAGTCAAAAGTACAACAGGAATGTATCTAATATCTTACAGGGTAAAACAAGTCATTTTAAATTTCTAAGAACTAGAAGACAGCTATGTCAGTACAGACCCAAAATAGTGGAACACTAACTAAAGAATGTGATAGAGAAGACACTATGAGGAATATTGGTACAGTCTCCCTCTCTACCAGCAAACAGATGCATTTTATTTCTCTGAAGTGATTTTCACACAGCTCTTTATGTGCAGAATATCTCTTTAATATATTTTTACCTCACATACAATCTCTTGATCAGCTTCTGGCACAGAACAGATTTTCGAGCTTTGTGTTGGGCATCCAAAAATCTTCCATTTCCATATTGTCACCCTGTCCTTCATAAAATCCTGCTAGTATATTAATAGGGTTCCTTAGATGTTTTCTTCCACTTCCTGGAACCCATGCTAAATAAGATATGTATCCATTTCTGGAGCAAAAGCAAAGTTTCTCTGATCTTTTTTAACCTTTGAAATTTTAAATGCTACTTCAAAATCATATTATTACTACTTAGTATAAGAATCAATAGAATTTAAATAGTTGCATTGCAAATATTACAGGATTTGTTTGAAAATCTGGACTACTCTAAATTTTCTTTCATGGTATTAACAGGGAGCAGAGGTACAGCTCTATTCACTCCACAAAACTGCATGGGACAAAATATTTTAAATTGGTAGCCAGTTCTTTAAATTTCAAAGTATTTTGAAATCTAAATGTCATTTTAGATTTAATTTTCTCAGCAACCTACAGAGAGAGCTATCTATTTATTCCACTTGAGAATGCAAGGATCTTAATGGTAGTTAAAGCTGGATCATTGCATAAATAGTACCTAATTTTGCTCTTTCTGGAACAAAACAAACTAAAAGAAAAATTTTTTAAAAACTCATACACTGAGTATGAGAACAATAGATGTGATTTTAATATTTCATTTTAACTGGAAGGAATAATTCAGTGTGTGACACCTGAAGTTTTTTTCCCAGAAGTTGGCTTTATACCACTGTATGTACTGTAACATAAATGTGGTCATTCTGGAAATACAGTGTCCAGAATCTTTTTCTAGTAACAGCTACTTTAACTGGCAACAGTGACACTGGTTTGTTCTTTGGTCAAAAATTGGCCCATGCTTTTCTTTTTGTTTGTGTTTAAGTATTGGATCTTCCTTCATTCATTTGAACAGTTCTACTGAATTGCTGAACTGCAACCTCTGTGAACAAAATAAATTTACCTTTGGTTCCTTTTTTTATAAACCATTGGTTTACCCTCCCCCCCCCCTCTCNTATATCTCCATCGCTTTGCCCCCCCCCCCCCCCCTCCCGATTTATAGATAAATTTTAACTTCTAATCTGTCCTGGACTCAGAAGACTGAGTATTTTTTCTTAGTTCCTCTATTCCTGCAAAGATTTATACTTCAAACAAGGAAAAAATTAGTGTGGACTTCACTTGGAAAATTTGAACTTTAATAAAAATATGCCCTGCAGATTTCACTACGTTTAACCTGCATTTCATCCAAGATCTTTTGAGTTCCCATGTGATGAGTTTGGATGATAAAAGAACAGGCCACATGAGATTGTGCATCTCATTACAAGGTAACACAGATTCAACACAGAAACAACAGTTTCAAAATAGCTAATCTCTACTTAGATGGCAAAATACCTTACTGAAAAGTTATTTCAATGATTTTGCATTTAATAAAGAAATTAATAGCAGTTTTACAGGCAGATTATATTTATTATACTTTCTTTGGCTACATGGCTCTGCACCCTCAGTTTCTGTGCTGAGACTGTCTTAAACATAAATTAATACTCTACCTCTTCAGAAAACAGCATTGATCTTCCTTTAAAGGTTGTTGAGACTTGTTGGTGACGGATACAAATAAATATAGGATAATGGTACAGGTCAGAGCAATTGTAGTTTCACCCACAAGGAGATTCACAACATCTATATTAAGTTTTCGATCCATAACCCTACTCCCAAGAACCACTGTCTTCACTGACTAACTGAAGGCTTTATATTAGCTTGTCAACACAACTCCTCACTCCAGGACTCTCAAATCTGGTAAACACCACCTAAAAGGGTGTAAAAGTTTAAAAGAGAAGTTGAACTGCTGCAGAGGTTCAGAGAAGCAGACTGCAACTCATTCCTCATATGAAGGCCAACTACCATGTTCTCATGGAATAACTCTGATTTAATCCTACTTCTGAATTCTGGAAAACCTTCTCTCTTCCTGTGCTCATTTTCACAGGTACAGTGAGGGTTTAGAAAGTATTCCATGTGATTGCATCTATTTTTTGTTGAATGGTTTTTGGCACCAAAAAGGCTAGATTTTATAACAGCTATATTTCCTTAAATCTTTCATGACTTAAACTAGCAATTTTTAGGTTCTTGTTTTCAAAAGTTCCTTATCATTGCCAGCTTTTCATCTACTAAAGAAATCAAATTTGTTCTGCTTTTATAACAGTACATTATGAATACCACATGGTGTCTCTGGCATATTTTGTAAATTAGTTTAGAAATACCTGTGGTGTTTCTTAGCAAAATGGTTGTCAATAAAAGAATTAGCAGTGATGACATTTAGATATTTATAGAACTCTCTGCCATTCAATAAGATTATAGTAAAGAGAAACCCCCGTGGATTAATTGCAATGTGCAGTTGATCTGTTATGTGCTAAAATGCCCCATTACTTCATAATATATATTCTGTTAGCATGTTCTGTCTTGCAAATCTATGACTATCAGCCAAAGCATTTCATTAGCTAAATGAACCATAATAGAGGTACATGTGTTGGTGATAATTTATGTAGTTTGAAGTGAGACGTGTTACCTTCCGAATGACCACATTTTTACGTGACTTTTCATTATCACTTCCAATCTTTCCAAAACCTGCTGAAAAATTTCAGCACTTTTGGTAATAGCCTGGTTACTTCCACCATGTGGGACATCAATTAGTGCTCCACTCCTAGTGAGGAGGGGTGGAATGAGCATGGGATTCTCTAGTAACTCTCTTTAGGGCATTGGATTTCCTACCCTGGAGGCTGCACTCAGAAGCAGATAACTCTAAATCTCTGAGACATAAAGAGGAAGTTCTCTGGCCCTCAGTAGAAGCAGGGACTTACCTGCCCTTCCAAACCATTTAATCATAGCCTGTTTTAGTCTTCCCAGACACGTGAATGTCTAGGGCTGAGCAGGGGCCGGGGACAGGAACCCAATAAAGTAATGGTCAGACAGGCAGTAGTAATCCCAGAGAAAGAATCAATGGGAAAATTATCAATATTGAATAGCAAAGATGACAGGGCATCTATGTAGCTCCAGAGATTTTGTAATACTTTACCATCTCAATCGATGTCAATGCAAGCATTTGCTAGTTTTCTGCTGTCAGTGTAAGAGGCAGTCAGTTTAGTGCATTGATGAACTCTGCTCAGATTTGAAATATACTTTTGCAGTCTACCTTTTTCATTCTTAATAAATTTTCAGGTGTTGCACTGCCTTCCTGAAATGTTTATATAGATAACATTAAAGTGCCACAGAGGTTTTTTTTCCCCCTCTTGACTGATGGAAAATTCTCAGTTTTAATAAATTCTTAACCTGAAAAAAATTTGGACAAAGGTTATTATTTGCTGTTGATCATATTTCTAACTAATACAATAGGAAAGTAACTCCTAGATTTATATTTCTTGGTTATATGACCATTTCTAATATACTGAGGTGTATACGAATTGTTTAAAGTCTATATCTGAATTTTTCTGATACTTTCTATGGATATCCGTTTTCAGTTCCTTACAGCTTTGTTAGAGTTTAATCAATTCAAGCAGACATTTTCAAGAAGACATTTCTAAAATATGCAGAACATATCAAGGAATAGTTCAGATTAAAATAATTGACATTTCCGAGGAGCAGGTTAAAAGAAAAGTGTTCTTATATCAAAATTAAAAAAAAAAAAGTTCACTTTTAAAATTTACATTTACATTTTAAAGGCTTTTTCAACTCAAAATTAAATAGTGTTTCATTAGCAATAATGTGACTTACCCAGCTTTAGTCACATTACAAAAAATACAAAAATTATTTGTTACTCATACAGAGATCTTTTTATAATTATCTGAATTACAAGAAAATGTAATTTTCTAAGTGTTGATAGGACTGTAGAAGACTTGCATGGTATTTACAGGCCTTTTTGTTCATGCCTTTTTTCCTTCTAATTCTTCCTCTAACCTGTGAACATCTAAGCTGGGGAGGAAAAGAGCTGAAAAGGTAAGAGTCTGTCTTTGTTACCAACATCTGCTGTTGGTAGCTGGCGAGCATGAAGAATAACAAGATGGATGTGATAAGAAAGGTGAAAAAGGAGTAATGGACAGATTTGGGAGCAAAAGGGAGAAAAAAATCACAAGGAAAAGAGTTGGGAAATAAGTGAGCATAAATGGTGAAGTGTGGTATAAAACAGTTCAAGGCTGAGAGCTGACCAGACCTAAAGCAGAGAAGACTCGGGTTGGGTTGTAGGAGGAGGTAAGCAAATATGCTGTGTGAGGGCAAATGCTAGAGAAAGAGCAGGGACAAAGGGCTATGCAGAAGGCTGTGGGGTAGGCTGAACCATTGTTGATTGCTGCAGAAAATTCACCTTCAAAACCCAGAACTGAATGCACAACTGATTGCATCTATACTTGGATGCTCCTAGCATCCAATGATGGAAGAAAAATAGGAAGCGTGCAAAATAGGATTTGAGACAACAGTTGCAAATGTTTTAAAAACATATGAATTTAATCAGTTCTGGCAATTCTTAACTCAGGTCTTAATTTTGAACCCTACATTCTTTTAAACCATTTTTAGCTATTACTCTTAGTGTTAGCATAAAATACAGATTCATATTTCACTCATTCAGAACCACAGACTGAGATTTAGGCCTCTTGCTGTTCCTATGACAACACACTCAGCTCAGTGTTTCTGTCATTTTCTAAACTAATCAGAAAGTCCTTTTTCCTCCTTTTGTGGTTTACCTGTTACACAGTAAAATCCATTGACATGTACATATAGCTAGCAGAGCTGTTCACTTCTTAAACATAGAACTCATAGCATCAACATGAAATATTAAATTATATAGCTATGGATTAAATGCCATGGATGTATGAGGATTTCTGTATCAGACCATTCTTGTACAGAAATTACATTACCCCAGTCAATTCTGATCAATGGGGAAGTAGGTTGTATTGACTCAATGTTTATCAGGTCTACTTGATGCTTCTCTAAAAAACCTGGTGTAATGTTACCCAGTTGTGGCCAGCTGGTATTTCAGAGTTGAAATCTTGGCTGAGTGTTCCTGTTTCGATCTGAGAAATAAGGAGTAACACCTGTCGTGATAAAATAACCATTAATTAAATAACATCAGGATGACACAATCTCTTAGCTACAGAGAGACACAAAAAAAATCTCATAGATAATAAGGCTTCTGTAACTGATTTTTTAGGGAAGGGATAGTGATAATTCACCTGTAATATTTTTACAAGGAAAAAAAGAATTTTGCTTTAAAAAAGCACTATATTGCAAAAACTGACATTATAGCATCCTGGCATGAAGTTTTGAAATTTCCTTCAGTTTCTGGGTTCAGACTCTATTTCTATAGTGGAATAAGCAGTGTAACATACTTAAGAGATGCTGTCATTTTTATTGCAACAGAAATTATAATGGAAAATGTAAATATTACTACTTTGACTTTTATTTTTTCAGAATACAGGTCAACAGAAAGGAATTATTGTCTGCTCAGAACACTACATATTTAGCCATGAGGATTTTTTGTTCTGTGCAAGATCCACATGAAGCAATCATATTCCCTCTGATCCTTTACTATATTTATATCTCATGTAAATGCCATTGAGGTCCAAGTGAATTTCATTTAGTGGATGCAACAATCTTTTTACTGTGATAACCTCAGTTTTAAGAGCTTCACCTTCTTCCTTTTTCAGGAACAATGCAGATTTTCCTCAAAAACTGAAAGCCTATTTGTAGCTTAGTCTCCTAAAGACAAAATTCTACTAAAATGCTGTATAAAGAACACTTTCTGATGAACACTTAATGGATCTGATCCTGAGGGTTTTAATTCTAAAAACCCTTTTCAGTGACAGATAATTTTTTTTATCTTGTGAGTTGCTTCAGGTCTATGAAGCTTCTCTTTTTTCCTGCCTCGGCTCAGCATCTTGCAACGTTCAGCCTTTTCCCCATCCTCTTCCTACTAGCAAACCTTTAGTCTTTTTCCTCATTTGTATTTTTGGCCAATTCCTCTTCCAGCAGAGAATATATGAAAGCTCTAAAAAAATAGCAAACTGATAGAAACCTCAGGAATTAAGATTTCTTACCTTTACCGTTTTTCTTCCTTTTACTTTTTTCATTAAAGGGCATATTATAAATCTATTTTCCTAGATAGCTCATGATATAGTTCTGGTGTGTCATAATTAGTTTTTATTTGATCATCCAGGTTTTATTTTCATCTCTGCTACTGAATTCTTTATTACTTGGATTAGGGAGAAAATAAAAAATGAGGAGGTATTTGCCATCTCCCAAATTGGCAGCATTTTAATGGGTTTTGCTCTCTGACAAAAGATTAATTACAAGAGTGTAGAGAAGTGGAAGTTACCTTCTAATTTAAGCTATCTTTCCTGATGTTGTATTAATGATGTAATACAGTGTTCTTCCTGCCACCTGAATTATATTCCAGGAGTATCTCTATTTCTCACTTTTAAAATCCTAAAACAGTTATCATCCTTATCTAAGACAAAGGCTACCTGTATTTTTCATTTGTAGGAATTTATTTTATCACTTCCAAATAACTTCTACTTCTGTGCTGGTTACACATAAAGATGTTGTTATACTATCTCTCAAAACAAAATCTAAATGCTAGTTGGACATCAAATCTTAATTCCAGTCATCCTTGTAATTTACATATCACACATCCCTTTCTTACCTGTTACCATCTCATCCCAGGTTATTATTAGGCTCTATCACTTTTGCTTCAGACATGGAATGGTAGGTTGCAAATGCATGTTGTCAAATCTTGAGAAATAAAGATACAGTTTGAAACTTTGGTTTTACTAAATGAAAAAGAGCCTCAACTAAGTTTTTACTGACTTTTCCCTATATTTGTGTTGATTTCAATGTTATTGCAGGCAGAATAACAACATTTGGATACATCACAGTCCTTCCCCCATACTTTGGCATATTCAGTTTTCCACTGTTTTAATTGAGTGGTAAACTGAAATATTTAATGTGTGCTAAAGAATGCGTAATAGAAAAGCCATTGCATGTTCTAACATCTGTTGATATCTAAAGTTCTCATTTTTTGCTGCCTTCAGGGCAGTTCCATTTCTC
This sequence comes from Toxostoma redivivum, assembly GCA_013397375.1. Lineage (NCBI taxonomy): Eukaryota > Metazoa > Chordata > Aves > Passeriformes > Mimidae > Toxostoma > Toxostoma redivivum. Next base: position 946,523 of record VXBI01010658.1, read on the forward strand.
TCTTTCTAATTCTAATATAGACTAGAAATATTGCTTGACTGAGATCTTTATCTCCTTGTTTGTATTCTCTTAAATCTGCCTTAGGCAGTTGAGGTTCTTATCTTTAGACATACTGCAAACAAAGCAATATCAGCTCACTTTGGACACAGTTGCAAACATTTGGGTTTATCTTATTACATCTACATTTTAGAAGCATCGGTCTCAGTTTCTGATATGTGCCCATGTTGCTCCAGGCTAGCCATTTCTGGAATGCACCAACTAAGGTGTTCCCAGGGAACACACCCTGATGGTACAAGTTCTATCACTGCTTTCGTTTTAACAAAATATATTGCAGTGAAGAGGTACTATATGAGCTATGCATAATGGATTGCCATCTGTGACGTTTGTGAGTCAGTCACAAGCCTTTCCAGTCTCCTTCTCATGGGATTGCAAACTACAAATTACTCCAGTTGTGTCTCTCTCTTCAAGAACTAGTTAGATGAGCCATTGCTTCATGACCAGGTCCTTCATTCTGGTAGAAACAGTAAACTAAAAATTTCAGGATATGGAAATATATTTCACAGATATGAAACCATGTGTCTTCAGGTCATAAAGAATTGCATTTGCAATCAACTGGACATTTTGGATCTTGAAAGTAGTTATTTAAAAGAATTTCATATTGGATCATATATTTGCTATTGCCATCAGTACTTATGGAAATTTAGGGGAAGACAGAAACATTTGAGATCTTTCTGCATATGTTACTCAATGTATGTGTACCCTGTCACTGGTGAGTCTGTCCTAGTAGCAGGAGCATAGAAAGTCCACTATAGGCATGGACAAGAAGGACAAGAAAGTCCACTGTAGGCATGACTGTGTATTCCCCCAATACAGTTTATGGCTCCTGGACTGACGATAGCAGATCTAAGTAGCTGGGATCCCAAAAATGGGATTTGTGATGTGAATAAAGTGGAAAAATAACTATTAAAGAAAAAATAGGACAAAAAATGTGGCAAGACTTGGCATCGGTTCTGGCTTGTATTTATGCCAGTATACCTTCTTTATGAGAACTTTCATTTTTTTCCTTCAAGATACAGATAATGATGACATTTCTCAGAGTTAAAAGAGGGATTCATATTCCAAAGTGAATTTACTATATTTTAAAGTAAATCTGATTTAATAGTTCCAGATGCTTTACTTTTCTGCACACTTGGTTTCCCAACTACATAGTTCCCCATGGTCTTTTATCTTCTATTTCATACCTACTATTTCCTTGGATTTTCTATTAAATGCATCCTCCAGGAAGATGATTCATAATGATTCAATGTCATCACCGATGTGAGACAGTGAAATGTAGATGAAGTTTAACACTGGTCTATCCCTGGTAATATATATTTTCATTGAAATATTGGGAGAAAATGTATATTCAGTGTAATATAAAAAAAGGATTAAAAGTTTCATACTTTCATAAATAATACTGTAAATATTTCACCAGATGAAGAGTAAATATGTGTTTGGGAAATATATAGAAATTAGATGGTTTCCAAGGCAAAAACTGAAAGATTCACATATGATCCAAATTTGGATATTGAAGTGTCGTGTGAGAAAGAAAGGATCATACTTTTTTTAAGTAGAAAACTCACGTTGCAACTGTGAACAATCATTGTAACAAGAAAATTGCCATATATCAGAAGGCTGAGGGATATGTCATGGAACTCTTGAGCGTACAGAATGCTTCTTATGATGTTTTGTTAGCAGTAACTATTTCCTTTGCAGAGGTATTTTGGATGAAGATGTTTCTGAAAATAAATGGATTTAGTTTTTATGTATGATTATAATTTTGATAATTTGCAATTTAAAAATTTATATTCTCTTTGATTAACAAGCTTGCTGTCTAGAAACACAGATTTTCAAAATACAAGCAGTGTATCTTAAAGGGAGTGTTTCCAATCTTTATTGTGTTTGTGAACTGCTTAATTCAGTGTTGTAGAGTTGCTATTCATGGTGTATGTTTGCCTGGATGAGCCAATGTCTTCAAATATGACGATAACAAATGGTGCTTATATGATTCATAATTTCTGAAATCTGAAACTTTGCTGACCTACTAACATTTACTAAAATGAGAAGAAATCAACCAAAGAAGAATCATTGCTACTATAGTGAAGAGTAATTTTTTGAATTATAGGAATATTCTGAAGTGAGGGAACTGACAATTGTAGTCATTATAAAAGAACAAAAAAAACCCAGAAGACAAAAAATCAAAAAACAAACACCCCCCCAAAAAAAAGCTCCCAAACCAACCAAGCAACAAACTAACCAACCAAACCCAGAAGACAAATGATAGAACCAGAAAAAAGGAAATAATAAATAATTGCCATTTTATAACTTTTTTTTTAGACTAAAAAAAAAATATACTTTCAGTTTGGGCACTGGATGAAAACTGTAATTAGTAGCACTTTTTCTGAAAAAGTCAACCTTAATCACTTCTGGCAACTTCACAGATCTACTTATTGCAAAATGATAGTAATCTGAATCTTCTGAAAAAAGTAAAACAACAGAAATTATCCTTATTAGAATTTATCACGTTTCCTGACTTTCACTGCTACACTGATTTAATTTTGTTTTCTGAATATAACAGTACTTATATTTTTTTCCTTCTAAATATCAGCCTACTGCAGGGTATCTGGGGTTCAATGTATGTGGTAGCAGATGACCTTTATAGCAATTGCAGCAGACAACATATTGTCAAATGGGTTCTTGTGATAAGACAAGCATTTAACAGGAGACATCCCTTTCCACAGATCTGATTTTAACACTGTCAAAAAGAAAACAGCTGCTTAAATTTAGAGAAAATATAGAAAAGAAAAGAAGCTATATTATGAAATAAAATGCATGGTAGTGAATAATTTATATTTTATTTAACCAAAGAATATTTAGCATTCTGATTCTCCTGGGTTTTTTTCTGTGTTCTTGTCTATATTTTTCTGTGATTAATTCTATAGATTTGAGATTATGGGCATTAACTATTGCATATTTAGTAGTGGAATTAAATCTAGACTACACACCAGAACCATAATTTCCCTTTTCTCTGGTTAAGAGGCCATCTTTCACTTTAATGATGAAGAAAACACATGTTTCTGACCATGAATAAGAAAACAGCATGAGTAGGATATGAAACCACACAGGGTGCATTATAATCTGACCATCAGTGTACACTACTGAAATACTAGTGGCAAGCCTAGGCCATTAACACAGTCACACTGCTAATTTGTTATCCTGTCCCAAAAAGCACATCATGAATGTCAATACTTAAAATATAACTCACAAATCTCTTTGATGGGAGACTTTTTTATTGCTGATTTCATGTATGCCTCTTTCACATAATGCGTAACATAATATGAAACTGTTTAATGTTTGGGGCCTGACTCTTTTAGGAACAAATAAGTCCCATAGCTTGGTTAGAATGAGCTGGAGGTATCTTTTTATATGAACTGGATATCTTACCTGGAGTTAATTTTGCTCTGATTGTTTGTGGAAATTTAAGAGAATTAGAAATTAAAAAAATACTATATCTTGATGAAATCCCAAATATACTTTGTGAGTTTTAAAGTTCAAATGCTTTAAAAATTATTTGTTACAGTCTACTGAATCTGTCTGGGGTGAAGTGGATTTTCTTCATAGCAGTCTGTATGGTGCTGCGGTGCTGTGTTTTTTATTTGTGACTAATATAGTGTTGATAACACACTGCTGCTTTGGCTCTTGCTGAACAGTGCTTGCACAGCATCAAGGCATTAGTTTGTTTTTTTGGTTTTTTTTTTCCCTGCTCTGTCCCAGTATCAGGTCGGTGATCCCAACGTCACAAAGGCTGGAAGTACGCCTTCAGTACAGCCAGCTTGAACTGACCAAAGGCATATTCTGTATCATTTGATGTTGTGTTTCATGGCAGAGGCTTGGGCAAAGGAAGAGGAACTGAAGGCATTTGAAGATTTTATCTTTGCAAGTAACCATGACATGTGCCGAGGCCCTGTTGTACAGAAAGGGGTTGAGCACCTTTCTGCCAATGTGAAGTAGGGAATAAGTCACTTACTTTGCTTTGTTTGGGTGTACAGCTTCACTTAACTTATTAAACTGTCCTCTTGAAAATATTTCCAAGTAGCAAAAAATTACTTAATTCCTAGGCATTATGTCAAGTCCTACTCTTAAAATAGAGTTGAATAATCATATCAAACATCGTGGATGCATATATTTGTCCATGAAGATTAATTTTATAGGTATTTACTTTAAAGTACAGATTAAACAAAAGAGTTTGCTACTAGTCAGATTCTGATTTTTACTTTTGAGAAGTTTGGCAGAGTTTCAGAAGCTGCAGAAGGTGTTCTTAGGTTTACTGAAACAGAGATTCTGGTCTTTGATCTTATAGTCTATTCAGGGCAAGAAAGGGAGATTCAGCTTCCCTGGAAAACTTTCCCTCAACTGGCTTGGTTGCATTCAGAAAATATGTTGTATCAGGAATGAGACACAACAATGAAGCTTTATTTTATTTGTCTGAATAGCTCATAATTAATTTCTTCAAATAAACAAGGTATTCCTTAAAAAAATCCCCAGAAAAGAAAAAACAACTCTGAAGTAAAGGGAATTCCTCAGCTTCTGTATTATTTAATATTTTTATAATAATTAGGAAGCTATTAAAATATCTAGTGAAATCTTTACCATAGAATTATTATTATTCAAAATTAATTTACTACTGGCCATAGAACAGAAGTAACAGCTTTTTCTATCCACTATTTTTTTTGTGAAATAATTTTTTTCTCTTTTTTTTTGCTAGATAGCTTGTGAAATAGCCATCAGAAAAAATAAAACAACTTGATAATATCCTTGCCCTTTGTTCTCTGACATTTTTGTGGCTCGTGCAGATTTTTCTCACCTCCTCCAGATCTTCCTTTAAGTGGATATGTAGTTCTCATGCTAAAGTATTAACTAGTAGGTTTAGAAAAGGGGATGGAAGTGACTTTCTCCTGTCTGTTATTCATCACAACAATAGATTCTTTCCTGCTGTATTTCTTCCTCCATATCTATGCTTTGGTTTTCACCTCCTACCTAAGGTAAAGTGCAGTATACTTCATCAAAGTTTCTCATTGATCATCTATTATGTATCAAGACAACTTTGAATTCTGATGCAGTCCTTCTAGTTGACACTTTATTACATTATCTAGGTTATTAGTAAGGCACTAAATAGGACTGGTGCAAGGCAGGTTGTATATGACAGTTCTTAGTTTAAGGCATTGGAGGTCAGTTGAGATTCTTCCTCCAAGGAAGCAAAACAGTTAATACTTTGAAACTAAAGTTCCAAGTATCTGTCATTTGGTATCTTTTTATAATTAAAAAAAAAAAAACCCAGAGCCTTATATTGGAGTTGCTATTGGCTTTTTGTGCTTTATGATGAAATTAAGATTGAAAATTTCATCCTGGATGGACTTAATCTTAAAACAACATATCATCATTGTAACTGTGAAGTAAAAATTCAAAGGCATGGTAGCTGTTCCAAAGCAATTGATTACCATGGACATTTACCTGTGGACAGTATTGGAACAAATACAGAAACAGATGTCCCATTTTTGATCAGTATGTGCAGAAATCAGCATGACAGGAGCTGAATATGGAGGGACTGCCCATTTCCTCCACTGAAATGGTTGACTAAAAAGCATACTTCTGTCTCACTGGACCCTGAACATAATTTTCCAACTGAACAACTTTGGAAAGAGATTGTTTATATCAACAATAAATTTATAGTAAAATGTCCAGTGCAGGATTTGTAGCTGACATCATGGCCTTCTAGGACTTATTTTTCTTTCCCCTTTCAACTAAGTGGTCCACATTTTAAACAGATTACTTCGATTTTATTTTACCTTTAATGAGATTTAATGCCATCCCCTACAGCTGAACAGCAGTAATACAACACAAAATCAATTTATTGTTTTCTTAGGCATTTAGAGCATAAAATGCCAAAGGTGTTAATGTGTTTGGAAATGTCTTATGGTTTCACTACTAACAAAGTGCAACAATTTCTGTTTCAGTTTTTTTCTCCCAAATACTCAATTTCTCATGTTCTTGTTGTTCTCTTCTCCAAGGAGAAGATAAGCTTTTTTAGAAAAAACCCTAGACATTTTTTTAAGCTCTTTCAAGTGCTCTGAAGATCCTGACATTTAGATATTTACTTAAGAAATAAAGGCTTTTTTAGCAATTTAGCATATGTACAAAAAAATCTTAGTATTAAAATCTGAGAACTGTGGTGACTATTAGACTCATCCTCTCAGTGCCAAACAGAAAAACTCTACTTTGCTTTTCTGTGTTACTTATTATGAAATCTACAAAACTGAGACATTTACTTGCACTGATCTCTGTACAGTTTTCTTCCCATTCATATCTCAAATTACCAAAGGATTTTGATGTTGAAATAAGTGATAGTTAGATTTCAGGGTACTTGTAGAAAGCTGGCTCTAAACACTTTGCAATTGCAAGCCTCTATTATACAGCAACAAGGAGAGATCACCTTAGCCACTATCCTTTCTGGGAGTGTTGACATTGTAAAGTCACAAATAAGGAATCTCAGATGAGAGTGATATAAATATAGCTCTTTTGTGTCAGTAACCAGGGGCTGAATTTGTAAATAAAACTTCAGAGGGTACCCTGGTCAGCACAGAGGGATAACTGTCACCTTCTTAGCAAAAGGAAGCAGATGGTTTTTTCAATGGCACAAATAGGTACTTCATACTGAAATTATTACTGCCAAGTGATGGCAATGAGATGTCTGCCTGTCTGTCCAAGGAGGAAAATGCTTCAATGTGATAAACACAAAGGTAGCAAGTATAAAGACAATCTGTCTAAGATTAGGCTTGAATTTCCCACAAGAAATAAGGAGATACTGAATTATGCTGATATACTTTAGGGACTGGTGACTTTATTTTCAGTTTCCAAGTATTTGATATTACATCACCATTTTAAAAGTAGCAATCAAAAAAGAACCTAAACCAATATTATTCATTAATTTGGGCTAATTTAAATAGTGTGAAATATTTTTCAAAACTGACCAATCAAGATCATTTTTTCTTCCTAATGCACAAGTTTTTTAGGGGCCCAGGTTCAGAATTCTTACCACACAGAAGCGTACAATTACCAGGCAACAAGTTTTGGGTGACTTTGTTGTCCAATAACATAGCATCTCAGTGGCAGATTTAGAGAAAAACATGCAGTTTTTCAGGGCAGTGCTTAATAATGTGTAAGACTATGGCTTCTTTACTTGTAATTCCTGCTTCATTCTGTATGCTCTTGCACCTTTGGTGATATATAGTTCCACCCTAAAGCACAGTCCAATCTAAGTGTAGAATGAAGTAGCAATCACTGCTTCTGGAAAATTAGTGTTTGAGCACATAAAAGCTGCAAGAGCATCAGATACAGTACACTTAATTTTGATTGCATTAGAAATGCATTGAGCATACATTTCTAATTCTCAGTTCATTTAAAATTTGCTTTTAAAGTTTCCTCTGAAACACTGTGGCTGGAACAAAGTAATAAGCCTAGTCCTTGTCTTTGTTTTTATGTACAAATTCAATTTTACACCTTTTCATACTCTCCTTGCAACCAACCAAAATTTCTTTGATGGAAGTATTTAAACAGAAAGAGTTTCTTGCCGTTTCCCCCTCCTTGTTTCCCTAGAGGGTAATTCTACTGCTAGGCAATACCTTGAATCACCTTGACTAGCAAACCAATAGACTTTCCCACACCATTACAAACAAATTTTATAGTCACAAAAGAATGAGTCACAACAAGCCAAGGGGCTAAGAAGGCTGCTCATGAACTCACCATAACCTTACATTCCTTGCATTGATTTAATGGAAAATGTCTAAAATATCTGTACCAGCACAGCAGGAAATACTGAGGACCATCAGTGGTGCAATTAAATAGAACAAATCACATTAATTGATTAAACATTCATTTGTACTTGCCTAGTGTTTTAAAATAATGTTAGACTAGCTCAATCTGACACTGCTAAGTATATGTAAAAGATAGAGGCAATTTTAATTTTTATTCCCATTTTTGGATAAGGCAATGTGTTGGCATACAAAAATGAAATCTGATTTCAAGGAATATTGATTAACCTGTAATTTCTCAGTAGAAGTAAAGGAATTTGAATAACCAATTTCATATTCCCTTTTTTCTATTGTAATTTATTTGAATAAAATTTTATCTAAAAATTATCTCTGCTTTGAAAATCAGAAGTTTAGAAATAGAATAAGAATGTGTTTCAACGTGGAGTGTATTTATACATGTACTTGCTTTCTGACATTCAGAACCATGAAATCTCAGAAAATGACTAATTGGAAGGCACTATTGAATCCAACTCCTGGCCCTGCACAACACCATCCCCAAGAGCCACACCATGTGCCTGAGAGCATTGTTCAAACACTTCTTGAACTCTGTCAGGCTTGGTGTGACCAACTCCCTGGGGAGCCTGTTCCAGTGCCCAACCACCCTCTTGGAGAAGAATCTTTGCCTAATAACCAAACTAAACCTCCCCTGACACTTCAGGCCATACCCTTGAGTCTTGTCCCTGGGCACCACAGAGAAAAGATCAGTGTCTGCCCCTCCTCTTCCCCTTGTGAGGCAGCTTTAGTGTGAAGTGAGGTCTCCCTTCAGTCTCCTCTACTCCAGGCTTGCACAACAGGACTGAAGGTGAGGACACATCAGTGAAGAGCAGAGTGGCACAAGAATCACTGTTAGATTTTTTAAAATTAATATTTTAACCCAAATGAAAATTTAGTTTCCTTCCACCTAATGAGTGTCACAGAGTCATGTCACATTAACTGTTTTTGTTTGTGTGGCAAGGTTTCAATAGCAGAAGGCTGCAGTGGTGGCTTCTGAGAGAAGGCACCAGGAGTTGCCCTCATATTGGCTCAAGCTCCAAGACAGACGCACACTGAGCCCTTCAGTGATGGGGATACTGCCACTGTAATAACATATACAAGAAGTGGTAAAAACTGCTGTGAAACAGCAAATGGGAGAAAGGAGAGTATGTGAGACAAACAGACCTGCAGACAAGATCCGTGAAGAAGGAGGAGGAGCTGCTCAGGCATAGAGCAGATTCCCCTGCAGCCAATGGGGCAGCCCATGGTGAGGCAGTTGTGCTCCTGCAGCCCATGGAGATCCATGCTGCAGCAAATATCCACCTGCAGTCCAGGGAGAACCCCACACTGGGGCAGCTGGATGCCTGAGGAAGCCAGTGATGGAACAGGGTCCTGGCAGGAAGCGCAGCCCTGTGATGAGGAGTCTATGCTGGAGAAGGTTTGCTGGCAGGACCTGTGATCCTGTGAGACATCATTCTGGAGCGGACTGTTCCTGAAGGGTTGTGCCCCTAGAAGAGGACCCACATAGCTGCACTTTGTGAAGAACTATCTCCTGTGGCTGGGACCCCACACTGCAGAAGGGGAAGACTAGGAGGAGAAAGAAGTGGCTGAGAAAACATTATAAACTGACCATAGTCCCTGTTTCCATCCCCTTGCATTGTTCTGGGAGAAGAGGTAGAAAATCTTGGAGAGAATTTGAGCCTGGAAAAAAGTAAAGAGAGGGAGAAGGTGTTTTTAGATTTTTATCTTAATTCTTATTATCATACCTTTTTCAATTGGTAATTAATTATGTTAATCTTGTAATCTTGTATATCTTGTATATATCATAGAATTATTTCTGTTGGAAGGAACCCCTAAAATTAACATGGACATATTCAACCAGATCAGGTTGGTCAGTCCTGTCCAACCTTACCTTGGTTGTTTCGAGGAATGGGGCATCCACCACTTCCCAGGGCAACCTGTTCCAGTGTTTCACTGAGTTTTCTCCAAGGCAAGACCGTTTTGCCATGACAATAACTGGCAAGGTATCTCCTTATCCTTATCTCAACCTATGAGCTTTCCATAGCGTTTTTTCCCCTGTCCTGTAAGGAAAGAGTAGTGGAGTTACTTGGTGGGTATCTGAGAGCCAGAAAAGATCAGCCCACCACCTAACAAATGTTTCATTATAAGTATTTTTATTTCTGCAAAATAAAAAGTGAGAAGTAAGAGAAGATATGGGGAGATATGGCTTAAAACGCAGAAGACTGGAGTTTTCTTCTGTCTGGCAAAATCAAATGTGAAGATTATTCTCTATTTTCTCTTCTTTTTTTTTGCCATTTATCAAATCCCTTTAAGTCACACTTAGAAAAATAATTATTTTATAGGTGCATATGTTGCAAAGAATCATTTGTACTGTGTTGAAACTAAGAGAGACAATACCACTAAAATTTGCATTAGGAAGAGACATTTTTCTATTTGACTTCACATTGTATTGTTAACTGGACCATAAAGACTAACGCCTAACTCCTGTAGCATGTCTCCCAGAATACTTACTGAAAATTTCAGTACTACAGGTACCACTTGTAAGAGAATTTCCAAACCCTTGATGTTATCCAGTACATTCAGGACAAGCTTTTCCACTTTCTCTTCATTCATATTTGATAGTCTTAACAGTAAGAAACACAGTCTTCCTTGGTTTCAGCAAATGGATTTTGCCCACTAAGGTAACAGATGGGGATATTAGCATACCCAACACATAAATAGATAATGACTCATGATTATTGTTGGCCTTTTGTCTTAAGTTTCTTTTCAAATGCTATATGGACTATCTGGCAAAACTCACAAAAGCAATAGAGCTCAGAGGAGACACTTTAATTTATTTTAATTATATCATTCTACAAAATGTTTTGCAGCCCATATGGTGGCCTCCTGTTCTTTTCCATATACTGTGGAGAGAGACTTGTGTCTTTATTTCCCAATTTTCCAGGTTTTAAATTAACCCCATAGTGTTCCATTTGTTTCCTCCATTTTTTTTCCTGAGAGTTTCCTAAAGTATGTGAGAGACAACTGACTGCCTCAGATTGTGAATTCATACAATCCACCAAGAGAAAACCACCCAGGGTGAACATTCACTTCCCGTTGGTTTGCATCCTGATTACAACTGGGAAAGATACTTCATAAGCAAACAGCTGCTTTTTAAGGGGAAAATAAGTGCCACTTTACATATTGTTTGTGTCATTACATCTATTTGTAAAATATCACAGAATTTAGTGGCATATGCACTGTTGGGTTGGTTTTTTTCCCTTCTGGTTACTTTAATTAAAACTAAATCCCTCCCCTCCCTTCCCTTCCCTTCCCTTCTTCTATTGACATTTTTTGAAGACTGTTTCATAAATCATATTTGTCAGTGTATTTTTGAAGACTGTGAAAAATCACTTGGCTAAAGGCTGCAGAATTCTTTGGATAACACTAAATCTCAGAATAAATCTTCTGATGTCTATCCTAATGTATACTGATGGTGATGTACTTAAAATTTTATGTTTCTACTCATAGCTCTAGATGGCACAAATTTTGTGACAGGTGTCATGACACATAATTGCCTTTCACTAGTGTTCTGTATCATGGACATTAGCTTAGCTTATGCTCTTACTTCATAGGTGACACCAGAGCTTCTACATTTCTAATTACCTCCTGGACTCTGAGCTGCAGTCATTACCGAAGCAGCAGAATGGAAACGACTGGTGACACACAACAGACATTTCCTGACCAGGTTCTGGCTCTCTGCTGCACTCCTGTCGTCATGCTCTGCTGGAACAAGGATATGGGAGCAGTGATGAGTCAACAGTGATGGCCTGTTCAAGCTAATTGCAGCTGCTGCAGAACAGGGTAAGGATGGAGGAGCTTGGGGACCACTCTGAGTTTCCACTCAGAACATTTTTAAACAAATTTTGGTAATATTCTATAAAACAGAGAACAAAATACAAGCTGAAAATCTCATTAAGTTTGAACGATGGAAATGGAAACTCTGCTAACTCCTGAATTGTTTGGCCAGAATTTCTTACTGCAAACTGGTATGGATGTTTCTATGAGATTGGATGAGCAGCTTCTGCTACATGACCTTTTGAACAAAACAGATAAGACACAGCACTTACAGAAGTGAATAAAAGTTGTTCTCAACTTTCTTCAGAATCTGAAAATTGATAACTTACTAGGAAGAGTGGGAGGAAAGGAAGACCCCTGAAACTGCCAGTTGATTCAGATATGTTTCACACAATACCATGGATGTATTTTCTAAAAGAGGGTCAAACTTTTAAAAATTGCTTTACATTTGTATTCAATTTTTACACTGATTTCAGTGTGAAGTTTTGAATGCTCAGAAGGCATGTAGTTCTGAATTTAGTGGTCTGAATTTGAGTGCAGATGTGACATTTTTGTCCTTTATTTTTATCTCAGCTTTTGCTCCATTTGACTCCAATTTTAACATTTATGTCTTTTCATTTCATCAATTTATGATCAGTTAGAGCTTTCAAGCCCCCAAATTTAATGAAGAACTCTTAACCCTTGGTCTGTGATATTCATAAACATTTCTTCATCTTGTTCCATTTTTCACTCACAGTACACAGCATGAGAATACAAAAATCTACAAGGTAAAAAGAGTCAATAATACCTAGCTGCAAAAGTGACTTTTGTTTGACAATTTTCCTGAAGACTGGAGTGATATATAAATATCCAGCAGACAAATAGGATCCACAGGGACCCCTTTAAGATCTTTATGAATATTTGAAAGGGCACCTGGAGCCATGGCTACACAGGGCAATCAATTGCTATGAATTTTTATTTCCCCAAGCACTCAAAGGGAATGGCATGACAGGTATATGTATTATCAGCACAATTCATTTAAAGAAACATGGAGCTTATTTTGATAGGACCAAGGGGAAAAAAATCATCATTCATAACTAATCTCCTTTAAATTGAGGTTGGCAAAGCTTATTACTTAATTATTGGAATTATTGTAAAACTGAATGCTTCCTATTATTTTTAGATGCTGTATAGTATTTTTTGAATTCCAGCACTGTTTTCTTAGAATTTGAAATGCAATCTCAGGAGCCTGCAGAAAAGAAACAGTTTTTAAAAAGAATTGAAAATCAAATTAGAAGTTGGAATTTTGGAGGTGTCCTTCTTTTCTTTCTCCTTGGCTACTACTTTTCAAAAAACCTTCTCCTCCTTCTGAAGGAGAAGAGTTCAGACCTTTAAGCTTATTTTGACAATCATTAAGTATTTTAAAATTACATATTATATCACAAACAATTAGAAATACTATTGTGTCACTGGAAATTCCATTGTTACTGTCATTTATGTATCTCTTTTGTGATACATATATGTAATAAGTTAAACCACAAAAATAATTATTCATGCATGTATTAAAGCTGTAAGAAGAAGCATTAAATATATTTAAACTCAACTATAGCACCATCTCTTTCTGTTTGGTTTTTTTAGAGATCTGGCCAGGTCCCAAATGTTGTTCTTAACAAAGCCCAAGTTCAAATGGTGCAGAACTAACTGCAGTAAGAAAACTTTAAAAAGGAGTAGATGTACTGCAGAGATACAATACTGTACACTTGATATAGAAATGAAGACTGTGGTTTGCTTGTATGGGTGCTCAACCAAATGTATAATCATAAAAGTGATTTGTAGGCACCTTGCTTCTTTGAGATCTTAAATTCATTCTCAGAAAGCTAACTATTTAATCTTCCACAACATTACTGGCTCCTGGAATTATTTGTGGAAGAACAAATTGAAGGATTTGAGGCAGAAGGTGTCAATGTAATTTTAAGTTACTCTAAGACACATGGTCCTTAGTTTTGACATTTTCCAGCTAGTCAAGCTTTTAGGAAGAATAAAATCCAAACCAGGTTACTGTTGTGTAAGTTGCAAATAGTACAAAATTATAAGAAGCCAGTAGGCAGGGATTAATACATGAAATAAAATATTTGCTTGGTGATTATTCAGGGTCCTCAGGGCATAAACTTTTTTTTCCAAAAAATCAGTCTGTGAGAGAACTGTTTTCTTTTACAGTATTTCATATCCAGAGGCCGCTGGCCATAAAAGGTGTTGAATCCATTATAAGCTTGCAGAATTTCTGAAAATCATGTCACAGCTGACTTTCTTGCCATTTCCTCATATCAATTCCATAAGTACAAGTACTGCAAAAGTAATTTCTTTTTATGCCTAAAGCTAAAATACAGTTGATATATACACAGATCACTGATCTTTGTTTAATGGGAGAAGAAGATTTAGTTAGGTGATTGTTTCTGAATATTGTGTACTGAGGTGTCAGCTCAAGCTCGTTTTGATCTACAGTCATTGGAAGATTGTTGATCTATGTACACATGAAAACCTTGTTCAATACTTAAATATATGACTGACTCAGAGGTCCTCCTGATCAAATAACAAATGAGCTAGAAAAACCTCAATATCAACTACAAAAACTTTTAAACACCTATTCTCCTTCCCCTGTAGGCAACATAGTAATTTAAATGAACTTGGCTATCAACCTTGTTACTGGAATCTCTCTACACTCTCCTCCTTACTGCAGTTGACAACTGTATCTCCATGCTATTTTCATATCCTTGCTTTCCTATTTACATTTAGCCTGTTATTAGAAACATATTTGACCCTCAATTTCATATTGATATATGCTAATGATTCAAATAGCCATATTGCAATTACACTGTGTGGGCAGAATTTCCCTTCATGGTTTCAATTAAATCTTATGCTGTAGAGCTGAACAAGGAATTATCTTCATTTCAATGTGTGTAGGAGACAGCTACAGATAACAGTGATTTATGCATATTGTTCTCTGGAGGCTATATTTATATAAGATTCAGGCCTTAGGACAGTGTTCTCAGTTAAGGACACAGAAGGAGAAGGGTGTTAAGATGATTAACATAAACAGAACAAGGAGAACTAGTGCTAAAAAGTCAAACTTTTTGAAAGTTTGAACACTGGCGAAGAAGATGGTCATGGTGGTCTCATCATTTCAAGTATTCAGAGCTAACCCGTAGAGCCACAGACTAAAAGTAGACCTAAGATTTTTCTGCCATGTAACACTGATGGCAAGACTGGAGATGCCTTTCCAGTATCCTTTATCTCACTGTTTTTGCTCTAGGCTCTTTGTTCTAGTTTCATGCAAGATGCCACATATTTGACAGCCCTTCTGTATTCTCAGCACTTAGTTTCCTGATCCCTTCATTGGTCTGATTTTTCTGATAGAAGTTTTCTCAATCCTCTCTTCCAAATGAGAACATGAACACTAGAATGCTTCTCTAGTCTGGAGGATTTGACTAGAAGGTTGTCTGTGATAAAAGAAACTTGAATAAAGCAGATTTTTTTTTTCTTAATTTACAACGCCAATAGAATACAAAACAGTAGGGTAAAGGCACTGGAGTGACATCTGCACTACTGAAAGTCAAATCCATTGACACTTTAGAAATGAGAAATACCTAAAGCAAACATATCTGAAGTTTTCCTGGCTCATACTAAAATCTGTGATTTTCTGGAACTGACTGAGAAACTCAGACAAAAAAAGAGTCACAAGGAAAAAAGAAACCACAGTGAAACAGGTGAATGATCAGTCCTCCTTGTAAATATGATGTTCTGGCTAGAGGTAAACATGCAGAAATTTTATGAGTTGAATTCTCACACCTGAGTGCATGTATACTAATAGAAAATTACTACATGGTCCGGTTCCATTTTTAAAAAAATTCCATTTTTATAATTATGATGTAGCTTCATTTGATGAAGGCAGTTATCTGAAAGCCACAGTAAAATCCTTGTTGTGGGACTGTAATAACACTGCTTCTTCATTTATATAAGTAAGACAAAGGATCTCTGCTATACACTTTTGCAATTAAGGATAGCAGTAAATAGGATCCAACTGTCTTAACAGCATTCTAGAAGAAGCTAGTTTAGGAACTGCAACACAGCCAAGAGGCTCAAAGGAACAACAATAAATTTAAATAAATTTGCAATCCAGAAAATACGAAGATGAATAAATTCTGCCTTATTTTTAGGGAGAAATTCCTCAAAATGGGTAGGAATGCAGTGTACTTGTTAGTTATACAGGTGGATTGTTTTTTATATGCATGAGTGGATAATGTAGTATGCCTTGCCAGAAACACAGAGGGGCTTTTCATGAGATTTTCCCTTGCTCATCAAGTGGACATATCCTGTCTTTTTGTTAGAATAAACATAGAGAAATGTTGTACTGATATGGCTGTATTACTGAGTAGTCCTGACTGGCAGGAAGATAAAGATCCTTGGATTTTCAGGTTGTTTTCAGTCTGCATTTCTTTGCTGCATTTGGACATTCTTGAGAGTATGTCTGGTCTTTCAAGGCCTTGAAAATCCCTCTCCTGCAAATCATCCCTCTTTTCATACTGTGAAGTTTTATGCTCAGGCTTCAAGATTGTTTTCATTGTCCTCTTTTTCTCTAAAATAGTTAATGGGAATCTATGCTGTATGCGATCTGACTGTTAATAACCTCTCTGGAGAAAAGAGAGGAAAGAAAGAATTTGTTTGCCCTGCTAGTAACCATCTTCTGCTTCCGAGTCCATTCTGTTAAAGCAGACAATCTTCTGCTGTCAGCTCTGTGCATTCCTCATCATTCCCTCCTGGTTTTTGTCTTAAAAAAAGGAGCAGCAGAGAAGTGCTGCACCAGTCAGGTGCAGATGTCAGGAAGGATCTGTGCCAAACCATATGTGCAAGCTCCAGATAGACAAGCTCTGCAGTTCAGGAGTGAGTCTGTGTATACGTATACACGCACACACATCACATTTATTCACTCAAAAAGATAGGATGGTAGAAATGAAGAGCAAGAAACAAGGAAAACCCCTTAGGATCTGCACACAATAAACAATACATCACTAACTTCCTTACTTTACATATCCTGGCAACAACAGCCAAGTCACTACACTGACACTATACTGTACAAACCAGTGAAGATTTAGATGATCATTACCACAAGCTATGTTTTGGGGGATATTTTTTTTTAGTCTACAAAAAAAAGGTGGGTTTGGTGTATTTATTAACACTTCTGTTGTATCAGTTATTTTTTATTTATAATTAGTCTCCAATAAATGATTTCTTCTAAGAGGAAATAATTAGCTCTGCTACAAGTCATTAATTTCCATGTATAAAAGTTGGCAATCTACAGAAATAATTTACAAGTCTAATGCAAGTTATGGATCTGTTTTCTCTTCTCTTTCCCCCTGCCCTGTTTCTGTCTTATTTATAAGCATTTTGCTCGAATTAATAAATAAACAATAGCTGAAATCTTTCATACTAATTAGCATAAAATGGCATTTGTTATAGCAATATTTAGCAAAGTGATCTGATGCAGGGGATTAACACTGGAACTAAGATGTGAATAAATACACCAAATTCACTAACCACACATAGAATCACCCTTTTAGATAAAGGTCTTGCATTTAATACAAGATAGTATAGCCCTGCTGTGTGGACTATGATAAATTGCTTAGTGCATGTCTGCTGGGATGTAAGACGACAAGATATTATTCTTAACCCCAGAACTGTCAAACATGATTATTTCCACGGAAGCTTGACAGCACTGAGAGTGATAAAAGGAAGCCTCTGTAGGGAAGAGGGCAGGAAGGAGACTAGAGGAACATTCTGCAGGTGTTTTTAATTGAATCATAGAATCGTTAAAGTTGGAAAAGACCTATTGAGATCATCAGGTCCAACTGTTAGCTCAGCTCTGTCAAGTCCATCACTAAAACCATGTCCCTAAATGTCACATCTACATGTGTTTTGAATACCTCCAGGGCTTTTGATTCAACCACTTCCCTGGGCAGCTGGTTCCAATGTCTGACTACCTTTTAGGTGCAGAAATTTTTCCTGAAACCTCCCCAGTGCAAATTGAAGGTATTTCCTCTTATCATATTGCCTGTTATTTAGGGGAAGAGACAAACCCCCACCTCATTACAACCTCCTTTAGGTAACTGTAGAAAGTGATATGCTTCCCTCTGAGCCTCCTTTCCTCCAAGATAAACAACCCCAGCTTCCTCAGCTTCTCCTCATCAGACTTGTGCTCCTGATCCTTCACCAGCTTCACTGCCCTCTGAACATGCTCCAGCACCTCAATATCTTTCTTGTAGTGGGGGACACAAAACTGAACACAGGATTTGAGGCGTGGCCTCACCAGTGCTGAGTACAGAGGGACAATCACTGCTCTGGCCACAAGGCTGCTGAAAGAAGCCAGGATGCTCTTGGCCTTCTTGGCCACCTGAGCCCACTGCTGGCTCATATTCAGCCCTGTCAACCAGCACCCCCAGACGCTTTTCTGAGGGGCAGCTTTCCAGCTACTCTGCCCTCTGCTTGTTGCACTGCATGGGGTTGTTATGACCCAAGAACCAGACACTTTGCCTTGTTTAAACACATGCCATTGACCTCAGCCAATTGATCCAGCCTGTCCAGATCCCTTTTTTGAGCCTTCCCACCCTCCAAGCAGATCAACACTCCTAGGCAGTTTGCAAACTTACTGCAGGTACCCTTGATCCCCTGGTCTAGATCATTGATAAAGATGTTGAGAAGGGTGACTCCAACAGTGAGACGTGGGTACACAACTTGTATGAATGACTGTTGTCAGAAGGGGAGAAGCCTTAATTTCTGTGGGACAATTCACAGGCAGTTCTATGGTTTCTAGCAGATCAAAAACCCTTGCATCTTTGCTGCCACATGAATCTTCATATCCTAATTCCATTGAGACATATTACAGGCAGAGCCTGTAATATTAGTTGTTTGATTTGTTCTGGGTTTTCTTTTTGCTCATGGAAAACAAATTTAGAAAAAATGGTATTGGCTACAGAAAGTGACTTCTACTATTAACATCCATCCTATATCTGCAAAAGTGAAGAAAGAAGTAATTAATTCATAGCAGAGCTAATACAAGGAGCCCTTACATATAGACCACTTGTGATCTCAACAGATTCGTCACTGCCAAACACTATGTATGTGAGGTTCCTGTGGTAGAGCTTGTCTCAGAGTGGTTGCAGTTGCTCATGTGGAAGCTGAGTGCACTGTTTTGCTCTTGGATGTTGAATGTCAAGCAGGATTTTCAGGAGCTTTCTGCCCAAGCTGGCAAAGGGGTGTTTGTGGGCTGCTGGGAGAATTGAGTGTCCAGTTGCCAAGCTCTTGGAGGGGATGGAGTGGGTGGAGGGTGGTGGCAGTCTAGTTTCAGACCCAGTGGCTACAACAAAGACCTTGAAGGACTCTGACATTGTTGTTGTGTCACACATGGCAAGAAATGTAAAAAATGTTAGGGGAAGAGCATGCACAAGTCATGTCTCTATTGGGCTTGATCAGCATGTTTTAACATAATACTGGAGGGTGTCTGCTTGTTATGATCCACCCCCAAAAAGACAAGGGTAACCCAGGTTTTTGTAAATAAATCCCTTAGGGTGGTTGAGAGTGAAACAACACTCAAATTGTTTCAATTTTTATTAATATATCAGTGTTTATAAATATATCAGTATTATAAATATATCCGTATTTATAAATAAATAAATAGCTTTTATTTTAGAACTATTTGATTGCAATGCAAAGCAGGTACGAGACCTTTCTTTGGTATTATTATTAGGCCTATATGTGAATGTGAATGTCCTGATGTCTGGTGTGAATGTGACCTTCCCATGGAGGGTGAGGGAGGACAACTTGATGATTAAAAGCACTATCCTGTCTCCTCAGGGTCTGCTTCTTATCTGTCTCCAAGCCTGGCTTGTGTCACTCTCTCTGTCTTATGCACATCAGAGGTTTCACCTCCACACTCCCAAAATCTCACCCCCTCCCCCTTTGAGCAAACTTGAAATTTCTGGTTTTACAAATATTAACTCTCCTGGAAAATCAATGCCAACATTATACATTGTGCTCTTCTGGCCTTATTCATTGTGATTATGTCAAGAAAGCTTAGCTTCTATACTGATCTATGCTTCTTGTTGGAATTTTTTTGGCTGTTGTAGTTGTCAGGAAAATGAAAGGTCACTCAGGACATTCTGTGCTGTGTGCCAAAGTACACCAGAAATTTAAGTTCACTATTCAGTGAAACTCAGTGGAGGGTTTAACAGAGCAGAAAGCAGCAAAACGACCTTCAGAAGCATACAAAAAGGTCAGGGAAGGGATGTCAATTAGGGCTTTATCAAATAGTACTGAAATAAGACTATGTGAGCCCAATATTACAACATTCCTTGAAACTAGTTGAGGATGAATAAAAGGGAAGTCAGCCACCTACAGGATGCCTCAGGAAGTCTCAGGTGTATTGTCACACTAGGAGATAAGAATTATCCAAGTCTACATTTAGTCCTGAGAAGTATTAGGGATTGGTGAAAATTTTGGCTAATTTTTTTTTTGCTTTTCAGAAGCAACTCATCACCAGTAAATTACTTGATTCTTTTGTTGCAGCTATCTAAAATTACATTAAAATGGTCCAGTAAAAATTTCTGTTGTCAACTAATTAAAATGTAGAAACTCAAGACTAAATGATTTCCAGTTGCTAGACGTTGGAGAAAACACTTCTCCTCTCTAATATAGCTAAATAAAGATTTCTTTTATTTTTGATGTGCCACAATTACAGTAAAATTGAGCTATATAGTTCTCTTTCCTCTAGAGCTTCCTAGCAGACAGAACAACCCAAACACTGTTGTAAAATAGTATTAAGAATAAATGAGATAAAATGAATAAACCCAACATGACTTAGAGGAAAACCCGTGGAAGAAAATTAAAGATGCAGTGAAGTGCTATGACTATGACTTGGTGAAGGGGGTCCAAGGTAACATCTTTTATACTGCATCACTGCTCTGGTCCAGGGAAGTCTGTACAAGAGAAGTAGAGTCTGAGGAGAAATACAACCAATAAAGAATAAGAGATGCATGAAGAATCCAGCCACAGGAATACCTCAGGAAATGTATTTGAATAGTGATATTTCATTTTTTGACTGAAAGATTAATTTAAACTTTGATAAGGAAAGACATATACTATTTTTATGCATTTATATGTTAGTGTTTGCCATGGAGAGAGCAATATAACATCTTTATTTCCCCTGTTCTTTTAATACTGAATTGCCTGGGTTGATTATGTGTCTTTAGCCTTGGATAGAGATAACCTGCCTGAAGAAATGTCTGCCCTTGCCTTCTACAGTACCCCTAATTTTACTAGCTAATTTTAAAAGGTTTGATTAATTTTTTTTTCTTTCTGCAGAAATCAGAAATTTATGAGGAAGATGCACTGTTCTTGATTTTAGAGTGCAAGCAACAAGGAGTCCATTAGATACATGAATAGGTTCCTTCATTGCAAAAACAAAACTCAGCAAAAAGTCATGCTCTGTTTCTTAGCTTTGATGGGATCAGGTTAATGAATATCTAGCTTCAGTTTTTCATCCACGTGTAAAATTATGTTTGTGTGGTGCTTGCACAAGATGACATAGACCCCTGCAAGTGTAGATAATCACTAAATACACCCATATTCCCTTCACTTGGCAGGAAGTCTAGCTGTCTAGTTACTCTTCCAAGAATATTAATACTTTTTCAGTTTTATTTTAAACAGCTCTTCAACTGAGAAACTGGGAAACAGAAAAATATAATTTGAGATTACACTGTTGGCTTGGGTTTTTGTTTTTCTGGAGGAAAGGCACTTTTCAATTTTTTAAAAATGAGAATTGATATATCAAATAAGGAACTTCAAAGATTTCTTAACTATTATATGTAACCAATATGTGTAATGTAGATACGCAATTATTTAATTAATACTGAGGACTATGAATATTATAATTAGTATTATGGTTAAAATATGTAAAGATGTATGTGCCTTCAGGTAAATTTTGATGCAGAAAATATTTATGATGATTAAGACTTGAATTTCTGTGGATCTTATCTTTATTTGTGGTGTACTTTATAGTCAATGGAGCAAATTATTCCTGCATCTTTTTTTGTTGTTGTGCATTTTTTTACAACACAGTAATTGCTGAAGTATTTATTTTTCAGATTGCAGAAAGCACAGCTGATTGAAACAGTCCTAAAACTTTGCAAAATATTTTCTCCTCATCACATTCCTCTATTTCCAAATGTCATATTTTAATAGTACATTGTAGAGGATTAACCAGGAAATTTTGATACTTCTTGGGATGTAGAGTCCACCAACCCATTGAATCAAATGCAGGGATAAAAGGACAACTGTCATTCCTATGAAATTTGGGTCGCCTAATGTGTAATTGAAAATAAAGGAAAAATATCACCAATACTGAGATATGGAGTGCTTTCCCTAAAATTCAATTAGCTTCACTTTTCATTTGAAAATTGGAATATAATTTCATTAAAACTATCCTGCTTGAAAAAAAAATAAAGAGCAGAGAAATCTCTCAAGCACCTTCATTTATGCTATAATGATACACTGGTTCAAGATGGCTGCTTTTATTGCTGCTTTCTATTTTATTTTTTGAATCCCTCAATGCTCTGGAAAGAATTGCAACATAAATCCTATGAAGGCTGGCAGCAAATAGAAATCTGGAGTGCCAAGTTTAGAGTTGTGTGTATGGATCACACACTTCAATTTCATTTTAACTTTAAGAATTAGTAATACTAAGAATGGTATTGTAGTCCTTAAAAATTCAGGACAGGGTAACATAAGAGCTATGCTTCTAGATCCCTTAAACTTTTGAAGGTGATGGCTGTTTAGAACCAGATTTCACTTCTAGATATTTTTAGAGATGTCAAAAACTCAGGGTCAGATGTAAAGGAGCCTTTGACCATGGTTGGAAGATTATCTTAGCTTCCTTAGCCTTCTTTCATTCACTCGTCCTTTCAGTTTTTCATCCTTTTATTCTCTTCCTTTTTCCTACTCAGACTTACTTGCTGAAAGTGTTCCTGGATTCAAATGGAAGAGTGTGACTAGAAAATATACATACATTTTGCCAAAATTTTGAAAGTGTGGAGGGGAATTATCTCTTTGCACCATCTGTGGTGATACATGAAGACATGAGACGGCTACAAGAAATTAAGTTAATGAAAAAAAGGAGCAAAAAAAATTCATATGTTTTACATAAAATCAATGTTGTAAAAATAACCTGATATCTTTATTGTAGGAATTCAAATAACTTGATGATGAAGCACTGATGATAACAAATTGTTATTACACCTGCTTCTGCTAATATTAGTAGTGCAAAACAATTTTGATTTGGAAAACTGAATGATACAGTACCACAGAGTCAAACAGATGTTAATGGACTAAAAAAAATGTTAAAAATACTTTTTGGAATGAATTCTGGAAAAGATGCACTCCATCTAATCCATATCCATTGGAATTGCACTAGGAACTAATTTAGGAACAGTTCAGATAATAAATGTTTTTAAAATCTGAGTTTGCTTTTTTGGATCACCTCATGCTGTAGAAGTTTGCATTTTTAAATCTATCTTTTGAAGAGTTAGAGGGTTTTATCTTCAGAAAACCTTTTGAAGATCATCATCCATCTTCTGAAACAAATGTAGCATTTGCTTGATGCCGTTGAATAATGGCTTCCTTTGAGCTTCCCAGTGATAATATTTTTAATGATTTTTCTCCTGCTTTTTTTCCTCTACGGAAAATTTCAAAAGTGGGCTGCCTTCTCTATGAAAGTTTCAAAACTTTGAAGGGAAAGGTAATTTGAAGGTTGACTTAATAAAAAAATATGAAAGCACCTGACAAAATGTCCAACATGAAGGAAACAGCTGCAACTTCAAAAGTGAAGTTAAAAAGCTTCAAAGTACATGAAGAGGAAAAAGGTTTCCTTAATCTGTCATAAAGCATCTTTTGTAGCAGGAGGCAATATGAAGAACAAGACTGAGAACTAAGCATTACCACAGAGTATACTCATACTTCTGGGTCTCTGGAAACCCTGAAATTCAACTGAAAAAACTTGTCTTTGGGCAGCCACACTGTCCAATAGAGGGAGGTTAAAACAAGCAACAAGCAAACCAAAACACACACACACATAGAGAGAAAACCAAACAAGTTATGTCAAAGACAAATTTTATTTTGACAAATTTGACCTGATCCAGTCAGAATGACTACCCACTATACTTGGTTATAAAAAGACTACTTAAAAATTGACCAGGTGTTAGAAGAAATTATAAATTAAAAAGAAAATGGAGAAAGAGACTTTGAAAAGGTAGCATAAAACTGACCTGACTCGAATAGGTCTCAACAAAGTTATAATGTTTGAAGTCTTTTCTAAAAGCTATAAAAAAGTGCTGCTATTAAATATATTAGTGAACACTCAATCAACTAGTGAATTTATTAAATGTGAACTGTAATTTCATGTAATTCCCATATAATGAGTAATTCAGCTATTAATTCAAGTAAAATAACTTTTGAAACAAAGCCCAGCCTCTTGTTCATGTCCAGCTGGTTGTTTTGCAAAAACACAAACTTATCTTTCTCTTCCTGTGATGTAAGGGCATATAGCACTTGCAATTAACACCTCGGTTTACAGAGAATATTCTGTTGAATCTTATTGTATCTATTGGTACCACTGTACCTCATTGGTTATTTTTTAAATAAGTAATTAGACTAATTTGTTTTGATAAAGTGAACCTATTTTCTACTTGGATTAGAGTTTTCTCATTAACCTCCTGCTCTCTTAATGTTTTTTCCTGTAGCTGTCTAGCAATGATACTTTCATTTTTTGGTAGAATCCTTTACATATACTGTGAGATTTAAGGTATTAGGAATTCATGTAATGAAGCTGTGATTGAATATCAAAATCTGAAGCCAAATGGTAAATTGAATTCTTTGTAACTGGCCTGAGACAAGTAGTTGAATTCTTTATTTATTAATGCAGGTACAGGTTCTTGCCTTTGCAGAGCTATTTATGGGCATTTTTTCTACTCCTAGCAGGGGTGCAGATATCCATAAAGCCACCAATTAGTGCATCAGTAAGACCTTGGTGACTTTGTAAAACTAATTTTATAAGGAGTGCTCAGAGTTCCCAAGAAAGAGTCCTCTTATAAACAGTTTAATGTACAGCTTAAATGCAGCCAGGAAAAGGGAAAACCACAAGTAATTAAAAAACTCAAATAGCATTTTTGTAGTACCAAATGAGCAGATAATATGTTCTGAAAATGTCTTTCAGTTTTATTGAATATTTTTGGTTAATGGCTTGAACAATGGAACATAGGGTGGAATGGGGTGTAGCCTCATAAAATTAGCTGATGATTCTCTTGTGGCATGAGCCACTCTTACTTTGAAGGTCAATGTGAGAACACAGTAGAAGAAAACAAGTTTCTTAGTTATATACCTAATTCCCTGATTCATATAGTATCCTTCTCCACATGATTTGCTGTTCTTGGGTGAGAGAAAAGACAAGTTCTTGATATTTCTTTGACTTTCCTGACCGTAATGGTAAGCAAAATGTTCTCCAGCTCCCAAGTGTGTGGAAATATTTTTAATTTAGAATACATCAGATACTGGATGAGTAAGCTTTTAGAGACCTACATTTTTTTATTGGAATTATAAAATGTTATTAATAATCACTTTAGATACATATTTAGGTTTCTCTTTCATCCTTAGTAATGAATGTTATAGTACTTCAGTACTATAGTACTTAGTAAATCCATACCTGCTGACTTCTTTTTCTTCCTCTTCACCTTAGTTATGTTACTGTAATGAATTGTTTTCTTTTTAATATTGTAAATTTGACTGCAGTGCAACAAACACTAAATCATAGTCACACCTTTAAGAAAAACCTCCCTTAAAAATTAATGGGAGACAATGCTTCGGAGTAGGGAACGTAATCTGATATTTTAGGAAACCTTTTAGTATAAATCATTTGAATGTATATTCATGCACATCGTTGTGGCAAACTGAGGAAAGGGTGTAATCTGCAATAATTTTCTTTAGTCCATAAATTTTAATAGTTCTGAAACCAAGTGTCATAGAGAAGATGAAAAATCTAAGCAAAAGATTAAGAGTAATCTAAGCAAAGGAAAAAAGAAAATAGAAAAAGAGTAGTCAGGATGCACATAGTAGGGAGACAGATGAGGGGAAATTGATCACAGAGAATTATTATCCACATAAAATAAAAAGTGATTGGAACACACTGCTCCATTTATCACATGCTAAATCTGTAGGCAGGATTTTGCTAAAAATCTTGTACTTATTCTCTGATGAGAGGGTTTAAATTTAAATTCTCAGGTCAATAGTTTTGCAGCATTAAATTTGCCTTCAGCTAAATTAAACAAGTTATATTTTCAATTTCATTTAGAAGGTAAGGATGGAAAGTCTATAGATACAAATGGCAGGAATATATCTAGAGGCTCTAAGGACCAATTCAAATAGGTTAGCCTCAAAAGTGGCCTTTTTTATTACATTACTCCCATGAGAATGAGCAGTAAAAGCCACTTCTCTAGTATATATCAGGAAAGTGAACGACACATCATTTCAATTTTTGCCTCTGAAGATGAGTGAATAATGCCATTAGTCTACAAAGAAAGTAGACCTGAAAGAGACAAGGGCCAGCAAAAAAAGGTTTGATCTCCTTGGAATGTATTCATGTTATTAATGTGCTTGTTAAGAACAGCTGAATGATCTAGTGAAGCACTGAGATAAGACCTGAATGGGCTGGGCCAAACTGAAGAAGCAAAGAAAATTTTTAGTTAAGGCTTAAGTATAAAGAATATAGAGAGCAATTTACAATAACAACCTCTCCTTACGTTGTGGTGATCAGAGATGCAGATAAGAGAAGGTTCTCTAATCAGAATTTGTAGCCATTGTCAAATTTTAGGTTTTTCCAGGAGCCATTAGCCTTAGGGGATATGCACCCCCAAGCATGTGACCATGTGTGATATTTTTGAAATAACATCCAGAACTTCCGTTATGGACACTGATATTATGGATTAAGGCTTTAAAAACCCCACGATCTGTACATTTCTGAGAAAGTCATCAAAATTCTAAGCATCTCTTGTCCACCCGATTCATATGTATGTATGATTAATGACTTTGATAATGAGAATCAGCCATTCAAACTCCTCAAAACAATACAATTTTTTCAGGATACTGAGCAACAAAGCTAGGTATTTGTATCACTTTCCCTACACAAAGACCTATTGCATATTACTTTGATGCTTGATCAAGATGGCAGGATTAGACTGTCTTAACAAAGAGATTTAGTAAATTAGACGGTATAACCAATACATAAATGGTATTACTCTTGTTTTAATCAGTTGTACCCAAAATATGAATTTTTGCAGTAGAATAATTTAGGAATTTAAGAAAGAGTTAAGTATTTTCAGTTTTCTGAATGCAAACAAGGTAATACTATAAAGGGCCGTTTTGGCTGTTTCATTATTATTAATATTTTTTTTCCTTTTTTCGGCATTATGTAGTGAAATGCTACTTTCTTTCATGATACATGGGGTGTATCATGATGAGGTTAGTGCAATAAATACTGCTTTTGACTAGACTAGAGCACAAGTGCAGCAAAGATGTCTAGATGGCTGTTCAGATGAGAGAAAGATTAGTGTCTAACATGCCACTTCTGGTCCTTAAGACTCTGAAATGGGTGTATATAACATTTGAGGAGTTTTTTTCCCTCAGTATAATTTATTTAGTTGCTTCCAGAGCAAGCTGTGGAAATGACAAAATGGACAGGCAGTGCAACTGCTTAAACACTATGCTGTCTAGAAAAACACGAGCTCTTCAAGGGTTGTTTGTGGCTCTTGAGGAGGAGAACGACAATTATCAGAAGAGTAGCGGGCACAAGTAAAATGTTGTTGGGTGCTTCGTAATAACAACTTCCATGAAACAGCCTTAACATAAGTCCCTGATGAGTTACAGAAGCTTAATAGTTACTCTAAATTGTCTGCAAACACATAAACGGTTCTGAAGTGACTAAATTCTGGAAAATCTCTTTGCAACTGCCTAGGTTTCTTTTTCTAAATATGGCACATCAGGGATTTGAATTTTTCTTTTTTCTTTTGTTATCCTTCAGGAGAGAGGACCTGCCTGCAGAGGGTAGATTATTACTTTGACTTTAAAAATCAATTAAGAACCTTTTCTTCTTGTCAATAGCTATACTGTACACCACAGATTTAGAAAAACCTCTCAAGTTTTTATTTCCCTATTTCTGAACATGATTATAAACAATCTAATTAATTATGAGGTCTTCCTGTCTTCAAGAGTCATGCTTTACTCTATTTAGTATTTCTGAAATTATCTTCTTCCTGAAATATCAGACTAAACAAGCCAAAAACATGTTGCAGACCTAAGAATTGCTAAATGTCTGTATAAAGAATGGGGTGGAAAGTGAAACAAAAAGATTCAATTTTGCCTACATGTATATGCTTTGACGCCTGCCCTAATTTGATTTCTACTAAATTTTACAGTATACAGACACAATAAAAGTTTCAATCCATTTTTAAGGATAATTCACCTATGAGTACACAACTTTTTAGTGCTTTATTGCAACAATAGCTTTATAATGTATAAGCCTTAGCATCAGAGACATTGACAATCTTGAGAAGGAGGACCTGTGCAAACCTCACACCTGGATTGATTTAAAGTACAAATACAGGCTGGGTGGAGAGCGGATTGAGAGGAGCCCTGAGGAGAAGGAAGAGTTGGCTGATGAGAAGCTCAGCATGGCCCAGCCACTTGTATCCTGGCTGCATCCAAAGCAGTGTGGCCAGCAGGGTGAGTGAGGGGATTCTGCCCCTCTGCTCTGTTCTGGTGAGATCCCACCTGCTGGATCCCACTCTGGGGTCCCCAGCACAGGGAGGACATGGACCTGTTGGAGTGAGTGCTGAAGAGCTCAGCAAGAAGACCACAGGGATGGAGTGCATCTGCTATGAAGACAGGCTGAGAGAGCTGGGGTTGTTCAGCCTGGGGAAGAGAAGGCTTTTGGAACACTTTATAGCAGCCTCCCAGTACCTGAGGGGGACCTATAAAAAAAGTGGACAAGGACCTTTAACAAGGGTATGAACAAGGGGGAATGGCTCTAAGCTGAAAGAGGGTAGACTTTTATGACATTTTAGGAGGAAATTCTTTACTGTGGCAGCAGTGAAGTATTGGAACAGGTTACCCAGAGTAGTTGTTGATGTTTCATCTCTGAAAATGTTAAAGGCCAGGTTGGATGGGGCTTTGAGCAACTTGGTTTAATAGAAGGTGTGTGTCCCTTGTCCATAACAGGGAGGTTGGAACAAGTCAATTTTTAAAGTTCCTTTCCAATCAAAACCATTCTGCAATTCTATTAATCTATGCTAATCTTTTTAGCTCCAGGGACTATATCAGACATGGGATGTAGTTTTCGTTTGCCACTGATGTCGGTTCATTTTCTACTATGGCTTGAAATCACTCCTCAACAAGAAATAATTTGATGGTATTTTACTCTAATTGACAGTAGTTGTGGAAAAGTAGCGTAGCATTGTCATTTTCTGTCCAGAAATTTTCATGGTTATTTTAAATAGCCTGATATTCATTCTATGGTTAGTTTAAGAAGTCCTGTGCTTTCTAAGTGTAAAGAAATTCAGAGGTAATACAGCAGGCTAGGAAAAGCACTCTTCTAACAAATCTAAAAAAGATGTTTAGATAATATTAGATAGCAGAAGGACAATCAGGATGAAACCCACTGGCACACTGGAGAGAAGGTTAAAGTACATCAATATATTGTATTACATAAAGCAAGGGAAAGAGAAAGAAACAACCATAAAGAAATTATTTACTGACTCTGGCATCTTCGAGGTTCTGAGTTCTCATGTTTGTCAGACATTTATTCATTTACTATAAATTCTTCATCTAGTACATAATGCACACTTTATTTTGATTTCAGTTGGGATGTAGATCCTACGGATTTAGTGATTCTGTATTTTTCTATACTCAAATTACCAATAAATATAATGGTGTAAAAACTGGATTTATACATGTATTTTATCTACAGTTCTCTTAAACTCAAAGAAACTGCTCATATGAGATAAACTAGAAATGCAATCCATGTAGACAAAAATAATTAAAGGGCATTCTAGATTTTTTTCCTCCTCTAATGTTGTATTTATAAAGGTAAAGATGCTCATACCTTTAGGGAGAAAAACCTTTTATCTGTAGCTGGGTTCAAGCTGTTTAAATTTTTATCCAGTAGGTATTTCCACTGGCTTATTTAGGTTTTCTTATATTTGCAATAAGAACACATTTATGTAACTTTATAAAAAAGGTTCCTAATCTATAAGTTACCTCTTCATATGGTTGATTTGCCTCCTACAGATATCTATGCTTTGTATCAGCCTTTGAATAGCTCTTATATTAAATTACAGATAAATTCTGCATAACAGGCAATTTATGCTTCTCAAAAGAATGCTTGTCTCATGTCTTATTAGCAATTGTGAGGGTGAGACGTTTCAATTGAAATGTTCTCTTTTGTCCTAAGATTCTTGAGCAGTATTTACAGGTGGATGAACATTTGTATGGATTATTTTGGACTGCTTAAAGTGAAGTCATAAACTACAACACGGTATTGTACTTAAAGGACTTTTTCTTGTGATTTTTGTTGCGGTTTCTTTGAATCAACATTTGAACAGCCAGATTTATGATAAAAAAAAGACATGAAGTCTCTTAATGTCTATGATTTTGATTTTATTTTGCCTTTTTTCATATACTAGACAGCTTTTGAACTACTAAGTCCATATGGGATTTATGAACAGGTTAGAAACTTAGTAAATAAAATACTGAGAAGATATCAGTGTTATTGAAAGAAGAGTTCTTAGAAGTATCTTACTGGCAAGTCCTTCCATCTGTCAAGATTTCTGTTTCTTTAGGCATGTGTTTATTAACAAAAGAATTAAGTTTCTTTTGGGAAAAAAGCCTAAAACTTTGGAATAAAAAAATAAAAGTACAGTTTTAAAATGTGTTGATAGAAAAACAGGAAATAGTTTATTATGATTCAGACAACAGTCTTCTTTTCTTTACATAAACAAAAATATTTTGATGGCACGAGATCTAAATTAGGAGCCAATAAAATATTTCCGATATATTAAATAACATGGTAGTTGTGTTATCATTATTTATTTTTCTTTGCATTCTCCTTTATTTCCAAGGGTCATTCAGACTAGTTAGCATTCTTCTCATGAGACAGAACATTAACTAGAGAGGCAAAGGTTTGTGGGAAGACTATTTGTACCTTGGCCACTCTTGGGTGTTCAACCTCATTATGTGTAAAGAACTCATAAGCACCTATAACAGCATGGAAGACAAACAGTTGTTTGGGTTCCTGAACATCAATGAATTCAGTGAAACCCATTCTTTCAGTCCTTGGCACAGACAGCTTGGGAAGAGCTACTGTTGTTGAATGTAGAAACTCCTTTAAAATGGATGCAGGCTTCTAATGTCTTATGATGAAGGATGAGTCGTGCATGCATTTCACCCATCACATCTCCCATCACTCCTAAAAATCCTTCACGCAGTATGTCTCTCGGAACACAGAGTGATGCTTCTGAGTGATAAATTGCCCCTCAATGGAGCAGTGAGTATTTTCAGTGGAAAATTATGCAACACATCAAAAGTAAGGGTTTGGGTATAGTCTTTAGTAAGCAAAATTTAATAAGAAATTAAATCAAACTCTGTGCTGATTATGTTATTCATTTGCATATTTAATTCAGTAAGCCTCCTTCACTCTCAGAGTACTGGAACTCAAGAGTTTTCATCTTCCTCCAGTGACATACAGCAGAAGGGCTTATTATTGGCTTACTCCAGTCAACTACCAGTCAAACTCATCACTTACATCATCATGTATTCCAGTTATGGCACATTTTGCAAAGAAAGGAAATGAATGACTTGGAAAATATTTAATGAATGGGAAAAAATATTACAGTTTAAGGGAGGAGTTAGATTTTTTAAATTTTAGTCTGTTTATTTGTAAACATCAATTTTTGAAACACTGCACAGGTTGACTGATGAAAATGAATTCATTTGAGATGCTATTCTGATGGCTTTGCCAGCAAAACCATGTTTCAGGACTCTTAATCTTGTATTCAACAGGGCTTAGAGATCCTAAATAATATTTATGAGTTTCTATAAGCTTTTTTGCCAATGATTTATTGCAGATTGGATTTACTCACCAAATTTTTTGAATGTATGTTGATATATGGTTTTATTTAACTTCAGGAGGAGGAAGGAGTCCTCATCTAGGAAAAAGAAAATTTAACTATCATTCTACCTTCTGTTAAAGAACGGACTATATCTTCTAAGTGATTTTACTGATCTGTAGAATCATTCTAGCTATTTCAATGACTATTTTATAAGTAAAGGATTATGTTTTAAGCAGAAAGCACTGTCTGTGAAGCTCAGTTAAAGGTATTTATTGTGATGAGCGAATATAGTTTTCTATTGCATGTGTGATAGAAACAGCCTAAAATAAATTACATTGATCATGTAATTATTTTCATTTTCATTATGCACACTAGTCCACCTCCTGAAGAGTGGGTAGCGGAGAGTCTTGTCTCACCATCCTCGATTTCAGTTTTTTCTTTGGCATAGTCTTGGGTGATTATCTTAACTAATGTCTGAAAACAATTTATCACTGAGAGCTAGTACATTACTGGATGAAGCAGAGGTTGCTTCTTCTGCAAAAATCTGTGTTTTTCATTCCTCATAGTATTTACAAATATATTTGTACTCGTTTAGATTTTTCATGTCTTGAGAATTTTTTTATTCTGACAAAAATCAGTAAGGGAAGAAATGTTTCCACCAGGATAAATAACATATAATTTGCTTTAGGTCATCATTCTGCGTTTGGTGGTATGGATTTTGTGGGTTACATTTTTAGTTCTTTTTTTTTTTTTTTTTAATTTTTATTTTTGTTTTGTTTTTGTTTGTTTTGAGTATGTGCTTTTTGGTTTAGTGTGGTTTCAGAAGGTAGATTAAAAAGCATCTGAATTTTGTCTATTTAGTATTCTTTTCATGTAAGACTATGGAGAGGAAGTTTTTGTGCACAGGAACACCTCCCCAAAAGACTTTTTAGAGGCTTTTTAGAAAGTTCACATAAAGTAGGCATAGCTCTGAGGAACTGGACTGGTAGCAGAGTGAAGGTTAGGAGACATTCATGATGAACACAATTCGTCTCATGGCTGTCCTTACCATAGATGCATACAACAAAATGCATTCACTGAGCATAATAAAACGCAGTCACCTTTGCAACATTCCTTATGCAACAGCTGTTTAATTGTGCACAGCAACACAGCAGTAATGCACAACCACTTCAGTGGCAAAATATTCCCTTCACTATTAGAAAATTATGCAGAGAGTTAATAATGAGGGGCACAATGCAATTAGGAACATTCTATGTGAGTGCATGAAGCACAGAGCATCCAACCGAAAATATGTATTGGGACATATAACGACCATAATGGCCCAGACACCAGTTTGTCTGAAAGAGCAGCCTTGAATGTGGGTTTCTTAGGTAGTGTGAAGAACTCTTAAAAAGGGCAGAATTCGGAGCACAAACACCCACACATTGAAAAAAAAAAGGGGCAAAATGTTGCACTGTGGAAATGTAGAACTTTCCCATAATTTTGTATGTATGCAATTAGGAAAAAAAATTCAAGTATGCACTTTTATATGACATTTTAGTTATATAAAAAGAAGTAGAATCTCAAAGTCCCTGTGTAAAGCAGCTAAAAAAGATCAAAGTATTTGAGTTTATGGAACAGTGAGGTTTGCAAAATTAAGTAGCAGTTTGAACTTTGACAGCTTAATTTTTCAAATCAGCCTAAGCTTCAAAGGATTTATCTTCTTTTAGAAATATATTTGAGGAAAAAAAAAAAAAAAGAGGCACAGCCTGACATCTACTTATTGTCTCCATATTGGAAATTCCTTTTCTTTGGCATGCCTTGTCTCTGAGGCTTGGATTTACAAGCAACTAGACACTGCTACGCAGCAATTTTCAAATCCATACAACTTCCTTTGAGGGGAAAAAATATGTTAGCCTCAGGTTTGTGCTTTCAAATGGACTTTCATCCTCAGCTGTTTCTTTTCATTATTTGAGGGTTAGTGCTTGACCTTGCTTTTCTGGAATGTGAATCGGGACTAAAATTATACTAATTGTTCAGGAGGTAATTGTTCAATTCATCGTTAAGAACACAAATATAAAACAGAACTGCTGTCTTAGAGTGTAAAATAAGTAGGTGCTATCAATGTTAAAAGTCAACGAGGATAGAAATCACTTTGCATTTGTATTACTGTAACAAACCAGGCATCTGGGAAAAAAGTATTCTCACATAATTCCAGAGAGCATCCTGTAAGCACAAAACTTAGAGGGGAAAAGGTTACCTTTGGCAAATGTTAAATAAAGGCTTCAAGCAGGCAGAAGGCACTTGATAAAACCGAAATTGGAGCTATTATTTACATTTATTCTCAAAAAAGTAAATTGAAATTTTCTAGCTGTTACCAGTTTTTAGGGGTTTGTGTCACTTCTTTACTCAGATGCCACTTCATCTTGACTTTTATGTTTTTAACATTCTGAAAGCATTATCTTTTGATGGGTTTAGGTTTATTTTTAAGCTTGACTAAAAGTAAGTAACAAAAAATGTGCTGATTAAACTTTTGAAAGGAGAAGTAATTGAAAGACTGGAGATTTCTGGCTTTGGAAAAGTTGGTAATCACTTAAGCTTAATGCCAGAAGCAGAACTGTGTGTTTATGTGGTGTCAGTGCACATTTAATTTTGTTTGCTATTCTCTGTAACCTCTAAACTTGATTTTTTCAATTCAGTTTTAATAAGAAGCTAAAAATCTCAAGTAATTCTGATGGCATCAGGAAAAGACAGGATCCAGCACTTAGTGCAGTGGTCTAGTTGACAAGGTTCTATTTGGTCATCGGTTGGACTTGTCCTCAAAGGTTTTTTCCAGCCTAATTAATTCTGTGAGAGTAGATGGCAGAGGTGAGACCTGGTCCATAAGAATGAATGAAAGGGATATTTGTGACTCTGACTGCATCCTTATAATAAATATTGGAGAGTAACAGGAGCAAAACTGTAGAGTGAAGCTTTTGGTGTTGAAGATCCAAAATCCACAGTGCCTGTTGAGGATTTCACTCCAGATCTAGTATAACCCAGTTGGGCCTGTTGGATTTACCAGGAGTTGAAGCAATATAAATTAATTTCAATAGTGTATCTTCCAGTTTACTTTATTCTGAAAGGAAAGCTGTTTATATGTATCAATTTCTATGATATGAACCACAGAGATGTAACAGGAAAATTCAAGATTCAAGAAAAAAGTTGAAATTTGAACTGGAAATTGAGTTTCTCTTCCACATTAATTGAGTGCTGTTCACCGAATTTGCAACATAGGCATTTCAGGGTTTTTAAATTTTGGATTAGTTTTAGTTTAAATACCCTTTTGTATGTACAGTCTAAGAGATGGACTCCTGCAGTTCCATTTTATCCATAAGGAATCACAAATCAATGGATATCAAGTCAGAGATGTTTGCAAAATAAGATTCAAAAGAGCAGCCCAACTAGAACACTGATGGAGTAGCCTCTCTTATATACATAACTCTATGAACGAGAGCCAAATATAATTCCTGTTTTTAAATAAATGTCAAGTCTATACTGAATAAATAAAACTAAGTGCATTAAATGAATGACTTAAGTCTTGCATATATTGTTCTTTGGCATTTGTTTACTACAGATCTTGCTGTGTCTTTTATAATATCACATTTGAAATATTGACTAATAGTTTTATCCTGATTGTAAAATGATAACAATTGCAATATCATTAATATAATTACTTTATTAGATAAAATGGAGAACTGGGTATGTTGATTTAAAGCTGAGAGGAACGTTGGAAAAATAAGAATGTTTTTGAGGGTGTCTGATCTCAGCATAAGCTTTATTTCAGTGGATTTCTCTTTTCATTGTGTGAGCAATTTTTATGGCTTTCATACTCTGCGGTGAAAGCACCAGGGCTGAAAACCAGAACTGACTTTTGTAATCTCTATAAATTTTCAATTCAGTAATATTGTCATGCATGATTTAGCAATTTATAAATTCCGATTTGCATTAAAAAGTAGACTTCCTATATCAGGATAGAAGTAGGATTCAGTAAGATTGTGCAGAAATTATATGCTTCTAACTAACTCAACTGCAAAACATAAATATCCAAATTTCCCTTCATTAACCTCTACATTTATTTTACTGCTTTAATCTTGTTTTCATCAGGAAACAATAGTTTCTTAATTATTTTTAATTCCTAAAGAAGAAAATAGATTTTTCTTATACATATCAAATATGTATCATATCAAACGTGTTTTTCACCTTGTAAACTGATTGCATGAATGTATTTTTAGCTTTCATTTCAAGCATCTCTCATCTCAGAAAAAAGAGGGTAATTTTTTTCAGGTGATTAGCCTGGACTTGCTTTTCACTTCATCTCTCAGTTAATATGTGGGACTTGAACATTAATGTTCTCTAGCTGATTTCCAGACATTAACTGGAAATTCTGTTCTTCCCAAAAATATTTTCATATCAACCTTGCCTGAGGACTTTGATACAGTAGTACTAAAGATGGATTTCTAAATTAAGCATCATTATAATGATGAAAGGCTCTTGTATCTGATTTCTATTATACACTCAGCCTTTATTCAGTTTCTACTATTCATTAATAAACTTAGACTGATTCAAAGTGTTTCTCAGATAAGAAGCTAAAGCCAAAAATTTTAATCCAGGATATAATAGGTTGATGATAATCAGCATGATTGCTTTCTAACATACAGTATCCATGTTGAAAAGATAGATAACGCCAAAATTTGAAATCTTTTCTTTTCACTATCAACAGAAAGAGGTTTGATAATCTTTGTTATGCAGTTTAAAATTTTGATTTTATATTAAACATGAGCATTCTAGATATAAACCTTAAGGGAATATTAAAATAGAATGCGTTCTGATTTACATTTCCCTAAAATCTGATTTCAGATGACTTTTTTTGTCATTCTTTCTCATTATTCTTATCACTTTGTTGAAATTCTCCCTCAGAAGTCTCAAGGGCTTTACTGTAGGCATTTTCTCCCTCATTAAAATATTCCAGAATTTTTAGAGCCATCTTCTTAGATTAGAACTGGCAGAAGAAAGTCTAGATAATTTAGGAAAATGCTTATCTGAGGCTTGAAATAGTCTAATAAAAGAAAAAAAAACTTTTTTTTTTTTTAAACTTGCTGATATGGCTCTGGGGTAAATGTTTGAGTGCTACTTACTGTGTTTGTCTAGAGAAAAAATAAAAATGTGTAGACGAGACTGACACTGAGTGACACTGATATAATTTTTATTTTAGTTTAGTTTCTTCATTTTTTAGAGCCCTTCACAATCATATTGCTTCTCTCAACTGGTGCTACTGTTATTTAAAGACAATAGTTTCTATTTCTAAGAGGTATTGCAGAACACATTTTATGAGAAACTTGGATTGGTTTTGAAAGATGAAGCTTTATATTGGAGATTTCACTCTTGGCTGGAATATGGCCTTGAAAAATCTAACCATGCCTTGTGTATAACATCTCAGAATTTGTCAGCAGTCTTTTGACTTGTTAGTCACCTAGCAAGTACTAAGGCTAAGATGTGATTATAAATTTGCATGAACTTTTAGACTGCACTGAAGTGTGGTAAAATACTAGAAGAGTCGAGAAGAATAGTAATGATTCAGCCTGTTATTCTTCTGTGACAAATATTTTGAGACCCCTTTCTTAATCATTTCTGAAAGTGCCTACTGATGGAATTACTCAGAAGAAGTAGCTGTGAAATTCTAACTTACTTGTATATCAGTCAAGCTACTTAAACACGGCAAGAGTTTCTTCTCTTTGATTAGATTATTTGATATCTCAATCAGTGGTTTTCCTCTGGAAGGAAATTTAAAATGTGAATGAAGATTAAAAAAAAAAATCCAAAAAGGAAAAAGAGGTCATTGACCATAAAAATAACCCTACTGATTAGTTGGCATTGGAGTATTTGAAAGTAAACAAGTCAGAATGTTTAGAATATTTTATAATAAATGCTTTTTTTTTTTTTTTTTTAAAGGAGCAAATGCCATAGAAAATAGAATCTCACCTAATTTTGAACAATCTTATCTATTTTTTCACTCTTTTTTAGTCCCTCTGTATCTGACACAGCTGATCATGTTAATGTGTGTATCAGTCCTACTCTATGACAGTGCCTGGAACTTCACCAATCAGCATGATACTGTCAGTCAAACTGATAGTGTTATTTAATATATAAAAAGCACATTTTGACCATTGCTCATTAAAAATTTTTGTATCATTAGCAACCATCCTATCTCTCCTTTGACTATAATTTGAAATCTAGTGATGATGAGAGATGATAGATTTATAGCTTTGTGTTGCAGCTTCTTGCTCTAGTACAGAATAG
Organism: Toxostoma redivivum; assembly: GCA_013397375.1. Classification (NCBI taxonomy): domain Eukaryota; kingdom Metazoa; phylum Chordata; class Aves; order Passeriformes; family Mimidae; genus Toxostoma; species Toxostoma redivivum. Next base: position 984,813 of record VXBI01010658.1, read on the forward strand.
TCAAAATAAAATCTTTTAAATTCTGGTGTTTATATGTTTATCACAAATATTATACATTTTTATTTGCACTTCTCATCAAGATAACAAGAAAAATAATTTTCTCTCAGTAAGAATTTTATACAATGAATATAAAATAGTTTATTTTTTGTATAAGTGAGTTAGATAGATCAGTCTACCTTATATGCAATCACTTTTTTAAAATTCAGGCTCAGATTGCATCTTCAAGGTTAGTCTTGTCCCAATATTCTTTACATTTGGCAATTAGATATCTTCTCTGGAATTGATAGAAATCTGAGAAATGGCAGTACATGGCCCTGAAGAAATGCAAATAAAACACACTAATGGTCTCAGTTCAGAGTGATCACTATGAGATACTACAGTTTAGTTATTCAAATTTTGTTAGTTGCTTCAGACAGATGTATTCTTGTGTTGAAAAAAACCTATTTTCTTTCTAATGAGGTAGGCTATTATTGCTGACACAAAAAATTCTGTTTCCATCTATGTCATACGAAGGACAAAACATAAAAGTATAAAGGGGGTTGCATGATGATCTGTTTCCAACATTACCTCAAGCAAACACACTTTTCCATACACAGCATCTTACTCTGACATTAATTTCCCTTGTAGACAAGGGAAATTACCTGTGAGCACTGAGTAATAAATAAATTCCCATTTCTTCTGGCAGATGTTAAAAATAATGTTATGTTTTTGCATATTTGCACTTAAGTTCATTATGTAATCAAGGAAAAGCAGCCACAGGGACATTTACTTTGTCAGAGTTGCTATTGTGAGGCTGTCTTAGTGCTTTTTTAGAACATATTTTTATTATAAGAAAAATTAATCTGCACTTTTGCTGTCATTAGAGGGCTGTGCATATTTTAATTTTTTTAGGGTGAATTGATTTAATGTAATACATAAAAAGAGAGTATCAGAGATATGCAGTCATTTTGGTCCTCCTTTTAAATACTCACTGTATTTAGACATTAGCCTTTCTTAGTTTTATGTTTATAGTCAGTCTTTTTTTCACTAAGCTATGGATATTAAATACAGATGAAATGATAAAGCAATTGTATTTTTGCAGTCTTAGAATCATACTCATCCATTCAGTTAATGAATAATTTTATTTCCTTAACTGACTAGCATTTTAATATTTTCTGCAACATTAGCAAAACATAATATTGTAATGTTGTCCTTTTCTTATGAAATGCTTTCTCAGTTTTAAAGTACTGCATTGTATCAAGCTTTAAACTATTCCCAGGCATTTTTCATGATGAACTGGAAGACTTGACCTCTAGAGGATGTAGAATTCTAGGCTTCTAGCCAATTTAAAGTACTTTTCCAATATACTAATATACTTCCTGAATACTTTTGGGTTTCTCATACATTGTGTGGGAAATTGGAAATCAGAACAGATTTCAGGCCCAAAAGTGATTGACTGAATAATTTCAAGCAGCAAAGCAGCAGCTTATTTTTCTTCCATAACACAGGTTCAGTAATAACCTTTCTCTAATTTTATTAAAATACTTAAAGGAGCTTAAGATTCTCTTTGCATGGCATAACTCTATCCTCGGAATTTGTGCATGAACCTTGGAAAAATTTCTACTGCTGGCAGGCTGACGTAATGCACAGTTGTCAGCTCCTATATATTTTCCATCGTAGAGGAAAAAGTAAATAACAAAGAAGCTCCAAGATACTATTTGTGTGATGAAACCTATTTTGTTGTTTTAGGTGGCTTTTAAAATAACTTAAAAAGATTGTGGGAATAGATTTTATTTTTTATCTCTAAAGTTTTGATAAGAGAATTTTCCCAATCTTGTGCTGCTATTATTTAAAAACGTGGGCAAAATTTTACTGTAGTAATATTGATGCAAATGTAGTTTTGCATCAGTGATACAATTTCATTTCCCACTTAAGCCTATTGTTTTCCTCTCCCCAAATCCTTCTTTGTCTTTATTTGAGATTACAAAATCAAGAAGGCTTTCGAGAGAATGATTGGTTAGTTTGAAAGATATATTTCAATAAAGGGACTGCCACCCATAATTAGTAGCAAAACATATATTAAAAAATCTACTTGATGAAATTATCCCTTGCTGTTTTGTGTTTGTATTGCAAAGTTATGGTAGTGGTGGAGGGTCTACAGGTGACTTCTGTGAGAAACTGCCAGAAACTTCCTCCATGTCTGGCAGAGGCAATGCCAAGTGACTCCAAGATGGACCAGCCACCGGCCAAGGCTAAATCCATCAATAACAGCGGTAGTACTTTGGGATGATATATTCAAAAAGAGGAAAAAACTGCTGTGCAACAGTAAAAGCCTCTGGAGAGCATGGAGAGGAGTGAGAATGTGTGGGAGAAAGGACTCTGCAGAGCCACCAGGGTCAGTGAAGGAGGAGGGGCAGGAGGGCTCCAGGAGCCAGAGCAGAGAGATTCCCCTGCAGCCCTGGGACAGCCCATGGAGATCCACAGAGGAGCAAAGATCCACCCACAGCCCAGGGAGGACCTCTGGAGCAGGCAGATATTTAATGGAGTCTATAACCCCATGGGAAGACTGACCTGGAACAGGATCCTGGCAGGAATTGTGGCTCTGTGGAGAGAAGACTGTGCTAGAGCAGGAACTACTTCCCACAGAAAGGACTTGGGAGAAATTCATGGAGGACTGTCTTCTGCAGGAGGAGCTCCATACTGGAGCAGGGGAATAATTGGACATTGCCTACCATGTAAGTGTCCCTTCAGAATCAGTTTCCAGAACCTAAGGAGTGACATCAAGACATCATAATATAAATATATAAACAAATATGTGCATATCAAGGAGGAAGCTTCAACCTTCTGGACTGGAATCACTTGTGAATACAGAAGCATTTGAGCACCTACAAAACACAGGCTTTTTATATTTTACCTCTGTACTACACACTAATGAGTTAAATTACCCCTTCTAGCACCCCATGCAGTATGCAATTACCATTCATTGAAGAGCTGAAAAATGAAAACTGTGTCCTGAGGACACGTGGGTTTCTTGGTCAGGAGATTTCATACATGTAATAAGACTCAGTGCAAAAATTATTGTAAATGGAGGAAGAAAAACATCCAAACGAACCAGCAATTGGTAAAATTGGAAGTCCTGGGGTTTGCTTTCAACTAATGCTCATTTACAGCAAGAATCTGGCTTCTGACTGCCATTAGAAAAATTAAAATTAATTATATTTTTTTTTTCCCTCCAAAACTGGTTCTAGGCTTTTTTTCTTCACAAATCATCTTAAATTGTTCTAACCATGGGAAATGAAAGAAGAGATAGATGGAAAGATGATCTGTTTAGTTAAGAGGAATTTGTTTTTCTGCCTTTCAGGGTCTTGTAAGCAATATGCAGTCAATCCATGTATCCAGTCATGGATTCATATTTTCAAGATCAAATTAACAGTAAATCTAAAAAGAGTCCTTGATGGAACAAGTCAAGATCCCCAATATTCAGGGAAAATTTAGAATTCATCTTCCTCTAAAGGGATGTGTGAGGAAAATAGCATCTGCAGTAAGTGGACTTTGAAGCAATAAAGACAAAAGGGACAGCTAGCATTGTTTGATCTTACACAATGTTGTCAGAGCATTTCAGTCCATAATTTCTATTTTGACCTATGCCTTTAAAAAGGCCTTCAGACATGATAAAAATCCTGATTTCAAAACCCTATTGATACCATTAACGCTTGACAGACACATCAAGAGTTTATTAGCAAAAACTTACAAAAAATGGAAAAAAGTGAGCTAAGCCCAGGTCCAATAAAATGTGATCCTGTTGGGGGTTGAATAATTTCTTTTATTTTCTGTGGAATTTTTCCCTATTCTTATGCTAATCNGACTGGGACTGAGCGATACTGTTCTGTTTTGTTGTCAGTTTTTATAGCTGTTGTTGTTGTTGCTGTTTACCTTGTTAGATATATTAGTAAAGAATTGTTATTCCTACCCCCATATTTCATGCCTGAAAGCGTCTGATTTCAAATTATAGTGATTAAAAGGGAGCGGATTACAGGGAAAGGGGCTCATCCCTCTCCTTGGCAAATACCTGTCTCTTAAACCGAGACAGATCCCTAGGAGGTAAGCAGTGCAATAAATAAGTTTTGGAGATTTTTTTTTCTACACAGTATAGCTCAGCTTCTTAAGTAGTTTGGTTGACTCAGAATGTTGAGCTGAGCAGTGGAAAACCATTCAGTAGAAAACGCGAACAGGCTTATATCCTAAGATCTATCCTTCTCTAAAGTTTGGATGCTTAAAGGATTTCAGAAAATACTTTCATCCATTCAAGATCCCGACCTGAATGCAGCAAGTTACAGCATTTGAAAAAGTGAGCAAACATCACTGCACCCAAAGGAGGTGAAAAAAGTGGAACTCTAAGGCAGGAAATGGAATATTTAGAAATCTTTCTTTATCTTGAGGAAGTTTACACTCTGTGCTGGTTATAAATGGGATAATTTTCTTCTTAATAGGTCATATGGGGCTGTTTTTTGTGTTTGTACTGAAAACAGTGCTGATAACACAGGAATGTTTTTATTATTGCTGAGCAGTTCTTACACAGAGTCAGAGATCTTACTGTGAGAGTCAAGGCCTTTTCTATTCCTCATCGCTCCTGACCAGGGAGGAGTGTGGGGCTGCACAAGGAGTTGAGGGGGGACAGCTGACAGCTGACCCCAACAGACCACAAGGATACTCCATACCACATGGTGTCATACTCAGCTGTGGGAAGAAGAAGGAAGGGGCAAATTTTGGAGTGATGCCATTTGTCTTCCCAAGTTACTGCTACATGTGATGGAGCCCTGCTGTCCTGGAAGTGGCTGAACACCTGCCTGGCAACGGGAAGTAGTGAATGAATTCCTTGTGTGGCTTTTCTTGAGTGTTATCTATTAAACCATCTTTATCTCAACCCATGAATTTTGCTATTTTTGCCAGTCCTTCCTCCTATCCCAGTGGGGGTTAGGAGTGAATAACCAGCTGTGTCATGCTAAGTTGCTGACTGGAGTTCAACCATGATACTTTCATATCTGCTATATGTCAGGGGTCAGATGAAGAGAGGATAAAACATAACTAACTGATGAGATACTCATTGTTTTAATAATAGGTCCTGAAATGGTCATGGTTTTATATATCCCCTTATCTATTGAGTCACTGATCTGCAGAATCACACTATTCCCTGTATTGTTTTAGTCTCTTAATATCTGCTGAGTTTTCTGACTGAAAAAGACTTAGAGTTTGGAATAGATGAAGTCTCAGTTTATCCTGATGGTCACTTTCTAAATATTTCTAATATTTGTAGTATTTCTACATTATAATTCTACAAATATTAACCATTAGAAGTTTGAGGCACTTCCTAAGGAAGTTGCAATGATACACAAAGAATTTTTCAGCTGTACAGTGAATCTTTGCAAATCTATATTGTTGTAATCACTTCAGTAGTGAGATATCTACTTTCAAAACCATGTATTGATTTCATCTCTCAAAGCATGAGAAAATTTTTAAATTCCAAATTGATGAGACAATGTATATCCTACCTTTCCTTAATTAATTCTTTAGTAGGACAGGGATGATTTAACATTTTATAACAGTTCTCCTTGAATAGCTTCAACATGAATCCATCCCACAGGCAACAGTTTTCCACTAACTATGCAATGTGGGTCAGCAGCCTTTCAGGCTGCTCCAATGTGGGTCCCCTACAGGGTCACAATTCCTACCAGGAATTCTGCTCTGGTGTAGGCTCCTTTCTCCATGGATCTGCAGGTACTTGCCAGGAGCTTGCTCCAGCATGGGCCTTCCACGATTTCACAGCCTCCTCTCAGGTATCCACCAGCTTCAGTGTGGGGCTCCTCCACGGGCTGCACACGGATCTCTGCTGCAGCACTTGGAGCAGCTCCTCTCCTCCTTCTCCAGTGACCTTGGTCGCTGCTGGGTTGTTTCCCATATTCTCACCCTACTCTTCTCTGGCTGCAATTACATCTGTGCAATACCTTTTTTATTATTTTTTTTTGTTTTCCTTCTTAAATATGTTGTCACAGAGACATTACCATAATTTCTTATTGTTCCAGCCTTGGCCACTGACATGTCCATCTTTGAGCCAGCTGGCACTGGCTCTGCTGGGCATGGAGGAAGCTTCTGGCACCTTCTCACAGAAGCTACCCCTATATCCTCCAGGCTACCAAAACCTGTCTGTGTGTGCTGGGTTTGTCTTAATTGAATTATTTGGTAAGGAGGAAAAAGGTCAGAGAATTCACAAAACAAAATATGCCATTAAATACAGGGATGAAAGCTTCAAATTTACTTGTAAATGCATGCCCTTTCTCTAAAACACTCTTAAGGTCTCATTTTTTTTATGTTTTTAGGATGTTGCTTTAAAGAAATGGTGCCATGATGTTTACTCTGTTTTCTCACTACCTAGACTGATACTAGGAGACCTCATTTTCCTAATGTGGGGTATATATTTTCTCTTCAAACTTTGCCCAAGCTACAGGTCTTGAGATTCTTGCAAATGAGGATATTCACTAACTCTTCTGCTTCAGCTGTGTGCTTGTAGAGAAAATAATTTAATGGTCAATGGGCAAAGTGAGTAGCTGATGTTTATTTAGGCTGCTTGCCTGGACCCAACAGACCTGGATCCTCTTTGCCCTTTTGGCTTCCTGATTTTTCATCTGGGTTTGATTTGAATGCCCTGTAGGGAGACTATAACTGCAGTTGTCCCATCTTCTCCTGACTTCACTGTATTTCCTAGACTTTCCCTTGGCAGTAGAGGGAGAGAATGCCTCCCTCTGAGACATGGAGCTTTCTCAAGCCTGTGGCATATGCCAGTTTGACCCACAGTTTCTAAAGTATTCTCCAGAAGGTAACCCTGATGGACATTGAAGAATGAAAAAGGCTTATTGATACACTTGGGGGCACTTTAACTACAGCCTGAGTGAACCAGTGACATCTGCTTGCATACAGACTTGTACAATCTGGTGTACTATTTGCATATCTCTAGTAAGGCTTGTGCTTACCTTCATCATGCCATAGTTCTCATTAGTATATTTGTATTATGGTAGAAGCCTTTAGATTTAAATACTAAAATATTTGAGATTCCTCCTTGAAAGGAAAATCAGGTCATGATATTACCACTACACAGATGTATGCTAAGACTGTATAACACTGAAGTTAGGAGAAGATTCAAAGAAACAGATGCTTTACAGGCACCCAAATCATGAAAGAACTATTTAACTCATGAACATGCTATTTGTGCTGTACTTCCTTAGTAAATTTAGTAAATTCATAGTATTGTACAAGTGTAGTATGATGCTTCATACTTCATATAGCAAAGCAGTATCAGTCATTTCATGCCATCGTTTTGTTATTTGAGACTATTTAGGGTGCAAGACCACCTTCAAATATGATAAATGTGCATTTTATGAAAAGAGAAAAAGATGTTAGTAAAAAAATGCTCAATTATTCTCAGCTTGATGCATTAAAGCTGTTTGATGTGTAGAGTTTTTTGTTTAGCAGGTGAGACCTCTATAGCACTTAATACATGTGTATGGCAAGTTTTTTTTTATGTTTTCCCCTCTTTTCCACAGGAATAATTTCAATCTCTAGTTATGTACCTTAGAAAAATGTTTACATCTCTCCAATGATTTTCCATATTGGTTTTGTTTCAAGTCTGTAAAATATCATTGCAACTTGTGACTTTCCTGTGCAGAAGTTCCTTGCTTCATTGGCAGGTTTCTGCTGTAAATCACTTCTATCTGAATGGATGGTCCCCAAAGTCATTTTGCTTAGATTTGCTTAGGGGCATCTGACTGCAATGATTTTCAGTTTCCATAAAAACAGGAATCCATTGCCACTAATGCAGTTACTTGCTATATCTATTATATATCCAACACAAACACACTGATGACACAAAGGGCTCCAGGGACCATTCTGAAGATTGAAGAGTCTGAATGAAAAACAATTTTGGGGTTTGGGGTTGTTTTTTTTGGTATACCTGTGGCTATTCTTAAAGGCTAATTTGAATACTTTGGGAAACTATGTTTTATTGTCATCCCTCATTCAAAAACATAAACCCAAAGTTTCGTGTAATCCTTTAGATAATCCTGTATAGTCTTTATATAGTTACTATACAGACTTTAATAAAAACTGAAAAAGATTGAAAGTGAAAAGTTAGGATACATTAGGAATGCAGCAGGTATCTATGCAAGCTTAACACTTTAAATTTGATAGGAAAATTTTATAAAATATCTTAAAGCTTTCTGTTAAAACTTTGAAGAATTTTCCAATGGAACAGCTGCTCCAAAAATTTCATCTTTAACAAATTAGTTCATATTTTGCTGAGGTACCTATTTGAAGAAACTGCCTAACTTAATTTAAATAAAATATTTCAATTTTCCATTTGAAATTACTTTTGGCAGCTGCAAAAAAGGATCATTTTACAAGCATGTAAAAGAACATGTTTTATTCACTGAAGATTTTTAAAAATGTATCTTCCAGCATAAAGATCTTAATAACTTTTTTTTTTCAAAATTAGAACAATGGAACAATTTTGATACAGGAAGCTCTTTGGAAAACGTAACTTTTGAGCTCCTTAATTTGGTTGGGAATTCTTAATTATTTTAAAGTTTTATCTAAAGCATTTAAAAGTATCACTTTCAGCAATAAGGAAATCTAAAAGATACCTTCTAATATCCTCCTTAATTCTTCCTTCATATAGGAATTAGAAGACACTAGATTTCATTCAGATTTGCATTATATTCAGAGAGATGAAGAGAAGTGTATAAATCCATACAGCATAAATCTCACAACTCCAAAAATAGGTTTGTAGTAGATGCAGTGATTTCAAACACCATCCAGAAATTCTTCATTATAATTAACATGACTGTTGGCTTCCTTTTAATTGCAGGGCACTAGAACTTCAAGATTTCCCCTCTGTTAACAAATAATTGACTTCTGTAATGAAAAAAAATTATCTTTGCCTCAAACAGCATAACAGAGTCACATAAATACAATGCAAGAACTGCTGAAGGGGAATGCAGAGAAATCCTGGGACCACAGTGATCAGGACAGTTTTCAGTATCATCCTGGCATAACCACAGCTGTACAATTGGATCACCTTCTTAAAGCACTGCTTCAAGGAGAGGAACAGTGAAAGGAGAAAACAAAAAATTTTAAACTGGCATATCTTGTCTAAAGCATATAGAAGGATGAAAACAGAAATCTGGTCATAAATTCTATGGTATGGTAAAATTCACTGTGTATGAAGTATCTGTGTTTTCCTAGAGTTTTCAGTTATCTTGTAATAAAATTAATCCCATTCTGCCCCATAAACTAATACAAAGCACTATTACACTAGATTTGCTTTCAAGTATTATCCAAGTTTTGGTTTCTTTCTTTGTTTGGGGTTTTTTAATAATTTCTTAGTACAAAAATTAATTTCAGCCAATTCAATTATAGCAAAAAAGAAATTTTCTAGGTTAGGGTTTTAATGCCATAAACCCTAAAACTTTTCTGGATGCCTGAAGTGGTATAGTGTGGGATTTCTTGGACATGCAACTTCTACGAGAGTTAGTTATTTCTTTGACATAAATGGTAAATAGGAGCATGATTCTTGCTATATAATGCAGTTAAGATGCTTGCAAGTGTAAACAGGCACAGAGAAATTTATAGCAGAAGCATATAGTCATGCAAGAAAGTTTAATGATTAAAAATGTCAGCATTTCCAAGGTTTTGAGTATCTGAAGCATCAGAATAAATACATTTCAGAACTAAGCATCCAAGTTTCACCAAATTTTTGCTCCACAACTTAAGTTCTTTTAGGTCTGGGCATATGAGGAATGTCTGTGGGAACTGAAAAGTTTCCTTTCATGCCCTAAATCTTGGTAAAATTACAGCCTGTTTCTACCCCGTGATTGTTGATTTGATTGGTCAGCAGGGAGACAGCTGGCCCCATCTTTCATATGACCACTGTTCAAAGCTGGGTTTGAGACAGAGAGGGAGGATTTAGAAGTTCATTCCTGACTGTTGTGAAGTGATTGACTTGTAACCATGAATATTTCAATGATTCTGTTTCTAGCGAAGCCACCTAAATAAATAGTTGAAGAAGAGATCAGCTGAAGGCAAGAAAAGAAATGGGAGTGGTTTGGGAGTGGTTGCCAAACCAGGTTTTTCAGAGAACAGAATTTTCATGTAACAGCTTGAGTTATTCAGGACTCAAGGACTCACAGGACTCAATAAAGTTTTTCTTTCACACATGTGAAAGAAAATGTCAGCCTGGAAATGAGAAGACTCCAGGATGTCCTAATTTCAGCCTTTTAGTACCTGAAGGGAGCCTACAAGAGAGCTGAGAGACATTTTTTACAAGAGCAGGTAGTGATTGGACAAGAGGAAAAAGCTTCAAACTGAGAATCAGTTTAGCTTAGATATTAGAAAGAAATTCTTTACTGTGAGGGTGATGAGGCAGAAGGACAAGTTGTCCAGAGAAGCTGTGGGTACCTCATCCCTGGAAGTGTTCAAGAACAGGTTGGATGGAGCTCTGAGTGATCTGGTCAAGAGGAAGGTGTCCCTGCCCAAGGCAGAAAGGCTGGAAGTAGATGATCTTTAAAGTCCTTTGCAATCCAGGCCATTCTATGATTCTATGTCTGCTATGAAAAATAGACCTTACAGCTAGAAATTAGGCCTTGGACTACTAAGTAAAGGAAACTACTAGAAAGTGAATTATTATGAATAGTTGGCAATGAATATAAAATACATTTAATCTTTCCAAAGAAGAGACATTTGCATATTTTGATGGTGTCTGATGCTTTGGATGTTCTAGATGGGTTTCTTTTAATTTATATTTTTTTCTTTTTGTAGACTTTTTTGTCCCAGGTGGTCCTAGCTCTAGCCATTGTTTAATATACGTCTAACTTCAATTTTTATTAAAATACCTAACCAAAGAAATAAAACCAAAAACTAACCAACCAAACAAAAAACCCAAAGAAACCCCATAACCCATTGCCTTTGTTATGTTCCATAACTGAGAGCAGCTGTAAGCCAATCACTGCAGTACCAGCAGCCATCTTGAGTCACATATTTCTGTCTGATATTTCTATTAGCTTTAAGATTGGGGGCCCTCCAGAACTCAATAAACTGTGACTTATTTGGTGCTGTATAGCATCAATAACAATGTTTATCATTAGTCTGAAAAAAATTGTTAGAGGATGACTTCTCAGACCAAGGTGAGCAAGATATCATTCTTCTGAAGTCAACTGCAATTTCCTTTGAAAAAAAGTAATGCACCATTTATTCTTTGTTTTTACATTTCTTTCTTTCTTAATGTAGTTTTTATATATTTTCTTTTGTCTTTTCAAAACCTTAAATGAATATTGGACAAGTAAAATTAGAAATAAACACCTTTGTAAGGAAAGGTAAGTACAATATAACTGAAGGCAAAGTCAAGACCATAGGACAAAACCAAAGGTAAAACACTCCACCAAAATAACTCCACTCCCTCCTGAGAGGAAAGTTTTGCTCTGAAGATAGAGGTTTCTAATGTGAAGTCAAGAGGCATAATTATGAAAAGATAATTTTTGTGTAAAGAGGGCTAGGTAAGTTTATTCATAATTTTCTGTTTTGACTGTGCCTGAAACCAAACTACACATGCCATATGCTAGCATATGCTAGTTGTAAAATGATGTGTGATATATTCTGGTAGTGAAGAGGCTTTATTCCACACCAATTAGGCACGCCTGGTTAAAGATACACATGCAGTAAAAATAATAATGGCTTTACAACAAAGACTGCTGTGATCATGCAGATCAGACACCTGAAGTTCAAGGAGCTTTACTTAGAGAAAAGAGGTGGGGGGAATCAAAGAAAAACTATTATAATGGGACAGTGATTTTATTGTATTTCTCTGATCTTTCTGAGACATGGTTTCAGGATAAGTTAGCAAGATGTCACACATGCTATAGAGTGGAATATGCATTTGAAAATTAATAGGAGGAAAAAAATATATGTACTGAATATTTGACCTGGAAATGTATGAAAGCAGAGGGTTTAAAGAGAAATAAATGCTAAAACATCTGCTGTCTTTGTAATTTAGTAGATACTTTTGTTTTGCAGATAATTCAAATTCTTTCTGATTATTTTAGTCTTCTCTAATGTATAGCAGTAGCTGAAATGGTGAATAAATGTTTGTAAAATGTCAGCTTGTTTTCTATTTAAAAGAAGAATCCTTTTATGTTTCCTCAGCAGCTGCTACATTTAATAACTCTACCAGATGTCACATTTAAATTGTGTTTTGCATTTAAGGCTTTGAAAAGCATTGGAACAGAGAGAGCCTTTAGAATTTCAGCAGCTATACCACGGTTTCTTAGAGTTATCCAACTCTGTAATTATAGGAAAAGAAACCCTTTAATGGCGAAAAAAAATGTAAGGCTTAAATAAAATGTAAATATGAAACAGCATACTAAATATGTTACAGGGTGCATTTTAATTGGATCTAATTTTCTGAACAACAGATTCACAATTCCCACATTCTTTGGAACTGTAGTAATGGTAGCAAGGCTAAATACTATAAAAAATTTGCTGGCTTAAAGGATTAGTAGTATTCAGAAGATTTTGCTATAAAAAGACATCACTTACAAAGTCAATTCCAGCTGGCTACCATTTAAAGACCCACTGAATACAATGTAAAATGGCTCAGAACACCACTCATCCCACAGAATTTTACTGAATACAGTTGCTGGACATCACACTCTTTAAAAAATGCCATGGAAAAAGTAGAATTCTTAATTTTTTGGGTTGTTTGTTGTTGTTGTTGTTGATTGTATACATTCACATGTACAAAAAAAATGCAAACTCAACCCTGAAATTTATTCCTGGTTTTTGCCACATATCACTATACTGTTGGAATATTTTATGATTGTTTTTGGGTTTCTTTTGTGGTGGTGAGTTTTTTGGTGGGTTTTTTTTTGTTTTTTGTTTTTTGGCTTTTTTTACCATTCACTTGGTTTCTAAGGCACCACCTATCAATATCAGGTATTGAAATCTCATCAGGGTTACAATAGGCTTGCACCATTTGTGTTAGCATTTTAAGCAGTTTTAAGATGCAATTTCATCTTCTGTTGAGAAGCAATAAGCTCAAAGCAACAAGTTCTTATCTGCTAGGGAGTGATTGAATCCTAAAATGTCTCTGATGTCATCAAGCATATAGGACTCTGTGTTAGTTTTCTCATTGTAATCATAAGGCAAGCAACACCATGAGGGAAAAAGATAACTTTTTCAATTTCTAATTTTAAAGCAGTAAAGGAAATAATTTATGTGATATTAAAATACTTCTGATTAAAGTATTTTTGGTGGCACAGACTATTCCTTGTTGAGAGAAAATGAAAGCTATATCCAAGATTATAATAGAAAGTTGGTATCAAGCTAGAAGTATTTGATATTTATTATACTTTTATTACAATTTTAATTTTCGTTGTTTCCCTGCAGGGACCATTACGGAAAGACGTTAAGAGGGAGAAAAGAAATAGTATGAATTCAAATATACTTAATTTGACCCCTGATTTTTGATTTCCTCTATTCTTTGTTTATGCATTCAATTTTTCTTCAAAGTAGTGGTGCTTCATAGCTGGTGATGGAAACACTTCTCCAAGTGTGAAAGAAGGGTAGCACAGTGCTAGAAGGGGAATGTTTACTATTTATTGTATGTGGCTCCCAGTCTGATGCTAATCTTTGTATGAGATCTCATTGTGATAGAAAAGTGAGGTTCATTTCTCGCAACCTGGCTGTTTGTTATCTCCTGTCACACTCTACTGGCTGAGTGAACAAGCTCAGCCTACTGAAAGCTTTATACATGTATTAATATACATAAAATAGATGAACATGGCCATTTTACATATGTATGTGTGTTGGATTACAATTTGATAAGTAACCTCATCTCATCTACACTTGTGATGTCACAGTCCCCAGTGCAGCAGCAAAGGAGGGTGTCCTGTCCTTCAGGTCTTCTTGGGTGATCTGGAATCAGTGTTGGGCAACAGCAAGACTGTACTACAAGGGGAAAGAAGATGACTCTATGAAGAGAAGTGAGAAAAATGTTTGTTTTGTTTCTCAGCACTATAAATGCACTCTGTTCCAGAGCAGAGATAAGTACTAAGTTCTTTAATCCATGTTCTGAATAAGGTGTCTGAAAGACTTCTTTGTGGATGTCCATTATAAACTGCCAAAGCTCTGAACAGATGTCTAATTCAGCCTATGAAGTTCTGAGTCCAGAATTAAAGTTTTATATTTAAAATACATCAAATTATACACCTGGAGCATGAAATTCTGGCTACATTTTACTTGAGCTTTACCACTACCATCAGGAAAGAAATGACAATGTCCGGTTCTTCTGCTTTCAAACTGTCTCTTGTTTATTGGCAGAAACAAAATCTACTCGTGAAACAATATCTGTTTATATGATCAGCTGGAGGGAACAAGGCTGTCTCTGGTTATTTTGAAGATGAGAACATCTTGAATTTCCCACAGAATTTCAGAGTTGGGAGAGAATAGCTAGGTTGTTTGGTTTATTTCTCTCTGGTTAAATGGATGTTTACTTTGTAGAGGAACAGCCCTGGATCTGGCAATGAAAAACTACTTTTACTTTTATGAATCAGAGGAGCCTAGCCTGGTTTGTGTCATCCTAATGCAGAACATCAAGACAAGCCAAATAGTTATGCTCTGAAAGTGACTAGATACAAGAACCTGGGGAAATTACTTCATACAAACACCTGTGCTTTATATAGCTTAAGTTAGGGGAGAGAAATACACTCAGAAAAATAAAAGCTTTCATTTTATGCAGTATGAAATGTTTGAAATGTGTTCATAAATTTTGAAGCATTGTAATATATTTAAATTTAGGATGACTGTTCAAAATGCTTCTGTTGAGAAACAAGCCCCTCCTTATACAATCTCCTTTATTTCCCCCTCAGTAGCAATAAATATAAAATTTATTTACTATTCATATTAATTTGAATGTCTTTTAGAGTACATGCTTTTACACTTGTGGGGAAAAAAGTATGTACACATTTTTCTCCAGCTGGAGTTTATGGTTTGTAACACTTCTCATCGTGGTGGCCAAAAAGAACTTGTTTTAAGACTAGTGCTGCTAGTTTTTCATTTCTACTGTCAAGATGCTATTTTGCTGTTACCTGAGAAGCTGTACATGTATACCACAAATGTGCTGAAAGATAACAAGTATAGACTGGATATGGAAAAATGTATTTAGTCAAATCAGTTACTTCAATAGAAATTCTGCTTTGCTAAAGTTGTGATTTTTCCCTAGCTATGTTTCTGTTGATGAAAAGATATTGCTTTTTATATATTCCAAAGACCTTATGAAGAGTCATAAAAAACACTTTATACTTGAAGTACAAGCCAACACAAAATGATTCCATTTGTGTTCTATCTCTGTGGATGGAAAAAATAAAAATTATTAGAAGAAGTTCCATCGGAGGAAAAGCTGGGAAACTGAATTCTTCCAAGTGTACAGCATAGAGGACATGTCAGCTAGGACCCTTATGATGTTTCTGTGTGTTGTTATCTTTACAGAGTAAGTCTAGGCATCTCCAATCTCTTAATAATGGTAAAACTTTACCATATACAAATTTTTGTCAACTACATCTCTGCCCATGCAGAATGCAACTCCGAGGACTAAACCATACAGAGGGAATAGCAACAGATGTTATTAGATGATTAATCAGTAGTAAATAACTATAGATGTCTCTGTAAAAGTTAACGTTGTGAGAGCCCATCAGGAAAGTCCTTCTTCTGCTGTTATTTTTACTAGAGAAAACAGTGTATTCAGACTTGTCTGGGTTTTTTGAAAATTATGATTTTGGTGCCCAGTTTCACTTTAAGTTCATTTTGGTTTGCCTTATTTGTAAATTAAGACAGATGTGCAATAATAGTAGCTTAAGGAGATAAACAAGCAAATACATGCGAGTTGAAGAGAGGAAACAAATATTCATTGGGTATTCATAACTGCACACACTATCAGCGCACTTCAGTCATGCATACATCAGCACAGCTGCAGTACTCCTAGAAAAATAGACTTCATGTTATACAAGCCACAGTTTCTAGAAAAAAAATCTCATGATCCACTCCCAATAGCCGGCCACATGAATATCCTCAGGATTTTCCCTGTTTTTGTAATAATTGTGAGAAGTATCCTGTGTATCTGAGTTATGTGGTCTCTGGAACTGATTGTTGCAAATCTATCAAGAACTTCTGAGCCACCAAATAATGCAGTACTGTTTGATAGGTCTGGTGGGGTTTGCAATCTAACAAGCTGCTTAAAATGAAGAATTGTGTCTGGGGAGGTGTCATTGTAACAGTACCTATACCATTACACACAATTCCTCAACATATGCATAAAACATAGGTCATAAATTTATGTGCAACCTAGAGAATGAAAGATATATTTTATTGGATTCATTTTATACAATTTTAGTAGGTGATTTTAAAATTGTTTCTTTTTCAAACTGCTAACCATGAACTGCAACTACATAGATAATAAAACAGATTTCATATTCTTTATATGTAGAATTATTTAAACTTATTTGGGTTTAACTGGTATGATAGACGTTTTTTAAGGAGCTTGGACGTAACATTGGCTTTCAGTATCTTTATGGAGCAAAATTAGTGGATTTTTTTTTCTCCTCAGTGTTTTTGTAATTCCATGCATTTAATTACTCTTGTACGGTGCATAAAATTAAAAGCACATGGAACACATCATACAGAGTTTATACAAATTGCTCAGGAGAGTTGAATATTCTAATATTCACTTCCTAGGTGCTAGTGCTTATGATTACAGAAAAGCCAAAAACCTCAAAAATACTGTGGAGAGAACAAGAAGATAACTGAGGTTTGGGTTTTTTGTTGTTTTTGTTTGTCTGTTTTTGTTTGTTCGGTTGGTTGGTTGGTTTGGTTTTTTTGTTTGTTTTGTTATGTCCATATGTTTTTTCCCTCTTGGGTTGCACTTGAGAGATGAGCTTTCTGGATGGGAATGTGCTTAGAAAGGGAATATCACAACACACTTCATATTAACAAAGCGAATTACTGCTTCTGGTGCCAAGAAATTAGTATAGCTTTAAGACCTGGATGGTAAAATATATCAACATATTATTATTGCGTCTACAAACAGAAGAAAAGGGTTAGGAAAAAATAGCATAGGACTTACCATCCCATTTTGTGCTGGTATCTTGTATCCATGAAAAGAAATCTCTTCAAGGCTTCTAGCAAATGTGATATATATGAGGGTTTTCCTCCTCAGCTTCCAAATGTGTACTAGGAACAATGGTGTAAACTGCCCACCTGCCATGCTGTTCACTGCAGTGATTATGCAATCCTGGCACTGACTTCAGTAATTTCTATTTTTGTGTGGTCTGGAAAGGAGATAATGAAATTTTCTTATACAATATTTTAGCCACTTGGTCTTTTTTTTTTTTTTTCTCCATAGATGGTGGCATGGCAAGAAAATAAACAGCAAAGTTAGGAAAGTCACCAAATATAATTTTTATTCTTAAAATGAAAAAGGGACTACAAAACTAAGAAAAAAGTTTTTTAAAATAAATATTGTTTTTTTAATTAAACAAAATAAGTTATAGAGCCATAATTAAAGGAGAATGAAAGACATATGCAAGAAAATATAAATATCCTTAAAACTAAAAGGTATTCTTTAAAATGAAGTTATTAATAAAAATGTATTCCAAGTATTATCTCAAGAGAAGCTATTCTGGGAAAATCAGGAACCTGAGTTACATGGGTGTTTGTGTTATGGAAGGTTTGAAGTTAATGATAGCATCTCTAATGTAAATTAAATCAGGGTAAATTTAATTGGGGTTTTAGTATCCCATTTGCTAAACTGCAAGAAAAAAATCCTCACAAAGGCATGATCTTCCTTTGTGACAATGGTTCTTAGTGATGTCATATTTTATTAAGAGTTCCCTGAACATTCAATGAATCTTTGTGTTGCATTTCATTCTCTGTATTTTTACCAGTCTGTCCACCAGTAGTATGGATAAATAAAATTAACTTTAAAGCTGAATAGAAGCAGAGAGAGACTTCTCTGTTCAACTTAGAAGCCTTTTAAAAATTTTCATAACACCCATTTTACATTAAATGCATTTGAAATGTGTCAACACAGCTCCATACTGGGCTAATCTGTGTAACATTTTCATTACTATTTTGTCTGTTTGATGTGTATTTAAAACACTGGGGATTTTGTGCTGAACCTTCCCAGACAATCTCTCCAGTAGTTCTTTAATTTTTCACTTTTCTAATCCATTTTCTGAAATTTGCTTCTGATTCCATCTGTCACTATTAGCAACTGAAGTTCTGTTGCAAGAAAATAAAAACGTTGTTTATGAAGTGATATCCTGACTGTCATTACAGTATTTCCACTTGATTTTAAAAGATTAACTTTAAATTTTAATTATATTTTTAAAAGTATCCTCTTTATCCTTTAAAGAAACCATTCTTGAGCTTGGTAAATAAACAACTTGGCTATTCCCAGTGCCTTTGTGATAGATATTTTATATTGCAGCTCTATTGTTGTTTTTAATTAGTAACTAATTTAGCAACATCACTGTAATTTTACATGGTAATCTTTACCATTAACATTAGGGAGTTATTATATTGCAAATTTTCATTTAGATAAAATATGTACAATTACATCTTTACCAGATGAGAAATATTCTGTAATTGTATTCCTGAACTGAAAAATGAGTGGCATATGCTATGGTATCTGTAGTTTAATTAAAGTTTTAAGTGGCAATGGTGCTGTAGGCATGGCAATGACATACAACTAGGATTTTGAGAAGCCCAGCAAAAATCTCTGCTTCTTTGTGTATACTTTAACCAGTAATGGCATCAGCATTTAAGTTGTTGCAGAAGAAGAACCCAACTGTATTTTAGTTTATAGTCTTATTTCTGTATCAATATAAGTATTTAGTCTTATAAAATCATAATTAATATATAAATAACCACATTTGTGTTTAATGTTGTGCACTTTGGGGCAGGGCTTGAGGGAATTATTTGGATTCTTGGGGATTTGGTTCATTTTGCTGCCTAGACCATCCTTAGGCAGAAGCTTCTAGAGAAATTTTTTGGGAATCTGCATAGAGGAATAGGAACCTCCAATTTAGGGATCACATCTAATACATAGAATTACTGACATTAATTAATTTGGTTTTTGACTCAAAGGAAGTGATTTTTTTCCCTTTGTTCTTTCCCCTGCGCAGCTTTTAGCAGATTTTTAGTATTCAGGTACTACTAATAATGAACAAATGTCCTTGTCAGTATTTTGAAGACACCCAAGGTGCAAATCACCACACCAGCCTCTCTCTCTCCTTCTGTGACAGTGAAATAGTGATTAATGCCCACCATTCTTTTCTCACAAACTTCATTACAAGGTGTAAAACACCTTGACATCTTTATGGAATTTAAAAAAAAAATATTAAAATAAAGGTGAAATATCTCAAATGTTTGACACTGTTGCCTTGTTATGACTGATCAAAAAAAGGATTTATCAACACTTCCTGGATTTATGTCTTATTCCTTCTCCATTTGCATTCCAATTTGATTTTAATTCAGCTGTGAATTCAAATTCACCTTTAACACACCCCTCTACAAACCTTTGTCTCTGAGAATTTGGTTGCTTGACTGATTATGCTTTGGATTGTACAGTTGCTTTATGCCTTGAATCGGTTTATTTAATTCAAGTTAATTTATCTTTTATGTTTTGTCTTGTCACTTCAATTTCTTTCCTTTACTTTTCCCAGCTGTTTTATTCACTTTATTCCATTGCTCCTCAAACCTCAGAACAAATGCATAGTGCTGAATGTGTTACAAATTCTGTAAGTAATCACAGAATATTCTGAGTTGGAAGGGACTGATGAGATTTATGGAAGTTCAATTCCTGAGCAAGGGAATCACACTCACAATCACACCAGGTGCCTGAGAGCATTTTCTAAACACTTCTTGAACTCTCAGGCTTGGTGCTGTGACCACTTCCCTGGGGAGCCTGTTCCAGTGCCCAAACACCCTCTGGGTGAAAAAACTTTTCCAGATATCCAACCTAAACCTCCTCTAACTGAGCTTCATGCTCTTTCCTTGAGTCCTGTAATTGTTCATAAGAGTGAAGAGATCAGTCCTGCCCCTCCTCTTCCCTTCATGAGGATGCTGAAGGCAGCAATGAGGTTTGTTCAGAGTCTCCCCCAGGCTGAACAGACCAATGGAGCTCAGCCACGCCTCAGCAGCTTCCCCTCGAGGCCCTTCCCCATCTTTGTTGCCCTCCTTTGTATGCTCTTAAGAGCTCAATCAATGTCTTTCTTATTCTGTGTCACCCAGAACTGTACCCAGCAGTCGAGGTGAGGCCACCCTAGCTCAGAGCAGAGCAGAGCAGGACAATCCCCTCCCTTGCCTGGCTGTGATGCTGTGCCTGATGCCCCCAGGACAGGGTTGGCCCTCCTGGCTGCCAGAGCACTGCTGACCCATGTTCAGCTTGCCTTCAAACTTCTCTGCAGGGCCTCCCTGCCTTCGAGGGACTCAATAGCCCATTGATCCTCCATGTAGTCAATTGCAAAGAAAATAACTTACTTATTGTTGAGACAGGTGCAGTAGGTTTTAAAATGTAGACTGAAGTGATGTAAATCAAACAATAAATCTCTCTATTAGAAGAAATACTTTATCAACTGTAGGAAATAGATGGTTCTCTTAATAATTCTATATTAGAGGAGCTAAAAAGGAAAAAAAAACCAAAACAAAAAACAAACAAAACTCAAAACCCACTGTACAAAATAATGAAATTAATTTTTTACTATTGTTACAGAAACTTCAAAATGAGATTACTGTTGCATGGTATGTCCTATGGCGCAATGTAGTTAGTCATAGTTAAATAAGGACTTGAACAAAAGCAAAGTATCTTTTCCAGATGATATCTACTACCCTGACCTAATCTTATACTTAGGAGGTGTTTCCCATAAATGTGTAAGGAATAGATATTTGCCCTTATCTCTTTTTCAGACAGACACATGCAAAAGAATGATTAAACTAGGAGCATTTTTATTTGATTTATCCCACAATGTTACAGCTGTTACTGTATTGTGAGAAAAAAATGTAGAAAACTTCTGCATCTGTATTACATCTGAATAATGTGAACAACCTGAAATAATATGAAACTGATAAAGAGAGAAAGGATTCCTATTTCACTTGGAGCAGCAGCAAAGAATAACAACTGTAAGTTGATATGGTGCAGTGTTTCCAAGGCAGTGGTGTATTTTTGGTGGGTTTTTTTGGTGTTTGGTTGGTTGGTTGGTTGTTTTTTTTTCGTTTATTTTTTGGGTTTTTTTTTGCTTTTTTTTTTTCTGTAAGATTTTATTTTTTGATTAGAGTTTATTTCTGTCATCAAGGTTGGAGATGTACGATAGTGAAATCCTCACAAAGTGAAGGTCCTTAAAAAAAAATCTAAATGTACCTAGAATACAGTACTCATGATCAAATTATTCACCCTGGCATTACCCGGTGTGGAGTTATATTGCTTCTTAGCATCAAAGTAAAAATTGTTTTTCATTATATGCCCCTCATTCAGTAAACCACTGATTTCTTGCAACAGGTGCTCCTTCTGACTGGATTAATTTGCAATCAGTGCTCATCATTCACCCCACAGTTATCCATCTCATTATCAGAAGTTAAATCTGCTATTGTACTCAAAAAGGCTTTGACCTGTATTTTCATTGCCTCCTTAGATTACATCTGAGACAGCTTTTATGACATATCTTTTCTTTTGGTCACAAATGGCTCCTTTAATCTTCTTTCAACTCAAATAGCACATATCCTGCTTCTGTGCTGGTTTGCAGCTTAGAGCCCAGCAGGAGCAGATTTCTCTCATTTTAACCAAATTGGAGGTTTCAATTGCCTCTTAAGTTGAGTTTGGTAGAGTCTAGCAGCTCGAGTATCTGCTGAAAAGGCAGACGTGCCAAGCATTCACTA
This sequence comes from Toxostoma redivivum, assembly GCA_013397375.1. NCBI lineage: Eukaryota > Metazoa > Chordata > Aves > Passeriformes > Mimidae > Toxostoma > Toxostoma redivivum. Next base: position 1,006,818 of record VXBI01010658.1, read on the forward strand.
AACTGGAAAATGTGCCTTGCTGTTTGTAAAGGAGTGAGGAAAGGCACACTGATATCATAACCTTCAAACTACGGAAATGGAAAGAGGAATGAAGTGCTGGCAGTTCACCTAGACTTTCTTAATGTGACAGTGTCACTGGCTGGAGGCAGAGATCTCTGCTGGAACCAGTTTTCTGACACAAGTGCAGAAAACAGTCCTACCCTTCTAAGGCAGGATGTTTCACATGTCCCTGTCCTCATCAACATTTCAGGAGAGCTAGAGGTGTCAGCAAAGCTATTGTCTGTGACCAAAAACTGCATTCATAAGCCTGAAAAGAACTTTAAGAAAACCTTCAGATAACATTGCTTGACATGCCAGGAAGCTTCTTTTCCTAGTGTTTATCTGCAAAGTACTGCTTCTGAGCATGCTTGTCTTACGTTCCACAAGTCAGATAATCTCTTGAGTAACTTCAATGATAATAAAATCAGTAAGACATTACATTAAGGGTGAATTTAACCCAGAAAAACACAGAGCATCCTGTCCTGAAACTGCATTCTCTAATTATGTTTTGCTTTCCTTGTGCATGTTGCTCAGTAAGTAGTTTATAAAATAACATGCTCTTGCTGCTCTGTGTATTTCACAGTCCTTTCCATTTGCACATCATAGATGAATATGCAGTCAAAATATTGTATGACCATTGAAAACAAAACTATTCTTTTTTTCAGTATTTTTCTAAAAAACATAAAACATGGAAATATAAAGATTTTATTAGAATGGAGCACTATGTACTTACTAATATTAGTCTAGTGATTATATTTAAATCAATCCAAATGTGACAGTACATTATAAGGCTAATCTAATTTTAACGCTGCTGCATGCTGGAGGTAATCAGAATATCTCTAAAGCATTTACTAATTCCCCAATTAATTTTGGTTTGGTTTTTGTTTTTTGTTTGGTTTTTTTTGTTTTTAAGATGGGAAGGGCATTGGCTTTCTTTGTTTTATGTTCTCTGCACAAAGAATAATAAACACCAGGAGAAAAAAAAATCTCAGTATAAGCACTTAAAATTTTGTTAGATCTCACATTCAATCCACCCTGAAAGGTGATACAATAGGGGGGTGTAAATATGTATATTTTTTATTGTGATAGTGTTTAATTAGGTAATTAATTCACTCCTTCTATTAGTCACACCTCCCTCCATCTCTGATGGTTGGGGTAAGTCAATGTAGGTGCCAAAATGGATGCTTCTGGTGTGTGTCAAGTGACACTTCTTGTCTTTCAGATCACTATTTCTGTTTCACAATCTGCATCTGTTGCGGTTTAGTTATCTGCACTGTTTGCCTTAAGTTGTACTGTTCCTTGTATAAATGGTTTTTCCCTGTTATCCCCCTCTGTTATTCTCCCAGTTGGTCCACTCCAGGTCCCCTTTTCCCGCTGTTAGACTTGTTTCCTCCCTTAAGCCCCTCCCATTCTTCCCGAACCTTCCCTGTCAATCCTCTAAGCCCTATCCCCTCCAAGTTATCAATCACCCCTGGCCACGCCCTTTGTTCCCGAATGTTCGTTGTCGATTACATGTTTACTGTTCTTGGATTGTTCGGTTTAAATTGTACCCCTCCCACTGTGAACCCTATTGGTTCTTTGTAATATCCCCCCACCTTGTGCTCCTCCCTTGGGTTCCCCCGATTGGTTGCTGTCTGTACCCTCCCCTGGGGGGAGGGCCCCTATTTAAGTTCGTGCTCAACTGTTCCTTTGGTTGCTTCTCTTCCTGAGTTGCGTTCATTCTCCTACTTTGCTCCTTGAATAAACCTTGCCCTTGGAAGCTGCCAAAGGTCTCTCCCAGCCCTTTATTCTTCACTGTCGCGTCGCCGGTCACGAAGGCACCAGCCTTACTTCGACTTAGGGATTCAGGGAATCCCGAAGACGAGCCACACCTGCCGCTCAGCCCACCGCGTGGGCTAGCCGGGGGACCAGGTGTTGGACAGCGGTGGGCAGCGACATGCATCAGGTTCTTTCCTGAGATACTTAAGATTTTTTATCCTTACATGCAGTACTTTTATAGCAGTTATTCACTACTTGACCACTGTACCATATTGTATTCAAAATAAAAGTTTTCATTAGTACTGGCATTATCTTTCCTAATTGAATGCACCATGTTTCCATTATTTATTTTATTATTAAATTAACTACACTTTCATTTTCATACAGCTGGATCCAGAGATACGTTTGCAACATCTTTGATAATCCATTTCTTCCCCTTGACCAGTTGCTGCTTCCTTTTCTGCTCAACTTCCATGTTTGATTCCCTCTTCTTTAAGACTGAGTTTTCATTGCTGTCTTTTATTCAGGAATTTCAACTTCCTATCACTAAATAAGCTTGCTAATGGCTTATCACAGGATCCTTCAAACACAAACCTTTATGGCTCTTTGTAGGTCACTCATCACTTTCTGTTCCTTAGCTCTGCTCTGCACAGATCAGACACATTTTGTGCTGTATCCTGGCATCTTGAATCAGGTTTGGATTTAGTTTAGCAAAAAATTTAGTTACAGATTGGTGTTAAAAGGCATCCATTCTGCTTATTTTTCTTACTCTGAGAGGAAGATATTTGATCTGCTGGTGGAGCAGGTGATATGAACTGCTTTCCAAGATTCCCCAGCTGGTGTTCCTGATTGCTCTTTTTTTGCCACCGTTCTTACTCCAATATTTGAAGTTACTGAAAGCTAAGGGGATGCACAGAGTAGTATATTTGTGTATATCATTGTAGCAAACAATTTTGAATATGTTTTTATATACCTGACTGAGTGCTAGATATATAGATTGGCTTCTGAGTAGAACAACTGTGGAGTTTACTACAGTAAAGTATATGCTACATATAATGAGGGAGTACTGCATGTATCATCTTCCTAACTAATCTCCTTGACTGTGGGGCTCACAGTCAATAATTTGTCAAGTCAAATATAACTTTTACCATTTGTTGAATGCCCAGAGCCTTCTATAAAATACGAACTTCTATGAACTCTGCTTATAAGTTACTCAATTAAGTAACCGAAATATATATTATATATTGCTATATAAACAATTTAGCTTTAACATACAATGATAGATTATTATAATGTAGCACACAGTTCTGCAGTTACAATACCCCTTAAGTGTCTCTTAAATGGATTTCTAAAGTCATTAATATTTTAAGTCACCTGAAACCTTGAAACTTATATGCAAATAAAGCCTCTCTTTATAATGTGACCCAGATTTCTGTTTGCATAAAGAAACCGAACACCTTGCTTATTCAGATAGTCTTTTACAGAGTTAGTTTTATCTTTGTTGCTTTAGGGTTTTTTTTTTTTACTTTCCTTCTTCCACTCAACTTGGATGATACAGGAAATGAGAATTTAAAGAAAAGGATAAACTGTTGATAGGATAATTCTTATTTTACATTCCAGGACAGCATTTAGTAACATAGCATACACTGAACATGGCTGAGAGTGTATGTGCCTTTGCTTTGCTTTTATCCTCATCATAGATTTGACCTCCTTCTCTGTTTTGAAGATTTTACATCACAGCTTTCAGAATTGCAGATTCTTAGTCTTTCATATAAATAGGAATGTTTTGTTTTATGATGGTGTAAATGAGAAATATAACAAAACCCAGTAGCTTTCCTTTCTGCTTTTAAAATAGAGAAGTTTAACCTAATTTCTTGTATAATTTCCATTTCCATCTTTCTGAGTGGTTTTATAGGAATCTTGTCATTTCTCTTTTATCAAAACAAGGTAGCTTATGCTCTTCTGTATTTGGCATGTCCTCATTCAGTGCAAAATTAATGCTCTGAAGTGCTTTAAGAAAAACCATTGGTATATTCCTCATTAAGGTTATGCTCACATCTGGCATGCCAGTTGTGTAGTGCCTATTGAAAGCATAAAACATATAACAGCTCTTTCAGTGAAAATTCTCAGAATTATGACTTTTTTTAAAAAATTCTGTATATATGTGTTTTGTGAATCAGAATACATTAACTTTTCTAGTATGTTGTGCACATTTCTGCCTTTGATATTAGAGCAAAACTAAGAGAGGGATCAAGGCACAAAAAGTTTCTCTATTTAACAGATTTCTCAAAAAGCCGATAATGGTAGCTTACATATCTCCTCTGTTTTAAAAACCCAGACCACAATATCAAGGGACATTGTGCTATTGCATTCTTTCGCTAAGAGTAAATGTTGCTTTTCATGTTATATTTTTCTTTTCTTAGATGAGTGAAAAAAGAATTCAATCCTGAGGACATGGAATTGGAAAGGATTTCCCATGAGCTGAAGTGTAGCCATGGGCGCTCATAAGAAGCACCTTGGGTAACGCACAGCAATGCTTTATAAACTTCCATTTAGAAGTACAGTTTTTTATTGTACTCTTACCATCTCTTCTGTCTTTTGCAAGCCTGTAAGAGGTTTGTTGTCAGCTTAAATTTATTTATGGTCAATCTGTACACATTTGTTTCTGTGCCAGTATTGTTGTCTAGCTAAATAGTTTATCTCCCCTGCAGCCCTTGTGTGTTCTCAGCTGAAGCACTTATAAAAACTGTAATCATATTCCCTCTCATTCATCTTTTTGCTGAACTAAGCAAGAGCTCTTAGTACATTGAGAAAGTAGGTTCCTGAGTCTTCTTATCATGATTAACCCTTCACAGCTGCTTTAAAAAAAAGTATATAACCATATTCAAAGAGGATTGTTTAGATTTTGTTTAACATGTGATAGAGCAATAATATTGCACAGGATAGTGAACTATGAAAGTGAAAAGTGCATTTGGATTGCAATCACCATGCATAGAGTTTTCATCTGGATTTTTCAGGAGACAAGGACACCTGCTTATTTGTTTGCATTTCCCCTCTCTCAGACTTTCCTTTCCTTTGGTAGCTGCTTAGACCTTCTGAATAGCACCACGGTGAAGTTTCAGAAGGATTTCAGCACCCCACCCCTCTAATAACCTTTTTCCCCTCTTTTCAGAAAAATGAGCACTGGTGGAATGCTGGTCAACACTCATAGGTTTCCCTTTTCCTGCTTCTAAGGCATACAAAAAGCTGTTAATAGTACATGTTGTTACCAAATTCAGTTTTTTTTAAGGGGGCAGTTACTAGGAAGATATTTCTCTTTTTTTTTGTCCTTGTTTTTTTGAGTTTTCTTTGGATTGTTTTTTTTTTTTTTTTCCTAGCATGTAATAGTGGAAGGTTAAACTAAATGTGAACTGTAATTGCATTTTATGTCAGCTTTTACTTTGAAAATAAACTTTTCAGTTTTCACTATACACTGCAAAGCTGCATGTTTGGTAAAGTGCAGAATTAGATATAGTGAAGGAACCTAAAGGAAAATTAAAAATGTTAGTGCAATATCTTACTTGGTTATAAATAAGATGTGCTGGTAGATAAGTATCACAAACCTGGATCTCATGAGATTTCTTTTGATGGTCCCTGCTGGTTTATAATTATGCAGTCAGAAGTTAATGCAAGAAAGTGCCATAATAACACATTTTAACAAGGAAAGGAGGAAGCTGAGCTGCAAAATATGCATAAAAAAGATTTCATCCCAACCAGCAGAATATTTATATTCATGACTAAATTAGTTCCTAATAAATTATGCATAGCCTTTATAAAGTTAAATGAAATCCTGAACCATACTGCTATAGATATGTTACCAGAACCAACTGCTTTGCAATAGTTTCCACAAACCCCTATTTTTGTTTCCTTTGATACTGTTAATATAAGAATTTATTTGTATTGTAAATGCTTTCTCAATTTTACTCTAATATTTTTAATATCCTAATTAAAATGCTTTGCATTTTTTCTATTTTTTTTTATTTGAGAGTAGGACTTTCAGATATTCAAGTTCCAATAGGGTGTTTAATAAATCTTCTAAATTATTTTTATGAGCTTTTTCAACAAAACCAGCAAACCAACCAAATTTTGGTTACATTTTAATTACTTTAAAAAATCAAAAGGGCTAGGGGAAAGAGGGTCAAAACCCCTGTGTTCTTTTATATTACAAGTGGTTGATTTCTTTTTTAAGTTAAATTTTTTTTTCTCTTCAGAGTTTACTAATAATTTATTCATTAATTAAACACTGCTGTCTATTCTTTATATAACTCAATTAGAGCATATCTATCCCCTTTAATTATCTCAATGGTATGCAAAAACCCAATTACATTTTGCACAGACCTCTTCTGAATGGTCCCAAATTGTTATGAGGAAATAGTCGTGGTTTTACCCATTAATGGCTTTCAGTCTTTACAGCATGACCATTTTTGAGTAATGAGAATGACTCCAAGTTCTTATTTTTATAACTTTAAAGAAATATTTCTTCTAATTTCAGTCATTCTACCAAGATACTATTTTCCATTATGTGCTTTTCCTTTCAAAGAAAATCTTTTCATATAACTTTTGTAGAGAAATAACATACTCTTGACTGTAATAATTCAGCTTTGAATAGTATGTCTCAGGCAAAAGTATGAAATATTGTTAAGATTGTTTTGTAGGGGTTTTTTTTGTTGTTTTTCCTTTTTTTTTTTTTTTTTTTGTGGGATTTTGGGTTTGTTTGTCTCTATTTCTTTAGTTTCTCATTTGGTTGTAACTGATAATAACATCGAATTTCAAAAGCAGTTTTTTCAAAGGTTACTTCACTTGGTTATATTTGCAAGAACTCTCTTGAAGTCAGTTTTGGTACTTGAAACTGAATACAGAGAATTCTCTCTCTTGCAATAAAGCAGCTCATGTTGGCTTGTGAAGATGACATTGATGCGTATGGAGCATATACACAGAAAGTTAGAAAATTATTCTAATAATTACACCAGACCACGTCCTCTGTTCCAAATTTCTGCTTTTTTTTTTTCTTGTTGTCACCTCTTAGCACTGATCTGATGTTCCTAACATAGAGAGGATCTTCCTAACATTGTTCCTTCATTATTACTTAAGAGCTGTATGAAATAGGACTTTGCAATAAGACATATTTTATCACTGGGTAAAAGAAAAGTTTGCATTTTTTGGTAATTTTTTTAAAAGTAGTGTTTATGTTGTAAAGAGAAGTGCTAATTTAGATATAAAGTGAGGGAGTTTGGCTCTTCTACTATTGAACTATAAGAATTCATTCTGCACTAATACTTACATATTTTTTAAAAAATATCTGAGAAGATTCTAGGGATGAAATTACTGTCTCCTCAGAATTTTATATTTAATTAGCTCCCTTTTTGCTGTTGCTATGTAATGCTGCACTCTCATTTAAAACACAAATACCAGTTATGTAAGTGAACATAAAAATGAGAGATATACTGAACAAGGACTTTGGCTAAACACTGCAAGGGATAAGAGGAGAAGGAACTTGGGGAGGTAAGGGAAAGACTTACTAATCAAGGCTTTCACAGAATTTTTAACCACTATATTTTAGTAAGAAAAATATCTGTGAGGGGGAGAATACTGCCAACATTTGTCAAACTCAAGGGCCTGAAGAGTGCTCACCCTGATTTTGCAGCAGGGCTTTAGACAGGACATTATGCAGCACACAACTCAGTCTGTTTTAATGTGTTTGATTTTTAACATTTTCAATGATAATGGCGCTAGCTCAAAATAGCCATCCAGTTCCACTGGATTATAGAGCATGTTTCATAGAACAAACAGAACCACGATTTGCCCCAAGAGGAAACAATACTTGCAGGTAGCCCTACCTTCTTTGCAAAGAAGATACTCTGGTAAACTTCATCCTTGTTCTTACTTTCACTCCATTAATTTGAAGTGACATTAAGAAGAAGTGTGAAAGATGTATTATTCTTTGCAGCTAGATATCATCTAGTGAGACAAAGTTAATGAGAGATTAAGAATTCAGGGTTTGGTTTGAAAGCATAAAATGTTCTAATATTAGTGAAAGAGGTAATAAATTTAAGAAGTATCATATAGAATCAACATCAGAAGAGTTATGCTTTTTCCTATGTAAAGTTAAGTAAATTTGCAAGTGATGTAGTTTAAAGCAGAGATGACAGTAAATACTGTGGTCATTTCAAGATGGTATTTTTCAATTAACTTCTTTTAATAGATCTCTATTACTCTTCTGCTGCTTCAGAAAATCTTCATGTACACTTTGTTAAATGGGATACTAAGGTATTAAAATCAGATTTCTAACCTTGATCATTTATGTATTTAATGTTTTGGTGACAAGAAAATAAAAAAGTTTAGCCTGAAAGCAGTCCTTCTGCTGTGTCTGGGAATAACTGTGAAAGAACAGATATTTCTACTGAAATAGGATTCATATAAGAAGAATTTATGAATTTTCAATTTCTGAATATTTTACTCATATTTTACTCAGGTCCAGTTACGGGCAAATGCTTTCAGGACATAAGTAAGTACTGATTAGCTCCTCATTTTTTTTTTTAATTTTCTCAGATCTAACCTGTGAAATAATTATAACAATATTTTCAAGGTATTTGGAGGAAAAGGTAAGGAATAAAATGATGATGATGAAATGCTATACAGAATGATTTTTTCTTCTCTTCTCTGAAGAACCTTTTGCTATTTCATTCTACTCTTGTTCTGGTAATTATCTGAACTAACACAAAGCATGCTCTGTTTGTACATGGAAACATCTCTAATGATCTATGAGTTATGAGAAGTAAAGTCTGTACCCCACTTGCTTGAGGTAGTGCAATACATGAATTGCTGTTGTGCAAAAAGTGGTGTTCTTACTGTGTACACATAATAAAAATGTGTCTTTAAGTTCCTGTTATTCAATAGTCTGGATTTCTAGAAACAAAAGAAGCTGAAAATAAAAATTAATGGTTCCCAGCTGAATCTAGTTTATCCTTATTCATACTATTTGAATTCAAAGTAACTTCACTAATGAACTTCATACTGCTAAAATGGTATTGTATGTATGTGTGTAAAATTGTATGAAACTCGTGTCAGTAAGCTCAGGTTAACCAGCTAAATATAGTACACCTGATTGAAAAGCTCTGTGCCTTACAAATGGAGAGCAGGACCATTAGTCAAATGAAAGAAAATATAGGAGACAGTGTCCTTAGAAATTGCTTCTTTCTCCCTGCTAATTACAATCATTAGTTGGTTAAAGATGGTGAAAAGCACCAAGTTTTTAAAATGTTAGTGTGTTTTGAAGGGTGTTTCAGCTTTGGGGGAATCTGTGCCTCTCTTTTTTGGAGGTTAGTGGGTTTTGTTGTGTTATTTTGTCTGGTTCGGTTTGGATGTCTTTTGATAGCTATGATTTTTCACACACTGAAGATTGCCTTGTAGTTTTCCTGTCACAACAAGGAGAATATTCTCTGAGGTGACCTTCTTCTGAGTAAACTAAAGGTTGCATATAAATTGCATATAAATATGACAAGACTCTTTAAATGACACATTATGATACTTCTGATATATTTACATAGTTAAATTGAAGCCTGACACTTAAAATTCAGTCCTGATTGTCACCTATTTATCTGGATCGATTTGATTTGGGGGATTTCAAGTTCTGTCTTTCAAAGATGTTGAGTGACAAGTAATCAAGAACATAGAAAGAAAATTATATCTAGGAATAAACATATTTACATGTGATTGTTAATGTTTAACAATTATTACTGGATTTTTGTGGTACAGGAATATTTAAAATATTACAGGATATTTAAAAATAGACTATTGATTACTGTTTCTTATGGTAATAAGTCTCATAATGTCATGTGGTATTTGACAAGCAGGGAGACATACCACAGAAAGGAAAACAATTTCTTTTTTGAATTAAAAAAAAATAACTTGTAGCATAAGTTGGAAGTTGTATTTGGCTTTATTAGTTGAAATAATAAGCAGCAAAAATGAACTCAAGATACACAAAAGATGGCAAATTAGGTGCACTGTTTAGAAAGAATGAACAAGGGAATAATGTCTCACCAAAACAACTGTGAAATTCTTGAGGATAAAATATAATTAAAACAAGGGTAGATTTACTGTCTTTAAAGATTTAAGGTAATGAGAATGCTCACTTTCAATAAATAATGAGAATAAACAGCATGGTATTCAATTACCAAAAATATTACAAGCATCTCAAAGGAATAAGATAATTTTTTGTTATGCTAGTTGAGCTTCTTCAATATGATATTTTAGCAATAGTAAAAAAATTAAATACTGTGAATATGACTAATGTAAAATTTAAATTCAATTTCATGATAGGTCTTTCCAGTAGGAAAAGAATTTTAATTCAGCTAATACTTTAAAGGTTTTTTTTACAATTTCAAAAAACAGTATCTGAGAACTTGTCACGTGCAATTATAGTTGATTGGGCAATTACACAATGACCAGAATTTTAAATAAAATGTCACGGACTTTCTTCTATAAATAAAAATGGTACAAAATATCGGTCAATGAAGGGCAAGGAAAGAGTTTTGCTACGTATGAAGCTGAGCTGCATGTTTTGAAGTGGAGTAGTAATGAATCTTAAGAAATGTAAATTAATTTGTGAAAGAACCTCTCAGAGAAGACTACCAGTGACAGAACATTGAAAAATACCTAAACCATAGAAGAAAGTACAAATCAAAAGGGTATGAAGAAACACCCAGTTAGTACATAAGACAGAGACTAAATAGTGATATCAAAGTTTATGAAAGTCAAGTTAAAAGTATTGATTCAGAATTATTATATTGCTTATAATTTTGAATGAATAAGAAAAGGTATTTCAAATTACCTACTTTTTATCAAACATGCAGTATGAATTAAATTATCAAGAATAATATAGTGTTTATGTTTCAGAGATCGTTTACACAGGTTTCGCAAAAAAAAATTCTTTAAAGGAAACGGTTCCCATTGGTAAGATCTCCACCTGGTAAATCCTAAAGAAGATAAATTTGAACACTACAAACCTAATTTTTTATCTGAAGGTCACAGACTGTCATTCACTATATATATATATAAAAATATAATAGTTTCTTGATGCAGTAACTTGATGATTTCTAACTTAGAAATCAAAATTACATATTTGTGATCAAATTGTCCCATGGATTCTGTAGATTAACAATCTGAATTATTCACAGAAGAAATCAACTTTTATGATTTGAAAATTTGAAAATCTGTAAATTTGAAAATTTGTAAATTTGAAATTTGTTTAACTCAAACTTTTGTGATTAAATTTGGTATGTACTTGGCAAGCAGGAGTAATGCACTGCACTAGACTGTAGGCTTGGTCAGATGGAATGTGTTTGTCTCTCCAAGTTTCACCTGGGTTTTGTATATCATTTGTAATGCTGTGTCACAGAATGCCAGCTCCTCTGAGATTTGCTGTAAATTACAAATACCTGTACACAGATTGATAGTGAGCTCTTGCAGGGCAGAATATAAGTGAACGTGATGAAACTTTTTTTTTCCATTCTGAACAAAATCCTGGAATGCTGTCTCATTGTTGGCATGTGGTTTTATTTTTTCACTGCTATTTTAGCAGAAAGACAAGCACTTTCCTTCACATATTTCTTTCTAAGCAGCTTCAGTGTATGTTAATGAAGGAGCTTAAGATAATGAAATTACTTATGTAACCTCCACAACTTCATTATTTGGTGAGTGTGCCCAATCAGGAATAATCTTGATTAATGTGATGCTGGAAAACGGTATTTTCAATGTAAATTTTGACATGCCAGCATTACACTGCATGAGTGCTATATAAACTTCTCACTGAAAACTTGCAAAACTATGAAACCAAATGACAATGGCAACTTTATCTAAAATTCTTGAAGGAGCTTCTTATAATAGTATGATTACTACAGAGTTATGTCATTAGGGATAGAAAAAAAAGTATTTCAGCAAAGAATAAAAATATTATTACTCACAGTAAATTATAAGAATGTGGTATATGTGTCCTTTAATGGTGTTTTGTTAATTTTATCATTTCCATCACAATCAACTAAAGGAGTATATTTTCATTTGTTGTCTGTGGAGGGTTAACCACAGAGAGAAGATAAGCCCCCCCCCCCGTGCACTAAGGACCTCAAAGATTGGAATGGAAGAGAGAATAGGAAGAACAAAAACAAGAAAAATTTTGGGTCAGGGCAGGAACAGTTGAATCCAATAAGGAAAGAAAAACAATAACTGATACTAAAGCAATCCCTCTCCATCTCCCACTAGCAGACCAATGCCCAGATAGTCTAACTAGTAGCCACTTTGAGAGACAAACTCTGCTGGATTTTTGGGCATTTTTCATTCCTGAGAATGTTGTGTGGAATCTCCCCTTAGCTAAACCAGGTCAGCTGCCGTGTTTATGTTCCCTCTCAATCCCTTGCCCAGCCATAGGCTACTTGCTGGGCACTAGGGAAGAGTGAGAAAAGTAAAGGTGGAAGGGTGGTACTTCTGGTTAGAGAAATTGTAGTTAATGGCATCAAAATATTAATAAAAACACTTTTTCTCCTGAACACGTGCTTAAACTTGATGGAAAATGATCTCCAGATGTGTTATAACCTTTTTCTAAGGAAAGTGCATATTTATATTTGGGAAAATGAGAACTCATATATTGGATTCTAATGGAAATGGGAAACTCTCCCAGGACCTGGGAAGCCAAATTGTCCTGACTTTAGGAAATAACTATGTCAAGTCCTTCAGTGCAGACTGATAACAATACGAGTGCTGTCTTCAGGGTGTTTTCCCTAAATACACCTTTTGTGTATTAGTTTTACTTTACTTTCAGGTAGGTGACACTGGTTACCTGTCCTTTCCCAAGGAGGATGGTTGCCTTTTCAGCACCTCTTGAGTAGTGGTGGCTCTCACATAGAAACTGAAGAAGGGCTTATTTGAGGGAGTGGAAGTCTTGACAGATACGGGTAGAAGCTCCATGGCAATATATCAAACCAGAAGAGACAGTCAGAAGGGACTGAAAGTACTAATTTATGATGAGTGTCTATCTTCCACTTGATAATTTTTAAATTATCCTATCCTGAATCGAACATGTATTTATTTCTGAAAATGATATATTTTCCTCCTAGTATTTTTTAACCACTTGAGGTCAGAAGATATACTTAAATCGTTTTCAGTAGTGGTTTAATCTCAGTTTGCCTTTAAACTAACTCCTACAGAATTGTGCCCAGGTTGGTTTTGGATGGATTTACCACATGAATGACAAGTCAGTAGCCTTTCTCCTGTCTTAGTTAGGAAAGAAGTATATTGTTTCTATGATACCAATTGGGAATGGTGACTTTTTAGTGGTGATTGCTCTGGAAAGCACTTGCCCTTGCAGGCAATTTGCTGAGCTGCCCTCTCTTTTTCTATCTTTTAGTTTTTATAAAGATATGTGGTCAGAATGAGTAACTTATTTTAGACCAGTCAAGAATGACTTACTTCTCCAATATGCATTTTCACATATTAAAGATTTTTATTTTATCTATCCTTATATTTTCATTTAGCTTTTTTTTTTTTTTTTAATCAGAAATGTCATTTGTCTTTGTGCTGGTTTAGTTTGATTATTTAAAAACTGAATTTTAATCCAAGTGTTAGAAGCCTCCAGACGTTGGATTTTCAGCTAATAGCATGTTTTGTGTTAATGGGGTAGTGGTGGAGAATCAGCTTTCAGTTTCATTTAAATATTCTATTCTTGTTTGCACCCTGTTGCTCCTTTTGAGATAGCCATAATTTAAATAATTGAATCGATGAAAAAAAATTCTAGCAGTGTAAAGCTTAACAGTCTATTCCAAAAAGGTCAGATACCAATTACTGTAATTTTGCATAAAATGAAATAAGAAAGCCTGTTTCTTTCACTTCCAGAGAAAATGTTAGGATAATCAGAATTCTCATGGGGCTTTTTCAATCAATAAATGTTTCAGTGAATGATTGCAGAAGCAAAATTGAAAAGCATTGTTCTTGCTCCTGCAATTATAATAATAACCCCATCCCTTGATATGACTGGGAGGAGTGAAAGGAAAGATGAGCAGCATAAGAGATGTAAGAAGAAAGCGTAGTGGCTTATCTGGTTTACCCCTAAGAAAGACTTTTTTTCTGGTTGTCAGCGATGATAGTAATTTTGCTTTTTTAATATTGCATTATAGCTGTTTTTAACCTTTGTAAATTCGTTTATCTTTGCACTTGTGTTTTCACTTTTTCAAAATATTTTTATGTAGTTTAGCAGGCAATCTTTACCTAGTTCAGGTACCTGAAACATAAACAGGAGATAATATGTTTTGTAAATTTTATTTTAATCCTTCATGCCATTCAAGTCCAGCTGCACATCACAAGGCAGTGCCAGCTGGAGACAGCATAGCAAGCTCGGAGCCAGCTTGTTTTAGTACCAGGAGCAGCCTGGTCACACCAGTGTAGCATTCTGCCTGGTTCATTAGCCTGCTGAGTCATTAAGGGTGTTGCTCAGATAAAGCACTGTGCTAATAAAACTACACAACTTCAGCATGAAAGGCATTTTCAGCATCTCAGAGAAGTGCAGGGTTACAACATTAACCATCAGTTCATGTAATACAACTTGATTTCTGGCAATGTTTTTACCTGGTACAGAAATCCTACTAGGGAGGAAATTGAATTTGTTTATCTTTTGGTTTGATTCATTAAGAGCATCTGAATTTATCTGGATCCCACATCGCATTACCACCAACAAAAGAAACTTATTTGTAGCTTTCCTATTGTTCCTTCTTCCTGACTGCCTCTGCTTCCACTCTCTTTCCAGAAACCTGAATAGAAAATTGGATAATTAATGTACAGGTCTATTTGCTTTGCAAATAAGAGTTTTGGTAGAAAGACTTAGCAGAGAGAGCTGCATAAAATATAGCTAAAGGAGATGCTATATGTAGTTTTAGGCTAACAAAGTGTTATCTAAATATCTAAATAAAGAGCACTTTTCTTTGTACAACCTGTTCTGCCTGCTTCCTTCTGAGTGCTGTTTTTCAAGTTGTCTTTTTCAAGTGGATTATCCTACATGCTGCACAGTACTTGTTGCAGAGAGCTACCAGGACTTTGACATTAGCATGAAAATGTGGCTGAGACCATTTTGTGGACAGTTTCTCTTCAACTGTGTATTGCATAGAAAATTCACATGCTTTTAAAAAAAAGGCCAAAGAATCCTTATCAATAACAGGCATGTTGTAAAATATTTTGATCAAATGCACTACAGTATGACAATTCATACATTATGTTATGAAAATGGCAAAAAAGAGATTATTTTGCCCTTCAAAATATTTAACTCTTTATACCCTTCTCTCTCTGGACCCTTTTTTACAAGGCCACTGTTACAGAATCATAGAATTTCTCTAGTTGAAAGTGACACATAAGGATCCTTAAGTCCAAGTACCAGTTGGACTTCCAGTCCAGTCCTCACAGGACTGTGTAAAACTAAGCCATAGGGCTAAGAACATAATTTGGATACTTGAAATCTGATAGACTTGATGCCATAATCACATTCCTAGGGAGCCGATTCCAGTGACTGAGCAACTTCTTGTGAAGAACCTTTTCCTAAAGTCCGTTCTGAACTTTCTCTGACACAGCTTGTCTTGGTTTGAAAGACAGGTATCTGCCAAGAAAGGCAGGAGCGTCTTTTTAAAATGGAGAATGTAAACCCCCTCCCTCCAAATTATAATTTTGAAATTAAGGGGCTCTCAGGAAAAGATATGGGAATAGGAATAACAGTTCTTTACTAGGAAAACTAAAACAGAAATACAGTATTATAAAGAACAAACCCAAAAACACTGAAAGAGTCAGAATAGAACCTGACACCCCATTAGTCAGTCAGGGTGTTGGTGCAGTCCCATTAAATGGTGGCTACAGTCTTCCTGGAGTGACAGCTGTGGTTCAGTTAAAGCAGCGCTCCTGGAGAAGGGTGCGGTTTTCCTCTGAAGGTGCAGTGATGATGTGGAAAGGTCCAGTTTTTCCTCTGGAATCCAGTAGAAAAAGGCTGCCTTGGTGCTCCAGAGCTCAGCTGTTATCTAGGTAGGAAAGGCTTGGCTCTTCCCCCTGACTTGAGCATCTCCCAATGGGATGATGTAATTTTATCAGTCATGCAGTGGGACTCAATGGCCCATTAACAGAAGATATCTTCCTGGAGGAAGGATGGGTTGTGGAAAAGATAAAGATGACTGCCCCACCTGGTTTTAACAGATGGCCCATTAGCAGAGGATATCTCCCACAGAGATAAGGATCACTGCCTCACCTGGTTTCAACAGATGGTGATAGAATACATACTGTTGGTCACATCCTGTATTGCAACCTAAGACACAGCCTCATTCCATTTCCTTATGGACCTCCTACTGCAAAGGAATTAAATCCTAAATAAAGTGGTGATTCTTAAAAAAACTGTTAGTAGCATTATTATTTCTTGCACAGTGGCTATACTGGTTTTATGAATTATCTTCAATACAGCATGTCGTGTTTTGAAAACCGTATCTTCATTGAAATTCTTTTTGATCTCCAATGAACTTCTGAAAGTTATTTGGAACCACCTGATGAAATGTGTGTGTTCTAATAATTTTATAAGGTCTTATTTCCTGGTCTGATAGTTATTTTCCTTAGGTGTTTACTTATCATCATCTCAGTTTTGCTTTCTCACTTTTTCTCCTCACTTTACTGGGATTCAGATCTGAAAGTGAAATATGGAGAAAGTTAGTGATTATATAGCTCTAATGCAGCACATGTAATGTAATGGATTCTTATAGGTCCATCAACAACATTTTTAATTTATAGATAATTTATATTTTACATGTAAAGTTTTCTGTAGTCTCTTTGGCCAAAAATTTCTAGTAATTTCTAATATATTTTTCATGCTTTTCATTACTCTTGTTCCAATGTGCTGACATATTTCTTCTGCACTGGTTAGATAACATTTTTCTTTTCCTTTTCATTATTTCTAGATAGCTAACATCTCTGCTTAAAAACCCCCATCAAAATCAGATTGTCTGAAAATGTCTATTATTAGGGATCCACTGATATCAGGAAATATTATAGAAACTAGTGAGGCAATACCCATTTACTCTAGCTGTGCCTCATTAAACTTGTTTAACATGGATTTTCCATTCACTTCTTTCTTTTTGAAATCACATCAATGTCAATGATAGCAGAATGTAAAGAAATTATTAATAATTTTCAAACTGGGAGAAATAATTATAATTCTTAAAGTAAAACAAAATTACAATAAATATAATGTCAAAAGTACTATCCTCTTTAAACTGTGCATTTTTGGAAAGAATTTAAATCTTGAATCAGAGCCACTGTGTGAAGAGTTGAAATTGGTAATGTGGTATCTATACTTTATTTAATTAAATGTCCTCATTGAGGGCCTGCAGTGCATGTTTGTACTCACAAGTAGGTTTGCCTGAAGATATTTTTCTGCGTGATTCTTTTCTCTGACTCACAGTGTCCCTCTTCAGAGTTTCATTCAACTGCATTTTTTTTTACTTTCTTCTGTTTCTACCTAAGTCTTGGAAACATTTTTCGGTATTTTTAGCTTTTTTATTGATACACACTTAATTTCTTGTTGCAGAAAAAACCTCCTTCCTGCAGTTTGTGAGTGAATGGAAAAACACCTCATAACTGGATAGTGATAGGAAAAAAAATTTGGAATTAAAATGTCACTTAAAGAATATTAAAAAATAGCACGAGTCTTGTCTCTCTCAGCAGAATGGTTCTGCAGGTGTATTTAAAGCAAGCCAAACCACAACAGAGAAAACCAACCATCCAACCTAAAAAACACTGGCCAAGGAAAAAAAATCCCCCAACCTTTTCTTGAAATTTTAAGACGTAGATTTTTTTAATATTTTATCTTCTTTTCTAATTCTGTAAAGAAATAACTGAAACAACCTAAAACTAGCCACTGAGACTATAACATATTTTCTTCACTTCGTCAACTGTCAGTATCTGAATCCATAATTTCATTTTCTTAGAATAGTGTATGCTTCTCACCTTCAAATATTAGCTTACAATTAGTTATATATATATTGCTAATATTCCTAAGAATTACACAATTCGAATGCTATTAAGTAGCAATACATTTACTATAAGTGTACTCAAATATTAATTATTAATGACTTTGTAGATCTGTTTTAAGGAATTGGATCCATAAAAATTTTTGTTGTTGAATATACAATTTGGTCTGTGTTTTTTTGCAAAGTACAGTGGCAGTAATGATTGAGCTTGCCTAAACATAAAATAACAATAATATGTTCCTACCACAGATATAGCTGTAATAATTTGTTAAACTTGAAGAAAATATTTGCTTCCCCATGTAAAAAAAGGCAAGGTCCTTTGCCTTTTCAGACATCCCACACTGAGAACTTATTAGAAAATAACCTATCCCTGCCAGGGAGAGAATTGCAAGAGTAAAGGTGAGAAAGTTTGTGGCTTGAGATCAAGGCAGTTTAATAGAGAAAGCGAAGGCCACACACAGGCAAAGAAAAACAAGAAATTCATTCACTACTTCCTATAACAGGCAGGTGTTCGGCCATTCCCTGGAAAGCAGGACTCCATCACCTATAATGGTGACTTGGAAAGAAAAACACCATCCTCTGATCATCTGTAATTTTCTCCCCACTCTCCAGCTCTATATGCTGAGCACAACAACACACAGTAAGTAATGTCTGTATGGTCACGGTCAGTCAGGGTCAGCTGTCCTGGCTGTGTCCCCTCCCAGCTCCGTGTGCACCTTGAGCCAGCCCACTGGTGGCGTGAGGAACACAAAAACCTCTGTGTGAGCACTGCTCAGCAGTAATGAGAATTATTGTCGCTGCCCACTGTCCACGCACACACACACCTGGTGTGTGTCCCCCGGCTAGCCCACCCAGTGGGCTTGCGGCAGGAGTGGCTGGTCTTCGGGTTCTTGAATAACCCCAAAGTCCCAGTAAAGGCACCGTGCCTTTAACAACGTGCAACACGACTGCACCAAGTAAAGAGCTGAGAGAGAGACCTTTGGAGGCTTCCAGGGAGAAGGATTTATTCAGGGCAAGGAACAGAGGAGCAGAGAAACTCAGGAAGGGAAGCGACCAAAGGCGAAAGAAGTCGTTGTACACGAACTTAAATAGGGGCCCTCCCGCCAGGGGAGGGTACAAGTAACAACCAATTGGGAGAACTCAAGGGAGGAGCACCAGGTGGGGTGATATTACAAAGAACCAATGGGATACACAGTGGGAGGGGTACAATTCAAACTGATCAATCCTATAACAGTAAACAAGTAACTGGCAGCGAACATTCAAGAACAAAGGGCGTGGCCACGGGTGACTGATAACTTGGAGGGGATAGGGCTTAGAGGATTGACAGGGAAGGTTCGGGAAGGATGGGAGGGGCTTAGGGAGGTAAACAAGCCTAACGGCGGGAAAAAGGGGACCTGGAGCGGACTAACTGGGAAAGTAACATAGGGGGGATAACAGGGAAAAACCATCTTATACAAAAAACATTAAAACAAATATAACTGAAGGAAAACAATGAACCGCAACAAATTATTCTCATCCTAACTCCAAAACTCATCACTGTACTCACTGCTAGGAATAAAATTAACCCAGCCAGAACCAGCACAGCCATTTCTAAGGATGATGGCAGCATGACTTGCATCAGACTGCTTTTTCCTTTCAGAGGCAAAAAAACTGTTGGCTGAATGATGTGCCAAATGTCTTCAATGCTAATTAGACCTATGTCCCTTTACTGTCACTTTAATAGACTTACTTTTTCTAAAATTTTTGTCTTGTTATGGAGTTTATTTCTAAATTTGCTTTAAATTGGTGATATCACAATAGTAATGCATGATGTTAATATGACAAATACTTCTACTTTGACAGGAAGCAAAGAGTGCTAATGATACTTTTGTCTGAAAACTAAAATCATGAACAAATATTTATATACGCAAAAAGCCAGGCAAAGCACGTACTTTCATAATCAAGAAAATACTTTAGAACCTTTTGAAGAATAGTTATTTGCTGAAGAACACTGAAAACCAGAAAGCTGCAAATTTCTACTGCCACTTTTGCAAGCAATCCCTCCCTAAACATTAATGTTTCCAGTCACTAGCCCTGCAAGCTCCTAAAGGGACACATAGTAAGGTGCAGTTCTTTCTTTCTTAGACATCATACTAAATTGAAAGGACTAATTCAACTCCTGTTTTTTACTCCTACTTATTTAACTTACTGGAGAATTCTTCAAGAAGCACAGGACTAGAGAAAGAAAAAGTGTGAAAACTTTTTCTTCTCATGTAAACATTTCTTGATGTCAATACTTAGTACCAGTAAGACTTGGCGGTTTTATCATAGTTGGTGACTTTTCTGAATACTTATAACACTCAATAACTACTTTTTAAGATAATTTTCCAGTCTGCATTTGTGAGGTAAAGGATTTGGAATCGCTGGATCAATTAAAAAAAAAACAATCCCTGGTGGATTCAAGTTTTCTCTTTTCCTTAGTTTGTGAGAGGGATGTGTCATCTCTGTGCTCATGTGGTCTGAGTGAGTCAGAGAAATGCTTAATTATGTTAAGATATTAATTCCTTGGGCTCTGGAATAGTCTCATTAGCATGTTGAAAATGTTATGAGGCCCTAAATAATAAATTTACTGTTTTTTGGTAATGTAGAGGGTTATGAATGTCTCTATGGCTGCCTTGGGGATCCTTGCTTCGTACTTCAGGGATGGGGAGATGTATCTCAGGATAGCAGGTTGTGAAGACCAATCACATCATAGGTGCCAATGAGTATGAGGCATTAAGCATATTAACAACTTTGTAGGATCTTGTTGTAGTCCTTTGATTTCTTCATGTTGCTTTATTTAAAATGTTATCACTTATCATGAGGCTGTACATACCAGTCTGAGATGCCCTGCCAAGATAAAATACTGGCTGGCCTATGCAGGTGTGCAGAGACAAAAGACATTCTGTATAATCTGCAGAGCTGGCTATATTTAGAATCTCTTTATTCTTGGCATTCAGGAATTTTCTAATTAACATCACAGTATGTGCTGCACTGCAGCTGTACATGTTGTAGGGGTTATGATTTTCCCCAAAACCATAAGGCATGCTGCTTTTCCAAGGAAGATCTATAAAAGTAGTGAAATTGTGAGGTGGCAGGTGGAATTCCACCTAAAAGTGCTTTTGTTTTGTTGCTTGGTTTTTCAGTCCCAGACATGCTTCTTAGGATGTTGGGGGTCTTATACAGGTTTGCACACTATAACTGGTGCCATTACCTGGCAAAAATTTAATAGAATGGGTATTTCGGTATTTGTTCATTTGTGACAAATAACACTTTTTTTTTTTCCCTCCAAGATAAGGAGAGTCTGCATCTGGTTATTTGCATCCCAAATTCTTTCTTTCTTTGAAGTTTCTGCTTTTACTTGTATGTGAGGGGCAGCATATACTCTGCAGTGTCCTGTTCAAAACTGACTGTAAAAATATGCTTTTGCTTCTTCTGACCATTTGAAGTCCGATAGGAAAAGTATCAAACTATTCCAGAATCATCTGCCTCTGTAGTTTGAAATGAACATGGTAGACTGTGGATTCACTTTTATTTCTAAAGAGAAAACAACACTTACGCTGAAAGCACTTTTATCCTCCAACAACACTGGGTGTTCAAGATTCTGAGCTCTTCTCATTTTGTGATTCAACAGGACCTGCAGAATCATGATGGATGGCTGAAGCACTGTTCAGTCTTTCCTCCATATGTCTTGTTGATTGCATTGAGGTTCAGTTAGCTCAGTCAGGAACTAGATATATAATACACTAGGATACAGCTGAACATACAGCTATGATGATGAATAGTTATTTTTAACTTCCCTTAATAAGACAAATGAGTGAAATCTTCCTGGTTTGTACCTCTTAGTTGACACTTTTTGATCCAGTACAAAACACTACATGGCATGTGGTCTTTTCAACAACAGTCTGATTTATCTTATTTTGCAGAAAAGTGATACAATGGACTCCTGCAATGTAGAAGAATGACTGGCCAGTAGTGAACTAAATGTGCTCTGCACAGGCAATACAAATATTGATGTATGTATGAAATTGTATCCCAATAATATGGAAACTGTACTCTTCAGTTTAATAGAAAAAATGACACCAGTAACAATGCTCTTCTGCCTATTTCTTTGTTAATCAGAATAGTCCAAGCAAATGAAAGCTTTGTTTATGGAGATAATATGAAGCAGTGACTCAACACTGTATTTTTGGAACACTGTAGTTTTTAATGAAAAATTAAATTTATATTGTACTTTTTTTTTGTTTGTTTGTTTGGTCTTAATTCTACTCACATAAATATCAGGAACTTCAATCATTGCCAAGACTAAACAGCTGCAATTCACAGAATCAAAGGCTATTCTGAGATTAAAGTCACTCACTTGAGTTCACCTCCTGACCCTGCACAGGACACACCATGTTCCTGAGAGCAGTGTCCAAACACTTCTTGAACTCTGTCAGGCTTGGGGCTGTGACCACTTCCCTGGGGAGCCTGTTCCAGCAGCCAAACAGCCTCTGGGGAAAGAACCTTTTCCTNGTTTGGTCTTAATTCTACTCACATAAATATCAGGAACTTCAATCATTGCCAAGACTAAACAGCTGCAATTCACAGAATCAAAGGCTATTCTGAGATTAAAGTCACTCACTTGAGTTCACCTCCTGACCCTGCACAGGACACACCATGTTCCTGAGAGCAGTGTCCAAACACTTCTTGAACTCTGTCAGGCTTGGGGCTGTGACCACTTCCCTGGGGAGCCTGTTCCAGCAGCCAAACAGCCTCTGGGGAAAGAACCTTTTCCTAATATCCAACCTAAATCTCCTCTGCTAAAAGTTCTGGGTATTCCCTCGGGTCATATCACTGGTTTTCAGAGAGATCAGTGTCCCCCTCCTCTTTCCCTCATGAGAAAGCTGCACACTGCAATGAGGTCTGTCCTCAGTCTTCTCTCCTCCAGGCTGAACAGAACAAGTGACCTCAGCCACTTCTCATGTGGCCTCCCCTCAAAGCCCTTCGGCACTTTCATTATTATCCTTTGGATGCTCTCTAATAGTTCAATATCTTTCATATACCCAAATCAGCCCCCGGGACTCGAGGTGAGGCTGCCCCAGCTCAGAGCAGAGCAGGACAATCCCCTCCCTTGCCTGGCTGTGATGCTGTGCCTGATGCCCCCCAGGACAGGGTTGGCCCTCCTGGCTCCAGGGCACTGCTGACTCGTGTTCAACTTGCCATCAACAGGACCCCCAGGTCCCTTTCTGTGGCACTGCTTTGCAGCATCTCATTCCCCAGTCTGTAAATCCAGGGTTGCCCATCCCAGGTGCAGAACTGGGCACTTGCCCTTGTTTAACTTCATACAGATGGTGATTGCCCAGCCCTCTATTATGTTGAGGTTTCTCTGGAGGACCTCTCTGCCTTCAAGGGAGTCAACAGCTTCCATTTTTGTATTATCTGAAACCTTGCTTAGTATTCCTTAGAGTCCTTTATCCAAGTCCTTAATGTTGAAGAGCACAGGGCTGAGGATGGAGCCCTGCAGAGCCTCACTAGTGACGGATCAGTCTGATGTCACCTCATTCACTGTAACCTTCATGCCTGACCCATGATCCACGTACTCACCCATCACATGCTGTGCTTATACTGCTATGGCCTGGACATTTGCTCCTGAAATATCCTGTGAGAGATGGTACCAAAATCTTTCCTGAAATGCAGATTGCATCAAGTGGCTTCCCTTGGTCAACTAGTTGAGTTACCTTGTCAGAAAAGTAAATCAAATTTGACAAGAAAGACTTTCTCATTGTGAAGCTCTAGTGGCTGTGTTTTCCTTCAGATGTTTGTCAATATCCCCCAGAATAATCTTCTCCATGACTTAACCAGCCACTGAAGTGAGACTGACAAGCCTATAGTTTCCAGGGTCATCTTTCTTGCCCTTTTGAAAATTGGGATGTTATTCAGCTTCCAGTCAACTGGGACCTCTCCAGACTACCAAGAAATCCTTTTGAATGAGGGAGGAAAGAATAAACACTTTCCTTTTTTCCCCCCAAGTCCTATAAGCTAAAGACTTCACATCTTGTTTAATGAGCTCTCACATTTTGAAAGTGGCAGCTGCTTGCTTCTTAAGCCACTAGTAGATCAGGTAAATTGTTGAGAATAAGTGAAAGTTCTGGAGTCAACAACTTTACTCCTGGGTAAATAAGGTATCAGTATTAGCTACTCAGCTCTTATGTTTTCATAGCCATCCTCCTCTTTTTTCCATGAAGAACTGAAGCTTGTGCTCTTTTCTGCACAGTTACTACATTTCCCCAGGGACAATGGAGCGTGACTCTGGCTCAAATTAGTTGATGTTTAGGGAAATGTTGTCAAAGGCATGAAGTATCTCAGGTGAAAGAAGATTTGAAGCAGAGCTGCTCATCTTAGGATAAATGTTCTGACAAATACATACATCCTTCATGCTTTCAAGAGTTATATTTGGACGATGAAAAAAAATCAGATATTTGCAAAGGAAAACATAAAGCTCAAAAGATCTTACAGAGGAAGCAAGTCATCCTGCCTCTGTGAAGATAATAAATAATGAGGTGATTTAAAATCAAAGAAATAACAAAAAATATTTTTCCTATATCAATTTTGCTGTATAACTCCTTAGATGATGTGGACAATGTTTTTTATTATTGATTTTAAAAATTTTTATCCCTATATTGTCCAGAATGTCTCATTTACATTTCCTAACTTTTACATCAGTGGCTACGATAACAAACTAAGAAAATGCATGCAACAAATTCTTAGATATGAGAATTGAAAATAAAACCACCTTTTTTTTTCTACTGATCTTTGTTACTTATACTAAATAAATTTGCACTTTTTTCAGCAGGTATAATACTTTTATTAGTATACTAAGCTGTGAAATATAACACCTGCTAAGCTTTTCAAAACCAGAATAAGAACTACCAGCTGTTGAATTGGAATTGTTTTATATCACTGTTGAGTCTGGAAGATCATTTTCTTCTTATTTTTATTTTTTCCTATGTGTTAGGGGCATATCTCTAGTTCCACTGGAGTGTGGAATACTCTCTGCTTAGAAAAGTGTTACAGTTCTGCTGTTAGTGTTTGCACTCTCTTGAATCATCCTGAAAGACTGAGACATACTAAAGCTTGGATCATTCCTAGATGTATCTCCTGTTATAAATCTAACCACATGCACAATTTTCAGCTGGGGCAGTTAATTTTCTTTCCAGTGGCTGGTATGGGGTAAGTGTTTTGTATTTGTGTTGAACACAGGTCTGATGGAGATGGTTTTGTCCTTGCTGAGAGGGTTTGCACAAAGCCAAGGGCTTTTCTGCTTTTTGGGTGCCATGCTGGCTTGGGAAAAGACATCTGGGACAGATAACCCAAACTGACCAAATCATGCTCAGCATTTTAAGAGGGGAAAGGAGGAAGGGGAGATATTTGGGGAAAAAACATTTGTCTTCCCAAATCACAGTCATACATGATATGACCCTGCTCTCCTGGAAATGGCTGAACACGCCTGCTCTTGGAAAGTGATGACTCAATTACTTCTTTTGCTTTGCTTCTGTGTTTAAATTTACTTTCCCTTTGAAACTATCTTTATATCAACTCATGAGTTTTCCAGCTTTTACCCTTTCAGTTCTCTCCCCAGTCCTGCTGGTGGGATAGTGAGCAAGCAGTTGTGTGGGGCTTGGTTGAACCATGACACCACGCTATATAATAATTCATGAATTGTTATCAAACTTGTTTCTAAGGGGGACTATGCAGAAACACTAAGAACTGTGCGACTTCTGGAACTTCTGCTTTAAAGAGTAGGTTTGTATTAAGCAAGAAATTAATTCAGTCAGATACATGTACTAAGATATTACAATATTGTAAATCTACAAGTATAAACCCTTTGAAATAAATTAGGCTTAATCAGAACTTCAACTCAAAATTGCTACAAGGGTATTGCTTGTCTAAAGGGTTGTTTACTAAAATGTAACTAATTTTGTAAATTGAATTGAAGATGACATTAGGTTGCATTAAAATCCCTTTAATAGTTGCTTTCAGATCACTTTTTAGTGTGAAGATTTCTGGCACTGGCTTTTCAGTGAAAATAGAGATTTGTTCTGAATTGATGCTCAATTCATTAGATTTTTTTTTTAAATTGCACTGTAATTGAAAGATGATGTAATTTTCTAATACTTCAGTCAAGGTTCTGTAGGAAGAGCCGCAATGCAATTGAAGCTTGAGGGGTTTAAAATTTCAGATACTGACTTTTAGAGATTAAAACCCGAAAGACTTGACAGCAAAATTGCAGCAACAAAAATGAATCCTGCTATTTTTACAGTCTTTGAAGAGCCTGAAAAATTTTATATTGGATTTTCTGTGATGGTGAGAATTCTAAAGACACAATGAATCCCTTAATGCTTGTGAAATTTAGTGTTAAATATTAATATTAGATTCTGCCATGCTCATGCAAAATTTTATCCAAACAATATTTAAATAACTAGAGAAGACAGACTTTTATGGTTTAAATATTTGTGGCTTTCTTTATTTGTTTGGACTGCAACTGGGCTATTTTGAATCTACTACTTTTAAGTGCCTAGTTTATTTCCCCCCAGATGAGGAATTTGCATTCAATTAAACAGTATTCAGTTTCATCTGGATGTGTTATGATTTGGAGGGGGTGTAGAAATCAGATGTGTTGAGTGAACTTGTTTTGGAGTTTTTCAAAAGCCATTTCTAATTTTTATGTTAGGTTCTGCTTACAAAGTAGAGATTTAAGATTACATTTAATCTTGATATTCTCCCTTCTGTGTTTCATCTCAGTAGCTAACCTGCTAGAGGATGGGATGGGCAGGGGAGATCCATGGCATGTGTGGGAACTCTTACTGTTCATTCTTTCTCTAAGATTCACAGCAAGGATTTGAATTGCTTTGTGAATATCTCATCCACGGAATTTGGGATCCATGGATTCTCTAAACTTTTCCACATGTGTGATTTGCTTTTTATAAGATTGCCTTGAAACCCACATACAAATCTATATGGAGAATATAACATAGACTCTGACAAGCTAAGTGAGTACTTTTTTTTCTGAAAAATAGGTTTTGAATCACTTAAATCACTACAAAAATGGATGTCAGCAGAGCTGGCTTAAGATAAACCACACTGAATGTTTAACTTATGATCCTGATACTTTTCACATGTATTCAGAGAGAGATGTCATGAATAGTGGAATGGAGAGCAGCTCCCTTTGATATGGATGAATTGAATGAATGAATTGATATGAATGAAGTAAAATTGCATTAAATACATGATAAAGTATTGTTACAGGATGCTGCAACAATGAAGTGCGCTTGATGAGTGATTTCTCTTATGGCAAGGAACATTTATGCTCAGGCCTATATTTGCTGCACTGCAGCTTAATTGATTTTCTGTATCTCCAGAAAGCTGAAGATCAAATAAAGGACACTGCATTAGTTTGCTTAACTGCCAGCTAATTTCTTCCTAGGGGTGATTAGACACAGTAAATATGCCTATAGCATTTGTTGAAGCTGTCCCCAAACTGGCGTGAACACCAGATTTTCCTGTGTTCTGTGCTGAAAGGTTCAGCTGTGACCTCAGGAAATGTTTGAATTGCATCAGATTCTGTGCAGCCCAGCACGTGTGTGCAGCAGCTCTGACAGGCTCAAGATGGTTCAGGGGAACTCAGCCAAAAAGTTTGGACAGCAGACAGATGTCAGCCTCTTGCACCTTGAGTGCACCTGGTGTGTTTGCATGTGGCATAGCAAGGATGTGAGTGAACCAGAGCCCGGAGAAGCCACAGCCTCCTCTCTCCTTAAGGCAGTAATGTCTTGATGGAGATCATAGGAGAAATGCTCCAAAGAAATCCCTCTTAATTGCAGTGGTGTTAAATGCTTTGGCAAGCAGTGGGCAAAGCTCTTCAGTCTGGTAGCCACACCACTCATAACCTGAGGATTTATAAAGGTTTAAGCTATTGTCGAGTTTTTAACTCTTTCATTACTAAATTGACTTTTGAGATGTCTTAAAATATCTCTAGCGGGGCAGGCAGAAAGAGAAATAACTTTAAGCATCTGCATCTATTAATTTTTACTTATGTTTACTGTTACTTGATGGCCTGAAGAAGAATTTTCAGTGCTTTTGAATCACTTACTGATACTGTGTTTATGGTCTTTAATATTGCAAAAAAAATCACTAAATACGTCTGTACAGTTTTCTTAGAAGTCTTAATAGGAAATCATGCATGATGTAGTTGAAAGAAGCTCTTCAAAGCCAAAGGAGGGGTGGAATACCTTTTAAAATATCTCTTGGAGAAAATGTATATGGAACATTTTTTTCCTGTTTTCTAGAGAAGTTTTTTACTTAGGGTTAGAAAACTAAGTAGCTCTTAGAAATGAAAAGACATAAATGAACTCAGTAAGTACTTGAATACCAGTCAGTTATTTGGTGTTTTATTCCACTATTTTTTTCATTCAGTCATCCTTGGTAAGGGGTAGACTTTTACAGTCAAATTGATTTTTTCAATAGCATAGCATCAATAACTCAGTACTTTTTAAGAGGGGGAAAAATAGTCTAAGCAAATCCCACTGTACATGTCAGTCTTTTTCAGGGCCTATTTTTCTTTTTTTCTCCTGGGATTGTAAAATACAATTAATGGCTACATTGTGTCTTTGCTGCTCCTAGGGAGCAAACAGTGCATGTACTGACAAGCCCCCAATCATCTCTGAGAGATGGTTTGAATTCCAGGAGTAGATAGAAAATATGCAACGTGGAGTCATTGCCAACACCTGGGTCTATAAACTGCATAAGCGGTTGAGAGAGGGGAGTTTGAAAAAGATTTTAGTATCTCCAAGCATAAACATGAAAACAGATCTAGATTTGAGTTAAAAAAAAAAAAAAGAAAAAAGAAAAAAAAAGAGTTTTAATCTACCCAGCCTTTCAGGTAATAGTCTGAACAACATCCTACATAGGTGTAGTAGCCTAAGCAATTTGGGGTCTAGTGATTCAGGTTGCTGTGTAATTTTGGACATTTGGACCAAAACTCTCATTGTTAAGTGAAATTTGCCTGATTTCAGACAAAAACAATAAGAAAGAGCCATTGCATAACCATAACTTTTTTTTTTAATTAGTAAAGCTTTATTTAGAAAGAATGCCTTTTCCAACAGTTTCAAGAAGATCTTTTCAGAGTCTCTTAGAAGTGTCACAATAACACTTAGTGAATGTCAATGTAGGCAGATTACTCTTTGCAGGTGTTAACCTGATGAATGTTACCCCAAGTTAATTAACCCATAGGCACCCTAAACATCTGTGGGAGCAGAGTTAATTACCCATGTTGAATTGATGTGCTTGATACCAAAAGTCTTGAATCATACTGGCATGATCAGTGGAGCAGCTGATACACTGTAAGTCACCATCATCCTACATACCTGTAAATTGTCTGAGAGCTTTCTATAAGGAGAAAAGTAAATGAGAAAATATTTCATAATTACTTCTCCTCCTCTTGGAGACAGTTTATGTTACTGTAGAAATGTACATGAAACTGGTCTAAATCAGTGTGCTTAAAGTAATAGAGAAAGCATTTTGTATTAGCAGAGTGTAAGATAAAATGGAATTTAGATCAGATATTGTGGGTGTGATTGCCTCAACATTGACATTGGTAGAGGACAATATAAATCTCTGAGAAGTTTATAATTAAAAATATAATTTTAAGTGTATTTGGAACTTAACTATTTTCTACTGCATTTTTGAACCCTGGGCCTTCGACATTTAACTTCCTATGCTGATTCAATTTCTGGTGTCCTAATTGCCCTTCATCATTTTCCCTGGGAGAAATTTCTTCATTACATTTCATAACTGTAACATGGTTTTTAAAAAAAAAAACCCACAACCCTAAAAACTCACCCAAAAAGACCCTTGAAACCGGGATTTGGAAGCATTTGGAGTGCAAATTATGGAAGACTTGTGAAGCACAGACTGTACTTATGCAGATTAAACCAGTCCTCAAAGGGATTCTTACACATTAAAAGAACATGTAAAGATAAAATTTAAAAGGCTCCGAGTCCATTTCAAATTAAATTTGAATTGCTTTCAAACTTTTAAAACCCTTTCTTTGTTTCATTTTCTGAAGTCTAGTTATCTCATATACTGTTTAAATTGCACATTTTTCCTTTAAGATATAGTGTATTAAGAATCTGACTTTTTCAGGTGAAATGACCTTTGGATTTGCATTGTCTGGGAAGATGAACGACCTTTGATACTTGCTGTCATTTATCCATTCTAACCACTGTCTGGTAAGGTATTCAACCTATACCCACTTTGGAGCTCTCTTTCACTTTCCTTACTAATCAAATAACATGTCAGGAGGATTCCACTGCAGTAAAACGTTGAAATAAAGTATTACTGTCTCTGTAGCAAAAGGAATGTGCCATATTTTGTCCTTGACTGTCCAAAACAAATAGAAAAGCTGAACAGAAATTGGGTCTTGAGACTTGATTTTTTTGCAAAAAATTATTTTATGTTGAAGAAAAAAACACCTAAATCTTGTACATAATTGGTTTATATTGAAGTGTTGTCTGTTTGTGGGATTTATTATAAATAGGAATAGTAAAGAGTCATTAGCAATTGTTAAAATTAAATACTTGAGTGACTTAGAGGATGTCCAAAACAAAGTTCCCTCATGAAGGAGTGGGATTTTTTTTTACTATTTGGATATATGAAAGAGGAAATTTTAAAGTATTTTATTTCATTTATAATTGGGTATTGACAATCACCTAATTTATGTCATATCTTACCCCCTATAAAGTCCTTTTCCCATTATGTCCTTCCTACAAGAGTATTTTCTGGTCCAATAGCAAGAATCTTTCTTGATACATTTAAGAAAAAACTTTCTACTTAATCTTTGGAAGAAAATGAGGAAATACCACGATGTTTCCCTACAAGTAGCCAGATATTTTGGTATTAGATCAATTGCCAGTCTAATAGCCAAGAGAATTTGAGAAAATGTTGAATAATTAGGAAGTTATTTGTGGGTTTTTTTTGCAGATGGGGTTGTAATAACAGGTATGGAACTTGTAATGATGACAGACACAGAATTTTTCCCTCTGCTATTTAATAGAGTCTTCACATATGAATATCTTATGTAGGTTTACTCACTTGTGCTGCCTTATATTCTCTGAGAGCTGGGAACTTTAATGTCTGACAGATCTTTTGTTTTATTCTCCCAGTGGCAGAGCTTACGCAGATGGCAAGAACTAGCTTTCTTTAAGACTCTCAGAAAAAATAGTTGTGATGAAGAATCTCTACACAAAATTACTCTCTGCAGGTGAAGAATCAGCCTAAAAGTAAAAAGTTATAAACTAATCTGGATGATGTGACATTTTAAGCTTTCCAAAGATTAATTTTTGAAAAAAGGGTGAGGGTTTCTTCAGGAAATTGATTCCTGCTGTCAGAAGAAGGCAAAGAAGGACTTTATTTTGAAAGGAAAATAAATTTACAGATATAAATAGATCTTATTTTTAATGTCATACAGAAGATGATTTTACTTTAAATTATTGTCATTTTTATCTAGAAAATTGTGCAAAAAATGAGGAAAACATGAAAGACCACTCTCTGATGATTTGAAGTCGCTGTCCAATTTTTATTGTTTCTTTTGAATGAAGAATGACAGATTTTCTTGAATGCATGAAGATTTAAAAAGAGATGCAATGATTTTTCATGTGTGGTCATATTGGGTTCCATTCAGTATGTTATGCATCTTTACATTCTCTTAACCACTTTTTTTTTTTTTTTTAGTTACATTCAAAAATGATAAAAAATTTCATTGATTTTCTAAAGACTAGATTTCCCTACTATACTCATGTTGAATTTCTTATTGAAATAGATTTATTAAAATATTTTTCCTTCTGCCATAAATGGAACAGTTTTTTCTTAATCACATGTATTTGATCGTTATTACGTTTACTAATGTGCTTTAAAATGCTCATTATTACACAATGAATGGATGAAGTGTATCTATCTGAGATGCACAATATTAATTGCTAACATGTAAAGATAGCTAACATGTATAGTAAAGTCCTCTTATCAGCCACTAAAGGCATCCAAGCAAAGTCAGAATTTAAATAATATTGCAATAAACTGTAATTGCATATTATAATCTTCTGGGTTTTGGACAACGAAAAGAATGCAACTGTAAAGAAATCTGCATCTTGTAAAAACCCGATAATTAGAAATTAGTAGATTCTATTTTTTTTCTTAATTTTAATTTTTCCTTCACCTTCTCACCCACCTGGGATTTTATTTTTTTCCTGTGGCTTTAGAATTCTACAATGTTAGTTTTAAAATAACTGGCAGCAGTTTTTTCAGTTTTTTCACCCTTTTCTTAAAAAAAAAAAAGTTAAAGAATTAATTGATGTTTGCCTGAGGTTTACAACCAACCTCAGCACTGCAGTACAGGGTTCTGCACCATATTAAATAGATTTGTCTACTTGAAAAGATAACATCCAAAACCAAAATGGCATCTTAAATTTGTCTAGTCACAATTAAAAGATAGGGAAAACTCAACCAGTGTGCCAGTGTGAAATCTCCCTCCTCACCTATCCCTCCCCAAAAAAAAAAAAAAAAAAAATTTAAAATTGAATTGAGGACAATTAACTACATAAGTTGTGTACCCATCTGATTGACCAGTAATCGTTCTCTTCTATATAGGCAGGTAAAGGAAAGATTGCAAGTTTGGTTGAACAGAGCTAAAAGATAAGGCAGAAATCAGAAGGACCTTGTAATGATGATATGCAATGGACACTTTATGCAAGAGGTTTCCTTTTGGTGCTACAATAATGAACTGTCAATAAAAAACAATCCCAAAAGGGCTATGGGATGATTATTAACAGTTTAATGCCTGGCATGTTACTTACTTATGACATCATACACAAGAGTATTCTTGGAGCTAAAGAAGAAAAGGTGTACTATGTAGAGTTTCCACTTCTTTTTCACAAATTAATTCTGAAAAGAAAAGAGCAAGGAAAGCCCAATAGGGAAAATATATCACTTATTATGTATGCCAAATGTAAACATTTGAATTAAAAGTTTTGCTTGACTAGGGTACTGTTCATGTTGATTCTGCTAACCCTTTTTCAGGTAGTGTTGAGGTGACCTTACTATACAACTCTCAAACTTAGGCTCACTGATTGGTACAATCATGTACCATCAACTGTAATTATTAATCTTTTTTGGTGAGTTGCTCATTGCCTTTCTTCTTTTGCAGATGAATCATGCAGCAAAAGTTTTAAGCAGCTGAAAGAGATGTGCAGAATAATAGATACTAATGTGAAAAATGAGCTTACTACGCTGAACATCAATCCAGGAAAGATGAAAAAGAAAAAGTGGACCTGTGATTATAAATCTATATCTCTCAGAAATGAGGACAGAAGTAAATTCTTAACCTAAGGTCTTGTTTTTATCCAATTCTTTTGATTATTAAAGTTTTCTTTTTACTTATTGCTTATGAATCTAATTATTCAGCTCACTCAATGCTATTATCACATTACTCAGTCTTGGTAAGTTACCTTACGCCATTCTTAACCCTTCTTCCAGAGTGTAATGTAGATTGCACATATATGAGTGACTTTTGTATGCAAGGCTCTACTTCTTTTACAGGATTACAATAAGTTTGGTAGAGTAGGCACTGAAGTGATGATTGTCCTGCCTTCATATGACACCATCCCCGTTTAACCCACTGAGATGTGTTTTGTTCTGCTGGGTAGAATATGGAGCATATCACCTACCTCAGAAGAAAGCATGAAAGCATGTATAACCTTTGTCACATTATGTGGCATTTCAGAGCATATATTTGGCTTTTGTTCATCTATGATATTTTTTCTGCTTCAAGAAGAAAATATATAGAAATTGAAAAAAAATCCCTGTAGTGCATTCCTTAGCTGTGAAACTCTGCTGAAAGACTCTCTGTGAATGTCTGTGTGAATGCATTTTATGTAGTTGCACTCCTTGGAAATAATGTAAAAGTTTCCATACCAGGGATATAATTTACTACCCCTTCTATAGTGGTTGAGAAGTTACCATGTGTTTGCTTACTGTGTTTTTAATGCTTTAAGATGGGTTGTAAGAAATTTAGTTAAAGGCATCACTGTGGGAAAAATATTATCATACACAAAACAAACAGTAAACTAGTTGTGTCTAGGGCCATATTCAAAACCAAATGGATCATATAACTCTTCTGAAATTAGCAGAACAAAGTGATTTATATTAGCTGAGTATCTGACTGCTCTGTCCCTGATTTAGTTTACTTTCACAGCTTTTTAAGAGCATGTTTTCTCTTTACATACAGAATGCTTGCATGGATGAGACTGGAGATGATTTTATATATAAATACTAAAAAACTAAGTAAAAATTTTTTTTTAATTTATATGTGTTTTTCTGTGTGTGTACATATGCTTTTCCTCAAAAATATTGTACATGAAAATCTGCTCGATTTCATGAAAAGCAGAGAAAATTATGAGCTTTATTTCAATGATACTTTGACTGTGGTGGAAAAAAACCTGTTCAAAGAACACTAAGTAAAAAAGCAACTTGTCTTGAAATCTTCTTAATAATGTTGGGACTGCTGCTTTCAGGGATGGCACACAACCAAGACCATTACTATAATTCTGCAGTCATGTTTTGATAAGAGTTGAGATAATGATCAGTTGAGCAGAAATGCATTAACTGAGCAAAGTTTTTATGGGATAACTAGAAACTTCTGCTACATGGCAGGAGGCCTATCAATGGAGTATAAGTACCCAGCAAGAATCAGATTGTTGAAAAAGGATTTTGTATGTACTGAAACCTGTAGGGAAAGTACATTAATGTTATCACAGGTACCTCTTTTATAGTAAACTCTTTGTTTACCCTTACCCTGGCCCATCTTCTAAAATGGCTATCTGAGTGCCAGACAGGCACTACAGCATGTTGTTCAAGACTTTAAAAATATCTACAATCAAGTAGAAAATCAGTGGCAATATTTTTTCTAGGTATATGAATTCCAAGGATTTCCCTTCGACATTTGTTAAGCCCTCAAAGTTTTCAGTAGGGCTTCTAGTTACCTAAAAGTTCTGTCCAATTATAATTCCATTGATTTCAGTGCTTCAATCAATACTGAGATATATTGGACCTCATGGGAGATATCGACCTTGGCTTCACTTAGTCCGTGTGTAACTTGTAGCCCAATGAATCATAACAGTTAAGAAGGATTTTGCCTCTGTGGGGTCTTGAGAATATTTATGAGTATTTGGTTAGAGGAATAGAAAAAGTCTCTACTGCCTGCATCTGATCTTGGAAGATGTAAACAAGGCAAAAGTAAATAGATAGTCCTGGAATAAATAGTGCAGAAATTTGTTTTATTTTTCATCCATTTTAAGTAATTCTACTTAAAAATTACTTAAACCAGCAAGGACAACTTTGAATCTTAGAAACATTACCTGAATGTATTCTTACCATGTAATAGTCTGTTTTATGGGTCAAGGAGAAGAGAGACTCCCTACAGCATAAAGTGAGCTGTTTGGCAATTCTCAAAGAAGTGAAAATCCACTTTTCTTTAGAATAAGCAAGAGAACTATGGTCTAATTTCATTCATTGCATTCTGTGCATCTTCACTCTTTCTCTCTTATCAAGCACAGGTCAACTCCTTGACCAGAGGTAAGAATAGCTAGTGAAAGGTGCATTATCCACCTTTGCTCATGTAACTGAAAAAGAGTATTCTGATCCAGCTTCTTGAAAACACTTCTTTTTCCAGTGATTTTTTTTCCTAAAAGGAAAGGATTAATACCTTTCTTTTTTTAATTAGTTTTGTTTAGCTTTTGAGTATAAAAGCATTAATGTTGACCCTAGAGCAATTGTAATCTACTGTGGCTTTTGACACTGAATAATATTTTTTTAAAGGATGAATATGACAAAAAAGAAGAAGTCAAGTCACAATATATAAATAAACATTTACTTGGTTCTCTATTATTGCTGATTAACAGTTCGTCTCTCACTGAGTCCTTGCATTAAATGTGAGAAAAGTAGTATGATGATTTACAGTATTATAAAATTGCATAAGGAATTTCCAGAGTATATGACAGAATAGTAATTATTAAGTAGTAAGACAAGAGGTAATGGGCAGAAACAGATGCACAGGAAGTTTCACCTGAATATGAGGAAGAACTTTGCTGTGTGGGTGACTCAGCGCTGGAACAGACTGTCCAGAGGGAGCCTCCCTCACTGGAGATATTTAAGAACTGTCTGGACACAATCCTGTTCAGTGTACTCCAGGATGACCCTGCTTGAGCAGGAAGGTTGGACCAGATGACTGTGGTTCCTTTCAACCTGACCCATTTTGTGATTCTGTGAATATGAATTTTTCCCCTTTGCAGTAGATACTGTCAATGCTGACAGAAGCATTTATTTCCCTGCACTAAGTGTTCAATTTGAAATTTCTGCTTGCTTTTAGGTATTGCTTTGAGTTGTTGTGCATGATTTGCTCTAGAGAATTCTCAGATCTGAATCAACAGCAGTGTGCTAAAACTCCACTAGTTATGTATAACAGCAGCAATTGGAGTTCTTGATTTATAGCAGACAGAAACCTAGCTCCTGTTAATAAAAAAAGCAATTAAACAAAAATAAAAGACCCCAGGTTCTGTAACAGCAGGTCCCACTGGAGGGATGGTGGTAAAACTGTGCATGTGTGAGTGCATACACAGGTACATTATAGAAAGAGAAGAAACCAGGCAGTGACAAATGAATCTAATTTCCTTCCATGAGAAGGAGAAGGGCTTATGGATTAAAGACTGACAGAAAATACAGTGTTTTGATTCCACTTCTTTATACTCTGCCTTGATTTCCAGTTAGGGGAAATATAGTCTACAAAAAGAGTGTTGCAAAATAAATTCACAAGCTGTTGGAAAACTGTACCAGGAGAGAAGTAATGATTGATTTGCTGTCAAAATGAGACCAGCATTATATAACCACCTGTGATTCTGTGGGGGTCTGGTCTGGTAGTTTCTCTTTCTTTCTTTCTTTCTTTCTTGCTTTCTTTCTTTCCTTCTTGCTTTCTTTCTTTCTTTCTTTCTTGCTTTCTTTCTTTCCTTCTTGCTTTCTTTCTTTCTTTCTTTCTTGCTTTCTTTCTTTCCTTCTTGCTTTCTTTCTTTCTTTCTTTCTTTCTTTCTTTCTTTCTTTCTTTCTTTTCTTCCTTCCTTCCCTCTTGCTTTCTTTTTCTTTCTCTCTTTCATTTTAATTCATTTTATGTTTTCTGGACCAATAGGATACATTGCTTGAATTGTTGATGCAAGTGAGGAAGTGCAGCAACCATACTTGCTAATAAACACACTGGATAACTCATTACTCAACTAGATGGATTAGAAGAATAAATGAACAGTCCTGCATATGGGTAGGGATAACCTGACATATAAGTAGAAAGGTGAGAAAGAGCTGACCTAGGTGCAGCCTCTGGAAAATAACGTAATGGGCAAAGTAATTAATAAATTTTATTTTAACCACTAGTAGGTAACATTAATGATGCTGTTGCTAAAGAGACAAACATTCTTCTGAGCTATATAAATAAGTGCATTTTTACACACACACATGGAAATTATCTTACTCTTGAATCCATAATGGCAACGCTTGCCTATAATATTGTGAGCAATATAAGATCCCAAGAAAAATCTGGATCAGAGTTCCTGTCAGCCAAGTAAGAATGACAGAAAATATGGAAGTAATTATCCAAGACGAGAAACTGATGTGAGGATGTCTAGAGAAGAGGTATTTTAGAAAACAACCAGATAACACTTTTTTAAATACACATAAAATTCTTCAAGAAGGTAAGAAATAAGCTGTTAAAACCACACGTTTTGAATGACAATGAAGGATGACTTTTTGATTGTGCAGAAAAAAAGCTTCTAGCGCCAGATTAGATGGATTAGGAAAACTGAAATATCAGCTCTTTCAAGCTCT
This sequence comes from Toxostoma redivivum, assembly GCA_013397375.1. NCBI lineage: Eukaryota > Metazoa > Chordata > Aves > Passeriformes > Mimidae > Toxostoma > Toxostoma redivivum. Next base: position 1,044,662 of record VXBI01010658.1, read on the forward strand.
TAAAAGAAATTTATATTACATGGCCTTGAACAGAGCAGTAAATTTGGACAGTAGTTTTTTAGGTCTAGTTTTCTAGAAATCTGTGGTTATAACCAGCATAACCTCAAAACAAGCATTCTGGGCATTGAACATGTGGGTGCTGTGGTTTAACCCCCAGCCAGCAATCAAGCACCACACAGCTGCTTGCTCAATTTCCCCTGGAGGGATGGAGATGAGAATTTGAAAAGTAAAAGTAAGAAAATTCGTGGGCTGAGACATAGTTTAAGAGGTAAAGCAAAAGCCACTCTCATGAGCAAAGTAAAACAAGGAATTAATTCACCACTTCCCATGGACACGCAGATGTTCAGCCATCTCCAGAAAAACAGGGTTCTATCACCCTTAATGGTGACTTGGGAAGACAAACACCATCACTCCAAATGTTCCTGCTCTACTTCCTTCCCCTGGCTCTATATGCTGAGCATGATGCTATTTGGTATGGAATAATCCTTTGTCAGTCGGACACAGTCCTGGCTGTGTTTTCTAACTCTTCATGCACTCCCAGCTCCCACTCTGGTGGGGTGAGATGAGGAAGAAAAGGCCATGATTCTGTGTGAGAAGTGCTCAGTAATAACTAAAACATCGCTGGGTTATCAACCCTGTTTCCTGCACAGACCTAAATCACAGCTCTGTGTTAGTTGATATTAAGAAAAGTAACTCTATCCCAGTCAAAATCAGAGAAGTTGCCTAGACCTTCTGACACACCTGAAAGCTTAGGACATGAGCAATGAGTGTTGGCAATAGATAATTTTAGGGATCAATGCAAATTTATTTTAGAGTAGCTTCCTGAAAGCCAGTTTCTGACTCTTTATATTTAGATGTTCAAGAGAGCAAATCTAAAAAAATCTCCAGATCCCTATAGTAAAGGCCATGCATTCTTGGCCTTATTAAATAAGAATATGTAGGATTAAGATACTGGTTTTTGATTGTAGATTGAGCTTTGAAGTTTCAGGAGAAATTTCGGTCTTTCTTTTTACTGTCTAAAAATACCTTGCCTTTCCCAAACTTTAGTCAGCTGTAAAATGCTTTTTCACGGTAGATGTTCATGCCTGCATGTTACTCTTGCTTAAAAGGCAGTATTCTAGTTGTTTTATTAATCAGGTGGGGTTTATTTTAGTCTGTTATATATTGAGAATATTGCGCCATTTAATTTATATTTCTATTTCTTCTAACTTCAGGAAATACATCTTTTCTTGGCTTGTATTAATTTTACTACTCCTCAATGTGGATCTAACTTTGAGTTTTTTACATATGCTTTGTCATAATTTCTTCCATTCCATTGGAAATGCAGTTATTGTTTATAATTAGACCACGTGTGAGAAGAGCCAAAGCTCAAAATTTATATATTGCTCATTTAAATTGCAAAATATTGTTTCATGACTCCAAGGCAATCCCTTTCTTTTTCACTTCCCAAAGTCACTGTCCAAGAACTGTCATTTTTAATTCTAGCACTATGATATTGAGTCTCTTAATTTTGTATATTTCATGAATTTAAGCTAATGATCAATGTTTAAACTAAATAATATGCAAATGAAAAAAATAATTCTCTAATTGACTTATTGTGTTTATTGATTTATCCTAGAGACATAGGAATTATTATTCTACCAGACATGGCAGTATGGTCATGTGGGCTTTTGACCAATACTCTTCAACCTTTATTCCTTCTTTTGTCACTAAAACCAGATGTCTGTAATAGACAGATTAGATCTGTAACAGAGACAAGAAAGAGACATTCCCTTTTTGGCTTATCTGAGTATAAAAACTGATGTTCAGAAATGTATTCTTATATTATTCTTAGTAGTTTCAAATAAGGCAGAAATGCAGTACTCTTTTAAAAATTAATAGTGTATTTGAAAACAACTTCCAAAGCAAATTCTCTTACAGTCAAGATAGTCATGATTTCAAGTATCATTTTAAATAGTGCAGTAAAATATTGGTTTACAAACTATGAATTATGATTTACATGTGATACTAACATAACACAAATAGCAGCAATGAAAAAAATGCAAACACTAGGATTTGATTTTATTCTTATAACAGTATAATTTCTTGGTTAAATAATGCTACGGAAACTCTGCACATTCACAGGGTATTCCAAGTGCTCATCACATTAACTAAAAGTAAAAATTCATGAAGAATTTTTAAATATAACATATAAGTATTTTGAAAAATCCAAAGGGAAAAATTGGGGATTTCACAAATATTCTGAAATTAAAAATTTGGACCGTTGTGTGTCTACTATTAAATTTTCATTTTTTTTGTGAAAGGTAACACAATTGTCTGTATGCTACCTTTCTTCCTCCAAGACGTTGATCATATTTTGGGGGATCTTAAATAGGGGGATTTTTAAAATTTTTTAATTGATTTGATTTTAGCCTGATTTTTCCCCTTAGTTTTCTAGTTGCACTTTGGATTTACTATACATCTGTAATTTCACTGGCTTGACTGCCTTTTCTCATTGAAAGAACTCATATTCTCTGGATAGTTGTGTTTATTGACTGCGTTTTATGAAGCATGTTGTAGTCTATCTCTGCTATTTTATTTCTAAGTTTATTTTTTTTACTTCAAAGCAAATTAGCTCTCTGGGCTGACTTGCTTAGTTTACTGCTGCCAAAAACTGCAGTCTTGTTTTGTTTATCACTGAATTCTCTGAGGCTACAATGTTGTGGTGCTGTATTTACCTCTCACTATAAGGTCTTTGGTTACTACTTTCTTGGATCATTTGCCAGGAACTTCATTGAAATAAATCTTTGATATTGAGGCCAATGTATTTTCAATAGTAACTTCATTCTTGCTGCTAACTCTATTTTCAGATAAGAACTTTCTGCAGGGTTTTGTATAACTGTCATGCAACTGGTCATTATTAATTTTTAATTATTATTCTTGAAATAGAACCTATCTATCCTTTACTTTCTTGATTTATTTGAAGGTATGAATTATCAATCTCTTTACCCTTACAAGAAGGGCATGAAAATAAGAGTATACAAAGTATTATGGGTGACATTTTGTTTCCATGTAAGGCTTCTGTAATGGTTTGTTATTGGAATAGAATGTGTTTTCTTCCGAATTTGTGACTATAATACTGGTGAAAGCTTTACTACAATTTTACATTTTTGCTCCATTTATGTTTACATGGATCATCTTCTCTTATATGCTATCAAGTAATCTCTAGATCACCACTAATTAACATTCAATATATGCACATTCAATACTTATTTTTTTTAACCTACTGATGAAAATAGTGGTTTGAAATTTTATTATTATCTATCCAGTAGCTATGAGATATTAGAACTTAAAAAGTCTTATTTTCCTACTTTTTCCTCGTGGAAGGCAACAGCAACATGATTAAATTTTCTGCAGTTCATAAGCTACTGTAAATTGAGGCTTTCTCAGGCATTTATGTCCTTCACCACTTTATTTATTTAGGGCATCATAGGGATCATAATATTGTATAAAAACCAGTGAAAAAACTATGAACTTTGTCAGTCAAAAATTTAATTATTAATTTTAAATACACTCAAATCAGTTTTGTGTTTTTTTTCCTTGAAGAAAATTTTCCAACCAAACCATTTTCTCTCCCTTAACATTCAATAAAAACAGATCAATGAACTGCTATCAAAGATGTGAATTAAAAGTTCGTATATCTACATGATTTAAAAAAGCATTATCTTAGCTGTTAGCGACTGGAGCCCTTCCTGTGTTAGTGAGGCACCTGCTGAGAAGGTGTGCTGATTTCAGCTACAAAAATGATTAAGTAGTCTTCTGACTATCCTCTATCTCAATATCACTGCAGTGAGTTCTTATCCCAGGGTGCAGAAAGAACTACAATGTCTCTCAGCAGACTCTAGACTTCTAACACTGAAATTATGAACTAAATATATTTAAAGTTAGGCTTTGGGTAAATATGGAATTTTTGGCTACCAGCAACAGAATTCAGTTGAATTGTTTCCCACTTCTCTGTGTTTCATGTTTATGCTTTCACTTAAGGATAAAATTAATTTATATAAATTTGCACTATAAAGGTTCTGTCTTTCACTGGGTGCAATGAGATATATACACTCACTTGAATACTCAGAACCCTTTCATCTTAATTTCTCCCCCTATCCTGTAGCAGAGGGGCAGTGATAGAGCAGCTTTGATGGGCACCTGGCAGCCAGCTGAGGCCGATGCACCACACCGTCCAGCTATATTAAATACAAGTTTGTCTCATTTCCTCATTTGCTAGGGCACAGATATCAGTAGTAGCACGTGTATAAGGGAATAGATGTGAGCTGGTGCATTAGATAGAGCAGATCTAGTGCTGTGCTGTATCAATCCTCCTGTGCCCAGAGATACAGAAACACCAGAGCACATAATGGAAAGGGAAATTATGATAAAGATGATGCCTTCCTCCCTTGCTGCCATCTAGCCAGGCTGAAACCTTAAGAGAATGGAATGAAATTTGATAAATCACAGATATATGGACATTCAGGGTTTGTGAAAGCAAATTAAACAACCTTGGGGAACCTTTCTGAACTCAGCTGTTGTTGATGGTAAGATGGTAGAATTGATTCCAATAGACCCAGCTTGCACTTCTCCAGGCAGTTTTTTTAGCCTGGCTTAGGAGCTAATGTGTGCTCCAGAGCTTCATATTTCTAAATATTTTAGCTCTTTCTTTAATATCTAATTGGCTTTCAATGTTGATCTCAGCTTCATGCCTACCTGCATAACTTTCTGTTGCATTACTTTTCTCTCTTGGTTTCCTGTATATCCTGCTGGAAGGAGTTAAAAGAGCACTGTTGCCTGTCTCAAACATTGTCAAGCCCAAGGAAGGAATTTTCCATAAGATAAATCACCAGAGTGGGAACTTGAGATGAGCACAGAAGGGAGGAATTTGCAACAGGAAGGTGCTGATTCCTGGCCTGGTGGGGGCAAGACCTGGTTAGCACATCCTGGTTAACACGTAAGGACAAAAATTCCCACTGTGGCAAACTGTGTGAAAGGAAACAACTCTTCCTACATATATCACCTGTCAAACAAAGACAACCATGTTGTTTCACACTAATCAATCCCAAGAGATCTACTATCAAGCATCCCAGTTACCCTGCCTCAGAAGCACCTCCTAATACCTGCCTTAGCTCCTTCTTAACTTTCTATCTCTTAAGCATTTAACTACATTTTTGAAGTCTCTTTAGAAAATTAATAAACATGAGCCAACACAATATTTGGGGCTCTAGCATTGCCATGTGCAATTTCTCTTTCTTCACCTTGTGTTATGTAGCTTGTAAACTCTGAGAAAATCCTGTGTTTTTATAATGGGACTTCAGCCCCATCTGAAGGCACCTGTGTAATGAAAGTGATTAATACAGTATATCACTGTTAAACGATGAGTCCAATTATGCAGAATAATAATGAAGATGCTTCTTTCGGTCCAGATTCCTTTACTGGATTTGTTTAAATTTAGTAAGCATAATAAAAGCTGTGAAATGTTACTGATTTGCATTTCAGAGTAGTGAGAAAGCATAACATTGTGGTTTTAAAAGTGCAAATTTTCTTAGTGTCTTTCTTTATCAGAGGATGTTCATGGATTACAGACTCAGACTTTATTAACTACCAAATAGAAATGCAATAGAACTCAGAGCAATTTACATCTTACATAAGTCCTATATTATATGGAAGAAAATGTTGTTTCAAGTACAATATTAAAAACCCATTTTACCCTTTTAGTCTTATGTTTTATCTCAGGACTTTTAAACTGCATTTAAGTCCAGAAAGGTAAATAAAATAATTATTATATTAATATAACTTATGATTATGTATATATTATTAAAAGTATTATACACAGCTGTATTTTATTAATTCTGTAACTGTCCATTCATATTAACATTATATATTAAAGATTATTTTTTTAAGACTGCAAAGAAATTAACTTTTTCTTTACCTGATTTGAATTTGTTCTTTGGTATTTAAAAAAAAAAAAAAAAACAAAACCTACTTTTTTATATAAGCATCAGTGTTGCTTATAATTGATTTCATGTATTTACAGAAAAGCAAATTGTGATCAGGCAGAAACCTCTACAGAAAAAAGTGTGTTAGAATACTNATTTGAATTTGTTTTTTGGTATTTAAAAAAAAAAAAAAAAATACCCTAGCTACTTTGTTACAGAATTTCACAAATTCTAGTGTGTGTATGAGATGTGATTGACCTTGATGAATAGCAAAAGAGTTTTTTACTGCATTAGAAGATTGTGGGCTTTTCTTTTTAATATGTAATGCCTTATAATTTTTTTAAAATGTGCTCTTTGATATCTAATATTATCCCATTTCTGTATGTTTCCTTGAAGAATAAAATTGTCTTAAAGGACTACAGAACTTTTATTGTTGATTATGATACTAGAACACAGCGTACTTGAACTAGTAAATCAAAGTTAAGCACATAGTATTTCTGTGGGTAATAAACACTGAAGTTCTTTGGGAGATTGATTCTGAATAAACCTCTGATATTAAAAAAAAATGTAGCTTGTTTTTATTCCTGCAAAAATTCTTTTCTTTTAAATACAATAAAGCTTCTTTTTATCATAAAAAAAACCTCTAAGCATTAAATTTCAATATTAAGTCAGAAATGCACTCTCAAATGGAGTTTCTCTCTACAGCAGAACTCAATCACTTCTGCAATCTAATATCTCATTCCTATTGCATTAGAAATTGGGTTTTAGACAAGAAAAAACTCATTCATTGCTGATAGTATGCAGTAGAAATAAACTCCTCAAGATTGAATTCATATTCATTTTATATCCAAGATCAAAGCTAAGACTTTTTATAAAAGTCTTCATGTGAGGCTTAAAAATTACAACTGCTGTGGTGTATCCAGGGTTTTGATTTAGCTTTTTGGTTAGATAGGGATGAGACATGAAGGGAAAATATAAGGAAATAATATTTCTCTTTTTTCTATTTTTTAGTAAATATTTGGAGTTCTGATGCATTTAGTTGTCATTTAAATCTTATGAAATAATGCAAATAGATGATTAATATAAAATTAAGTACACCCATACAAATTTTTTTCATGAAACTCCTGTAACTTGTTTAAGGACTTCACCTCTTTACTATAAGAGTTATGCCACCTTGGGGCACAGTTATTTTCGTAAATAGAAATTACGACCCTGTATTTCTGGTGCCAATTCTATACTGGGAGGCAAGTTCAGTTTTATTGCCAAATTCAACTTTTGTTATGAGGTTTGGTGGCAGTACTTGGATCATGTGTTCTGTTGCTGTGGAGACACTGTAAAAAACTTGGTGGCAGAAAATCTCGTGACTGCTCTTCATATTGGTATTAGCTTTTCATGTGTCTATGATTATTTCAAGGATTATGTTATTTCTAGTTCTGCCTCTACTTCTCAACCCCTGTCTGATGTCTCTGTAGTTAATAGAGACATGTCTACATTAATGAATACTGTAACTCATTGCCAAAAAGAATAATCAAGAGATATTTTTTGTCATGATTTTGATGTGGGTTTTTCAGGAGATTGGCTGATATAATAAAATACCAGCATACTTTCTGGTCCCAAGGTTTTTATTTAAGTTTGGAAATAGTCTTAGATGTTGGGAACTAGGATATATGTATATACAAATAACCGTAGCCAGAATAACATGGGCTGTTGATGCCTAAAGATTTTTAGCCTTTTTCATATTTGTAACTTTGCGGATTCATAATCTATAGCAATATAGCTTCCAATACCTTCCCTACCCTCTTTCATAGTTTACCTAAGTCTTTATTAATATATTCCTAAAATCCTGTTTAGTCTTGTTCTTAAGAACAATTCCTGACAAGGACATTTTTTTCTCTACCAGTACTTAAGAGACATAACAAGAAAATAGGGCAAGGAAGCCCCTGGACCAGCTCTAAGAGGCTGACCTAGGGGTAGGCTGCAGGGGTAACTAATCTCCTATTGGATGTATCTGCTAGATACACTAATTAATTAACTAAAAAAAATTGTAGAAATACTGTATCACATGTGCATATTGCAATATTTTGTGGAGCTGAAAGCTTTCATTAAAGATTTATTGGGTTTTATATTGTCATTCTTAATGTTTGGAAACGTTTTGTGTTTTATACCAGGCAACACTTTCACACAGTAAATAGCTTTGGCTGAAAGTTCTATGAAATTTTATCTGAGCATTAGATGTAAGGGGAAGTCTGAAGCATCAGTCTGTTGGGCTGTAGCACATATATTTGTGTTATCTTTTGTGCTGTATCTTTTTCTGATGGATTTTTCCATGTTTATACAGTTTAACTAAGACCTGTTGTTGACAGAATGCTTGTTTGCTGTGGGGCATCATACAGAGGAGATGTTGCTTGTACTTATTACTTCTTTACTGCTTCTTTTTTTTCTTTTTTTTCTGCCTATTTACTTTCCAAAGTGTCTGAACACAAATTTAATGGCTTTTTTTATTGCTTGAACTGGAGTTCAACATTGGTTTAGAAGCTTTTTCATTAATACTTTATTATAAATCACTAGCAGGATTTCATAGGACTGAAAACAAACTTGTTTTTGTAAGATCAAGAACATTTCTGTGTGGATGTATATATTAGTTTGAGACAGATAGATTTAGTATGGTAATTAAACTAAAGACAGACAATTAAGAAATAGGATTCATTTTCATTAGAGCAAGTGATCATGTTTTTTCACTTTTTATAAATATCATTACATAAAAACAAAATTAACGATCTGATTATCAGGCAATTGTTTTGATTGAAATCCTCTTGCCAGAAGTCCCTATCTTGAGGCACTGCAACTCTAAATCAAACAAAGCACCTCTTCATTAAGCAGAGCAGAGACTAAGCAGAATTCTTAAGACCTGTGACATGCATGTGCCATAAGCAGGAAGAGATCAATATTAGCCCTCCACTCAGATGACAATTACAATTTGCTACATTGGCTGCTTAAACAGTTTAGCAGTTTTACACTGTAAGAGAAAATTAGTTTTGGAATTTTAGAATTTTTCAAGTAGCTTCTCTGAGCAAGAGTTGATGAGTTCAGTGCCACAGCACAGAGAATTAGAGCGGTGCTTCTCCCTCTAGAGGCACTTTGCAATATGCTCTTCATTCTTGATGAGAGACATATCTCTCTTCCATAGCCTTAGTGTCTACTACACTGTAGAGTCAAGCTGTTTTTTCAGTCTGCAAATCAATCCCAAGTAAATATCCTTTTTGTGAGTAATTTCTCGAATTTGTAAACCTGAATGCAAAGTGTCTATCTACCAGTGGTAATACATATGATGACTTATGCACAGAGTGCAAGGAGTAACAGCCTACAAATAAATCCTCTTCACTGCAGTGGCAACCACTGCCTTAATGAAATCTTATCTATAGTATTTCTTACCTTTCAAAGACTGCAGGATTGGAATATATTTACTTATCTTTCTGATGGAAATTGCTCTGGACTTCATGTAGTCCCTTTCTAGAAAATTACTCAGACAGAATAATGACTAACATAATTCTGTAGATGGAGTCAAATTGGATGTCAGTGAGAATGTTGAAAAAAGATTATTCACTTTTCATTCATAAAAAAACATTGAGATTGGAAAGAGAGTTATATTTGGTTTTCATTATTTTCCTCAGGATGTAATATGACATAACTCTAAGAATAAAACTGCAGGTACACTTGCTGAGATAACAATCCAGATGGTGGGAAGGTGAACTTGAATATGTGACTTCCTGGAATTTGATCTAAATTTCTCCTGCTGAATGAGACTGTTTTAAAAGCACAAAACCCATGTCAGATTATTCTTCAGCCATGTCTAAAATAAGTATGTTATGGTTTTGTAGCTATTAATTTTATAAGCAAACTGACAATACTTTCTTTGCTTAGCGTAATGCAGGTAATTCAATGTCAGTTTGACAATAGTGAGCACACAGAGTCGTTTTGCAACACTGAGGATAAGCATCATGATCCATGAAAACAGACACCAGTGACGTTTGCTCAGCAACAGTCAGTTCTGTCAGGAATCTCAAGACAACACCCTAGGATTCCTTTTTAGAGTAACTTCCTTTCTTTAGAGTGTTCCTTTTTTAAAACACTTGCTTTTTTTAGAGAGATCCTGGTCTCCTTCAGTTCCATCACCTCCTGCTATTCTGGCAAATATCAAATTCACACCAATTTGACGGCTCCTTAGTTGACACTACACAAATTAATGACACAAGAATAGGTAAAGCTGTGGTTTAAGCTCTTGGTAACTATTGATGCTGCAAAGAGTGGTATAAATTAAATCTGAGAGGAGAAAAATTGGGGTTTTTTTTCAGAAATATAAAGAAATATTAAGTCACTAAGAATGTCTCCACTGGGAATTTTTCCTAGATTTCAAAGAAATTTCGTAAATATGGCGCCACAGTTTGCCAAGAAAACATTTCAGAAAAAATAAATAAGATTTTGAATGGCTAGTCTTGGTGAGTAAAGATTATACTTGTTGGATTTTACTGCAATGGAAATTATGAGAAACTTCAAAGCAAACAAAGATTTTACTAATTATTATTTTAGATTACAAAAATGTAGTAACTTATGTGAACATTATTAACATTATTATTTAAAGCTTCAAAGAACCTTCCTCAAAATTTTTATGTCTTACATTATTTTTACGTCTATTTACAGAAGAAAAATGTTTGGAACAAAAAAAAAAGTTCTGAGGTGAGATAGAGAGCTGGAAGCCATCCATGAACTTTAGGCATTTACAACTTTAATATCAGAGACATTGATAATATATTGAATAAAATGAAAGTGCAGCTGTCACTTTGCAGAATTGTGTGATTGAGTAAAAAGGGGAAATACACATCCAGAGTTTATGGCATTATAGAGAACAGAATTGTCTTAGTCCGATTTTTTTTTTTATTTCTCTTAAAATTCTGAGTATTTTTTTCCTGACATTTCCTTTTACACAAAAAAAGATGTTTAGTGCATCAGAGCAAATCTGTTCTAGACAGTGCAGTGTTATTTGATGAGCCCTTAACCTTTCTTGAGCCCTACTTTCTGTACTTATAATTACAGTCCTGGAAAAGTACTGCTGTAGTACTAGAAAACACTATGGGCATGGTCATGTGGTCACTTGCAGTGTTTATTTTTATATATATATATATATATATATAGACACTAACTAGTCTTGGCTTGTGCCAGCTGCCATTATTCCAGCTGATTACCAGATTACCAGGTGTGGTTTGCAATCTACAGAGGCCAAGACAGGGTAATATGATAAACCCAGGTTGTTTTGAAGGACAAAATTCACCCTAATATCTTACAGATAATGGATTTCATATCCTATGATGCTTCAATCCAGTTTTCTGGTTAAGCTGGCAGAAAAGTCGTGCATATATATGTCTGTACATTTGTAGAAATTAGTAATCTTGTTTTTGATACTGAGCAGAAACTAAAAAAATAACACTTTGACAAGTTCATCCGAGTTTTTTATGGTAAAGTGTAATTTAAACATCATGGCACAAAGGTCTTACAGATGTGTTTTATGTAAGCATCATGTCTGTGTATGTGTATATATATAAGTCTTAGAGCAGATTTGATTTCTAATCCATTAAGATTTCTCATGAAGAAACACTTTTTTAACATCACATTTTTTGTGATGTTAAGTGATTGTTGTGATAGTCCACAACAGGTAAGAATAACAATGCAAATTGTAACAAAAAGAGAAAAATGGTTTGTAAAACCTTGCAAATTCAAAATAAAACACACAGACACATCACCAATGAAATGGGTGTTTATTGTGAAGTAAATGAATAAATGTAAGACTGAGGCTGAATAACGGTATAATATTTGTTACTTTTTCCAAAATATTCTGGAAAATTTGTGTTAATCAATGTTATTATAGATAGGGTTTTTTAATGCATCTTTAAAACAGAAGAATGAAAACAAGACCCGTCTGAAATAAAGAAAGCAATGTCATGAGTATGCATTCAGCATTTAATTAATTTTTTAGTATATGTCTCTAAGAATAAAACAAACGGGATTCTTTTTCTCATTAAAGCACCTCTTATTTTTGCACAAATAATTTAAATTTCTTTCTGGTAATGTATAACTTAAAGCAGGAAAGAGGATATTTAGACATTTTATTTTGTTAAGAGAGGGATTTATTTTTCCCCAGAAGCAATATAATCTGAAAGTAGTTACTTTGACTATGCAGCTGTTTACCAGAAAATAAAGAATTTGTTTTTAAGAGGGAAATGTATTTAAAGGTCCATCCAAATTATTTCTTGGTCTCATTTTACATTAAAAGAGCTATTGAATATAGTAATCTCTTCACACAACCTTTCTGTATTCTCAAATTTTCAGACTCTTAAATGATGATAATTAATAGGAACATTTAGGAAGACGCACCCTAAGGTTTTCATGAATCCTTCTTTTTTCTTTTTAAGGAACAGATTGTGCCATGCAGGGCAATTGTAGAGCTGCATTAGCATAGGAGTGAGGCTAAGGGCAATGCTGCATCTCCTCTGAAGAATACAAATAAAAGGACAGTCTTTGTATCTAAGCAACAGTCCTGCCTGGTGCTGAAGAAGAACATCATCTCTCATGCCTAACTATTCCTTTAGCATGAATGAACCCCTGGAGGTACTTGTATGAAGACTTGCTTGTGCTCCAGGCCTGCCATTCTGCAAAATTTAAAATATAGTACCTTATTTTCTAGGTTTAACACAGTCCTCCAGAAAATCACAAGAGAATTGAACAAGCCCAATAAATGACTGTATCCTTAACAGTTTAGATTAATACCACGTCAATCTCCACTTCAGTCAAAACAGTTCAGAGTTTTTCTGTAAAGAAATCTGTATTTCTGTGTAGAAATCATTACGACCAGGTTATGATTCCTACCACACAGAGCTCTCTGCTGAGAACCAAAACAAAATCAGTCTGAAGGATACAGAAAAACCTACAGCTCTGCAGATGTTTACAGACTGCACTGGATTCTTCTTCCATAACAATATTGTAAATTTTGATAAATTATTGAAATTTCTTCTGGAAAAATAGCAATAAAATCATACCACTGAGAATAAGAAGCCATCTTTATAGTGTTTCTACCTTTTAAAAATTTTGAAGAACAAGAAGATGGTGCATCAGTACATTTTCTAATAAGCTTTTTCACTGTTCCTATGAGTTTAAGATGGACTAAATACTGCTCTTTATGATGTAAGAATGATGGAATGGAGAGATAACTGTTTAAGACAGATTAGAAGTATTGCAATGGACCCATAAAAAGATGTTAATGGAAAATGAAGTGCCAACTGTGAGTTAATACTTGCAAACTGAAAGTGTGAATATGTAGTTGTATTTTGTAGATCTATGCATTACCAAAATGTTCTTTGAGATTAACATGCTTTTAGTCCTAAAAGTGGTAATCATTAAGCTGTTCCACCTTGTCTCTTCAATATCATAAAACCCTATTTTTGAAAGCAAGTTTTGTATTCAATCTCCAAGTTCTTTTTGGATTATGAGCAAGTTGCAAATTACTGAAACTGGTGTTAATTTTGCTCACTGAGGAAACATAGAGACTTAGTGGTAGAAATAGGGAAAAAAGGTTGTCATTTACTAAGTTTCAAGCTTTACTTTGAGTCCTGGGCATGTGCTCATGTGAGCATTTAATTTATAGAGTAGGCAGATATTTATAATTTTCCTTCTTTGAGTTTTGAGAGGACAGGGTAGAATCTCTTATTCTCATCAATCAAAGCCATGGTTATCCTAGCCTGTAGGACAAGTTCTGCTAATTCCTAGAATGTAGATTTATCTGATTTTTCCTTAAATATCTAAAGAGTAATTACATTAGGTGCAGTGCTCTTTAAGTGAGAATGGTATCTACAATTGTCTGAATGAGAATAAGCTAAGGTGTGGAGATCTTGTTTGTATATGCATTTTCCCAGCAACAAGTTGCATGTAATAGTGTTAATTAAGCCACAAAAGTTTGTTATTTTTTAAAGAATGAATGGATCTCCCTTTAAAAGTGATATAATCTAGGATAAAATCACTATCTGTAAGATGCACTGATCTTCCTTTAATTTTTTTACTATAATACATTTTGGGAGAACAGCAGTCTTGATAAGTCTGACAGATAAGGAGGTGATTTTCTTCCTGTGGTTGCTGGGCCAGTCTGAGCACCTGTTCTGCTTCTGTGTAATTGCTCCACAAACAGCTTCAAACAGTGTTTGAAGATCACCCACAGCATTTGTAATAAAAACTGAATAAGAGCTCCATACAGGCAAAATAAATGCATCTCTAGTGAGCTTGAGTGCAGGTCTGAGATATGGAAGAAAATATATTTCTTCAATATTAAATAAGACTCTCACTGAACTAGGGATAGACATTGATCTTCAGTTCAGCAATCGAAGAAATATAGCAAAGTTTGCTTTTATTTTGCTGGAACTGGCAAAGGAAATCTAATTCAAGAATGAAGAGCAGTCACAGGAAAACAAAGCATATAAGCAAAATCTTTTCCATTTGGCAAAAAGACAGCATTACATTGCTCTGTATGTGAACTTTGCAGTGGTAATCTGGGTTTTTCAGTCCCTGAGCTCAAATGTAACAATGGCCAGGCTTAAGAAACAGTTTAGTCCTCATCTGAACAGTTCATGAGGATGAATACCAGCACAGTGAATGTGACCTGCCTACCTTGTGCCAGTTTGTGCACCTGCCTAAAACTGAAGGATTCTACTGATTTCAGTACAGCAATATCATTCATGTAATCCTATGCTTTATTTGATTTGTCAGTCAGCTCCTACAACCAAGCTCAAAGTTTTTTTTTTTAACCTTATGTTTACTTCTCAATCACTTGAGAAAATGGGAAAATGGATTATTTTTTGAGAGGTTGGCCTTGAATAGTAATGGGGCATTGGGGCATACTTTTCCAAGGAGTAGCTCAGAAGGGAGGGAGGAATACTGTTCAGGAGTGAGGGAGGAATATGGATCTTTTCAAAATAATTTTCACTTGTTGATTTCCCCAGTTTTGGTTTGGTATCACAAAACACTTGCCTGGATATCTCATAAATATTTAGATTTTTTAGATGTGGTTTGAGCAATATATTGTTAAAATAAAATGCCTTGAATTCCATAGTCAAACTCTTTAATTTCTGAATTTGAAAGCTGTGATAACATAACGCTACAGTATTTAAGGATATTTAGTACTGACTTCCACACTCAATGCCTGCCACTGTAGAAAATGGATGCTGTATTGAAAAGTAAATGTGAAAGAAGAGTCCATTTCTATGTCAAATTCATTTTAATGACATTGAAAAACTATAAATATTTCTTTCTTTAGCAAAAGATTCTGGTTTTTTTTTTTCTTTAATAAAATTTGCTGAAGATAATCTTCTTAAATAAAAGGATTATCTTCAACCAACCATATTTGATTTTTGCTGATGACCTTTATGAGAAAAACTCCCAACAACAAAACAAACAAAAAACATAGAAAGATTTTGTTTACAGAAGAAAACTATGGCTGTTATAAATCTCTGCTGGCTCTGATAATATGTATTTTAAATCTCATTAATTAAATGCCTTCAGCAAAACCAATTTGCCTTGTTGGAGTTTCTGTTAGTTTATCTTAAATGTCATCAACGTACAGAAGAGACCTCTGAGCTGTTTGTGCTGTTGCAGTACATGGATTATGCAGTGTATCATGGAAGGGCACTGTCTCACCCCAGTACCATCTGCTTGAAAGTGCAGGGGAAAATGCTGAACATTTCCCTTAGTTTCATGCCATGAAAACAGCGAATAGGAGCTCATTAGCTTACAGCAGCTCCCATTGTAATCACATTATATTCATGCAGAGAAAATTGCCTGTCTGAACAGTAAGTCCTTCATATTGTTTAACACTGGTTGGGTGCTTCCTGCCATTTCTGTATCCAGATCACTTTAATTATTTTCACTACTGGAGAAATATTTTGTGGACTTTAAATCTGAACAATATTCTGCAATGTCTAGTGAAAGTTATCGCTTTATAGAACAATAGTCTGAATTAGGAGTTGATTGGAATTTTTCTCATGTTATAATTTTTTTGTTAATTTTCTTCAAGGAAAAATTAAATGTTCTTGATAAAAAGAAAAATCACTGGTTCAGATACCAAAAAGGCAAACTGTGTAAAAAGTACTCAAGTAGATTGCAAGATCTCTGAAATATTACTCCAGTACTTTCTTCTCCTACTCCCCAAGTTGCATAATCCTTGCAATTTAAATTTGTTTTCTATTTTGATAATTGGTATGAAAAGAGGCAAGCAAAATATGCTCTACAACATTTGAGTTTCATCCTGATGAAGGTTAATCAGAAGTGGTAGATGGACTGAACCTTTTGTGTTTCACAGTGGTTTCTGCTGTTGTCCATAGGGCTGTACTGCTTAGCTCTAGTGATAAACCTCAAACAACATTATTACTTACTTACTTTTACAAGATTAGGTTTGAAAAGCACCCCAATCTACTGCTCTTCTAGCAGTACATACCAGTGAATGAAAACCACTGAAATAGAATAATGTTTTCCCTTTTTTTTTCTGTTTACAACCTTAGACTTTCTATTTCTTTTGCTGTGCTATGTGTAAGGATAGGCATTGTGAGGCACAGTTTGCTGTAATGTGTTTTGCTGCATGTACACTAATATGTTCCTGGGAGGTAAATTGGGTTGTAGATGTCAACTATTCCATGCAGTCTGCATCTCTACACTATGAATTCAGTGAGTACAAACAGTTAGGGGCTTGCACATTTTGTTTAAATGAGGTCATGAATAGGCAAATATGTAGAATCTTCACAGCCTCTTAGATCTTTCACATTTTTAATGAAAAATACCATGAAACCCGCACTCAGGGTTACCAAATAAAAAGCTTGGAGTATTTGATTGTTTTATATTTTTCCCATCTGTCTTCACATCTCAGTTCTGACTCAACTGAGATAAAAAAAAGCTCTGTAACCTTGAAAACTCAAATGTGTAATGGTGGTATCAAATGGGATGTTTATGGTGATGGTAAAAAAAAAAAAATAAAAAAAATTGTTTCCCCAAGACACTCAGCCTCAACACCATGGTCCCATGGTCAGGTTGAACATCAGTCTTTGCCTGAAAGGGTTTTTATTCTATTTCTATGCTTCCTCAGTGAAAATAATTACATAGGGATAATTTCTGGCCTTACTCAAGTGAAAGAGAATTTTTACTATTTTTCATTTGAGACAGAGATTGAACATCAGTAATCTGATTTTTATGCAACTTTGTTTATGTTTAGAGTTTTGATATTACAAAGAGGTAGAAAATATTTCAAACAGCTTGTGGTCTAGGTACTGTACTTCTCCTGAGCTACAGGTGAACTCCAAAACTTCATCCTTTTTCTTGTGGTATTATGAGAAACCAAGGGGAATCCTTTGCCCTATGTATTTTCTCCTCGTGCTTTGTGTCTTAATTTGCTTTCTTTTACCCTGTTTTCCCAGCATTTTCCTTTTAATTAATATATTAGCCACCCAATTCCTTATGACAAACATTTCAGATTGTCTGGAAATAACCTTGGAACTTCATTTGGTAGCATTGCACTGCAGTTGGGCAACTGGTGAGCCTAGGGATGCCATGCATCTCATACCTGGAGCACTGGAGCAGAGCAGAAATGGAAAACAGCTTTTTTCCATTAAAAGCTATTGTGATTTTTTTTTAAACTATTTTTATTTCAAGTAAAAGCTAATGAGACTCATCTAGTCCTTGAGTTTGAACTTTACATGCAAGTTTGGCATCTAAGATATCTACAAATGCAATGAAAGTGTTCTCTTCTTAAACCTCCCAATTTTCTCACATGATAAGAGAATTACCTACTTTAGTCTATATGGGAAAAAATGTTGTGGATTCCTCAATATTTTAAGATTTTTTGAAAAGATTTTTAAAATCTTATAATATTATAAAACTGCAGAACCCAAATTTGTGCTTTTACAGAATTCTGGGCTGTTTGAAGTTATGAGTAATTTTACCTGTTAAAAATGCTTTTATTAGCTCTTTTTAATTTTTTTTCAAGGAAAATAACTGTGGTAATTGATAAGAATAATCCAAATTATTATTGTACAAAATTTAGAATTAAATAACATGTTTTAATTCCTAAGTGCTCATTCTTTATCCATTCATTTTATTTTAGCAGGTATGCTGGTTTTCCAGCACTTTGTGCATTTGATTTGTTTATAATCCAAGCTTGGCTAATTACAATTTAAAAATGTTATTTGTTGTATGTAAGGACAGAGAAATTTACAAATAGATAAATGTTTGGAATTAATATGCCATTTTCCTTAAGGTTTAAACACTTCTAATCCCCTATCTACCTTAATTAAATCTGTGAAATTGCTGTAGTCATCATTTATGGGTATGCATGTTAATCTTGATTATAAAATAAATGGGGATGTGGTTTTCAAGCACCATATAATTAAGACAACAATCATAATCTCATGAAAGATAGTAAATACAAATTAAACTCTTTAAGTCTTAATTGTAAAGTGCTAATAGACTGAAATGTGATTTAACATGGCAAAGTAGAGATTTCTGAGACTGTGGTTTTGGAGATTGAGGGGTTTCCAAGTATGCTTCCAATACAACCTGCTCCATCTATTAAAAAAAAACTGTGCCACTTTCCCTTCATGTTTTTCTGGCATTTCAGTGGGCTTTCTAGCAAAATTTGTGGAATACATATATTCAGAGAGAATAGATGTTTAAAAAGATAATTCCTATTTGAGGTGAATGTCAGAATTACGTTATCTGATGAGATGAACAAATGTTTTATCAAGGAGGTATGGGGTTTCTAATCCGTCCATAATACCAGCTGTGTAAAATGTCTTTTTTCACATTGTTTTCCATCAGGCTTCCACCAGAAGTTTGTTTTTGTAATGATACATGGAAAGATGGCTCACTATTCGCTGTAGAAGTCTGCGATTACTTCAGTTTCATATTGGCTTTTGAGATATCCCAGCTTCATCAATAAAATTTCAAATTTTGCTCTTGTTCACCACACTGCTTTCACTTTTCATCTTCGTGTCCTCAAAAAACTTTCAAAGTGTATTCCTTACTCTGCCACCTGCACCATCCATATATGAAATAGCAATGGCTTTGCAGATGTTCAAGGTGACCTGCTGCATCCTCTTGGATTGACAGCCCAGCCGCAATTCATGTTTGTTAATTACCTTCAGAGGGTTTTGGTTTGCTTTGATTTAGCTTTAATAAACATTGTCCTTATGATAAATTCACTAGATGCCTTTTTACTGATTATCTTGAAACATGTGGCAGACGGTGACAAAGTGTTATAAAAGAAAGATCCATGGCCACTTGATGGGAAAACCTCCTCCTGCACTTTCTCTCTGACCCTTTGGGTTTTTGTTTTTTTTTTTTGTAACTAGTTTTTGGCATATTTATTGATAAAAAATTTGAAGAGTGAATGTATTGCCTCTTTAAGTATCTGTTCTTCTAATTATTCTTCACTTAAAACCTTTATTACCTTTTTAAACCTTTTTAAATAAGAAATTGGGTTTTTTACTTATTTTTTTGCATTCCTTCCTCTCTTCAAGCACTAACATACAGGGGTTTTTTTGTGTATGTTTTGTTTTACAGAATAAATTTTATTTGTTCTAAGCAAGTTGGTTCATTTTTCTGCCTCTAGGAAGGAATTAGTTGTGCACAGCCATCTCTAAATTGAATTAGTTTGCAGATGGTCCTCTTATCTGTATGCTTTAGAGGGATTAAAATCTCAGGGTTCAGAGTACTGACTGACCTATGCAACTTTAAATTTTTTTCTTCTTCTTTGTTTTAAAGCAATTTATTTACAGTTCTGATGTCCAGGATTTTATCCATGAAGCTTTTAAGCTTATTAGGAACCTGCCATCTGGAACAGTATATTAGGAAAAGCTTCTCAGAGGAATCTGTTATAATTATAACATATTTGTTTCGATGTGTGTGCTTAAAAATTTTAGTTCTCATCAAGGCTTAGAAGTCAACTGAAACTCATCTTTCAGACAAATATGCATATAGAGTGAATTAAATTTTGAGGGGGCAGGATACATAATCTAAATGAAAGCAGATGAGATATTTGGAGGTTGAAGGTTGATCTTGATTTCTGTGACACATGAACAGATAGCAAAATACAAGCTCATCAAGCCTCACCAATTATTATTATGTATATTCCACTGGGTATGACTTTGATAAATAAAAAGCACAGGTGATAAATAAAACTGTACTATTCTTCAGGCTTATTTATTATAATCCAAGTAATACTGTTGCCTATTATTAATTCAAACCTAAAGGTTTTTTAATGACAGAGTTAATTTTAGTAATTTTCTAAATTTAAAAGAAAAACTACAAGCATCATATTGTATAAAT
The DNA here is from genome assembly GCA_013397375.1 of Toxostoma redivivum. Classification (NCBI taxonomy): domain Eukaryota; kingdom Metazoa; phylum Chordata; class Aves; order Passeriformes; family Mimidae; genus Toxostoma; species Toxostoma redivivum. The sequence continues at coordinate 1,065,031 of VXBI01010658.1, forward strand.
TTTACTGTCTTCAGTTGTTTCTTTAAATGAAGAATGTTGGTTTACTGTTCAAAAAGTATTTATTAAAACAGTTATGTTAGAAATGCAAACACACAGAAGCATGAAAGGAAATCTTAAATAATATGCAATATATACATGATGCAATACCATGAAGAAATACCCAGATTAGTTTGTAGTAACATGCCTACATATTTTAGGGTGGCATTGTTCAGATATGATAATCCTACTTGGAAATCAACTAACAATACTAATGTGGAATTGAACCCAGGTACGCTGACACTGATTCTACTGGCTCTGGAACAACCTTGAAACATTTTGTACTGTGTAAAGTTGACCTGTCATTTATATCTTCAGAATACTATAACTGAGATTAGTGACAAAGGAAGTCACCTGGGGTGTGTTTGCTGTCTCTTTTTCACTCCTGTCTCTGCCCACAATGCAGAATGTGGATTCTGGCCTGCTGAGGGTCTTCCATGCTAAAATGTTGCATCTTCAAGACCATGTTGTCATCATGACTGGAGGATTTTAAAATTCACAGATCTTATTAATGGCTTCATTTTTATTTTAATGGATTTCAGGAAGACTATCTTATTTTATGTCTAAATATTTTTACAAAGATTCAGCTTTAAAAAAAAATTCATCTTGCCTTGTATATGCAGTCCATGAGGAATAAAACAAAAGGTAAGAAGAACCTTTTTTCAGGTTCAATTTATAAGTTGATTATTTCAAACATGATACTTAATCTTTAGTAATATTGTGAGTTAAGCATTATTTCAACACTGTCTATGTAATTTATTTGTGAGAGTATTTTGGGAATATTCTATTCATCAGTTTTGTAGCTTGTTTTATGATGCTAAATATCCCACATTCATCTGTAATAATTTGCTAGTTACTGTATTAAGGAGTTGAAATACCTGTTTCTTCATTAAAATTCACATTCTTTTTCTTTTGGGAAACTGGTTTTCAACTCTCCTTTTAGTAATCCTTCAACACAAGTTTATCACTGGTGTTCTGCATTAGGAAGTTTGATAAAAATATAGAACTCTTTCATAGCTCAGGGGTCCCTTCCTTAGTCTGGCTGGAAAGCTGTTAGAATAAATATAGGGGATCAGGAAGTTGTTGGAAGCTAGTTTCTAGTGATGTCTGAAGTAGTCCCTAAATTTATTTGGTTTATGTTAAAGAGATTTTCTAGAAATTCATCCAGCTGCTAGAAAACTTGGACACTCCTGCCAGTCCTCTCTGGATGAGTAAGAGCACAGAAACTGTACTAATGAGCTCTGTGTTGCTGCAGGATTTCTCCATCCCTGAGGAAGCAGCCACAGGAATACATACATTCTCTTATGATTGTATAAGCCTGGGAAAATGCCTGTGACACAGCTGTACATTTTTTATAGCTTCCATGTGAAGATTTCTCGTTTGAAACAATCTTGGTATCCTGGGGCAAATTGGGAAGGGTGTGGCCAGCAGGTCGAGGGAGAGGATCCTCCTGCTCTGCTCAGCCCTGCTGAGGCCACACCTGGAGTTCTGTGCCCAGTTCTGGGCTCCTGGAACAAGCTGTCCAGGTGGATTGTGAAGTCTCCCTCTGTGGAGACATGCAAAATCCATCTGGACGTGTTTCTGTGTCATCTGCTCTAGGTGACTGTGCCTTGGCAGGGAATTTGAACTAGATGATCTCAAGATGTCCCTTACAGCCCCTAATCATCTCAGAATTCTATTACTCTAGTGTATTGTATGTATAATATGTATAACTCTGTGCATGAGTGTAGATAGAGGCTTCATTTTCTTAACTATTTTAGAGTCATCTTTTTGTAAGTGTTAATTTGCTAAATTACTTTTTTTTTGCTTAAATATTTAAAAAAACCATGGGAGAAGAGAGATAGACTTTCAGTGCTGTTTTTCACCAAATTTAAACTTGAATAATGGTACTTCATGTGAGTTACAGGCATGGAACGGTAAGAATTGAGTCCTTGAATTATGGTGAGGAAGAACAGCATCTTTGATAGTTTTTCATCAAATTTAGGGCAAAGAAGAAGCATAATGTCATGATGATATGACCTCTTGAAATTGCAGACCTTTAATTTTTATCTAGTCAAACTGGACTAGGCTTTTAATATTTTATGTCATAAAATTTTTGTTTGATGAGATGACAAATCTTAACAGCAGTTTTAGTGACTAAATATTCACATTGTTCATACAAAACCCCATATATTTACTAAAAAGAGAAATGGATAGCAATGGCTCTCAGTTCTATAAATGAAAATGGAATTTATTTCTAGTAATAATAGAAACAGTAGAACAATAATAAATCAATACTGAAGAATTAAAATAAAAAAATATATTAATGATTGAGAGACAAGAAAATCTTGAGAGGAATAGCTAATTTTCTGTCCAAAACTAGGGAGAAGGTTAAAAATATGTATTAGAATTCTATTAACCCAGGAATAGTCTAGCTTGCTAATATGCCCTTAGTAAGATTTTTTTGTTTGTTTCTTTCAGTGAATATAGGGTTCTCAGAAGTATGTCTTGTATTAAAAGTTTCAGTGTTTTGTGCTATGTACTTTGAATTGGTAGTCCACAGGGAATCTTGAAATGTTTTTTAAAAAAGATTTTAAAAAGTGCTGTCCACTACAATTCTTCTTTGATCATAATCAATTATGTTCAATATCACTAAATTCTGAGTGATCAATAATCCTAATATGAAACTAATGCTACTAACTCTAATTTATGCACCTTTTTATTATTTTAGCCTTACAAGATATAATAAAGGTATTGAAAGTGCATTAGACAATCTAACTGTACAGAAATATCCTTTTACTATTGCAAATTTTTTTTTTTTTTTTTTGTTGGCAAGTCATCTTTTTGCTTTTAGTTTTATCTGTCTGATTATGTTTTCTGGCTTTCTAACTAATAATCTCCTTCTGAAACAGTCTTTTAATATCTCTCACTGAATGGAATTTCTCTGTATAAGCCCTTATACATGCTAACTAATCCTTTGTCATATATATTCTGTTCACTTCAATGCTATTATTATTACTACTATTTTAATGATTTCATTGAATCCTCAGAGCAGCTTGAAGATGAGTCCAGGAGCACTCATAATCACCACAGTGACTATGACAGCATCTGAAAATATGAAAAAAAAAAAAAAATGCACCAGATTGAAAGTTTTTGAAATACACGTAGTAATAGATATTAAAAGGATCTATTCCTTTAAATTTGGCTATCTTTACAGGACTGGGAATCCTTGTTGTTTACTTTGTCCTTTCCAGATATATTATTTAGCATCTGGCAATATTTGTTACTCAAAATGTTAGTCAGCTCCAGTGATGAAATTTAATTAACCTTGGATAAAAGATAAGCGTCAATCATTAAATATATGAAATATATAGGAATTGTTGTTCTGCTAAAAATATTTTATAAGCCACATGAATGTTATTGAAATTAAGTTTGTGTATAATAGAGGTTATCATAGATGCTTTCAACTAGCTCCACAAATAAAATAATTGCTTCTGACACAAAATCATCTGCAGTTGAGATATTTGCCCAAAGTACAGGAAGAATTTCATGCTGATAACAAGTACAATTCTTCTGGAAAATAATACACACCACACTTCAGCAAATGTTCTCCAATATTGTGGTGAAATCAGATTTTCTTTTTTCTTTTTTTCTTTTTTTTTCTTTAGTTCAGAGGTGCCTATTGGTGTGAATGCAGATGAGATGGATTTTAATTAAATTCTGTTCTTCATTCTGTGAAGCCTGCCATCTGATTTATATTGGTTTTCTGGACCTACACACATTTTCAGAGATGGCATTTGTGCCAAGTGAATCTTTTTGAGACTGCATCTGCAATGACATGTTTTTTACCCTGCTGTCATATTGAGGATTTTCCCAGTAACTTCACTGAAACTATATGAGCCTTTTCATGCAGTGAGGATGGAACAGAGCTTTATCTTCTTCTAGACACAAACATCTGTCAATGACCAATAAACACTGATCCTTAAATTTCCCTTCTTATATTAAAGGTTAGATATTCAGTACCTTAAAAAATAATCTTTTTATAAATGTGTACATACACACATACACACACATACGCATCATTCCCATGTATCACTTTTTAGATTTCTAAAGCTAGAAATTATTTTTGAAACTAAAAATTCAGAAATATATGTGCAGATATTCTGGATTACAGAAGATATAACAAAATTGAGGACCAATCAGTCTTTTTCAAAAGGGAGTGGCTTAAATGCCCTTACAATAAAGCAGAGAATATTGCTGTAAGAGAAAAGGGTCACTAATATTTCTATTTGAACAAACAAAACACTCAGCTGCAGACATCACAAAAGTTCTTCCCCTCTCCAGTCAGCAATTTTGATTTCATTCTATCTAGTAAGTTGTTTTCCTTCCAGATTAGTGAGATATTTTGGTCTAATTTAATCTGTTACTTCCAGATTTCTTGTAAAAACACATCTGAAGGTAACCTCTAGGTTTTTTACAGCCAAAGATGAGGGAAGAGAGGGAATTCTCTTGGTGTGATCTTTGTACTGAACAGTACACATTGCTTTATTCCACTCCTTAATGAAAACAGTAATAGCAAAAAGATCAAGGTCTGAGCTGTTATGTTGGAGCTTGCTGCAAAGGTCTTAGGATAGCACACTTAACTTTGAAGCTATTAACTTGAAAATTCCTATTTTTCTAATGTGGTATGTAGTACTATGTAATATTGTTATACAGATCACTTTTCATCATCTAGATCAGCACATGCTGTGTCAGCAGGAAGATTTTTAGGCTAAATTCTGCATTAGAAGCCTATTGACTTGAATAGAGCTTTCTGCCAACATTCAAAAAACTACGGCAGTGACCAGGGTCACCTCCAGCAGAAAGAAAGTTGCAGGAGTTCCTCAACAGCTGAAAGGGATGTGTGTTTCCAGCAATGCAGTAGTGCTGAACACCAGCTTGTGCCTTAGTAGTGACTCAGGCTTCCTCTTGCCATATAAACTCAGATATCTTCTGATGCATCCAGCCAGGTGGGAAAGTGTTTGTGGCCAGCTGGACAGAAATAAACACACAGCAGGGAACTGTGAAGGCTGTAAAGAGAAGACCTGAAGGGACTCTGCTTTAGTATTTAGGATAAGGCTCACATTTCTACATGAAATCAGAGCATGCCTGATACTTTCATCACATTACCTAGGAGCACTTGTGGAAATGGAAAAGACTGAAAAGAGTGGGATACCTTGTTAGGCAAAGAGCACTTAATTGTTTTTTTTACATCTGTATTCTGCTATCAGTTGTCTTTAGCTACATATTCAAGGACCTTTTGAAACAACCCTTTTCAATAGCTGGATTTCAAATTTTTAAATTTTCTGTACCAAGTCTTATAAAGAACTATTAAATTTGGCTATTTTTATTTGAATCCAGAAGTAACCACAAAACACAAGCTACTTTATATTGACTGGATATAGTGGGATCTAGTGTTTTGAGTTTGTGAACAAAATTTCAGAGCTTTGAACTGATCTGGAAATAGGTCCAACCTATTAAATACCTAAATTAAAATGCTAAGAAAAATAATATCAAAACTCTTAAGTCAGCAAAAATTTTTGCTGCAGCTTATGTGTTTGATGGAAAAAAAATAAAAGTTGAATGTAAAATCAAACCATATATCTCTTGCTTTTAATGAGCTATAACATTTAATAGATGCCTTTTTAAAGGCAGTCTACTATATTATATCGACCATAACATGAAAGTTGAGGTGTCCATTTATCCTAGAGTTTAAAAGAAGTTCACATTCACAATTCATTTAGAATCACAGAATATATTTTGTGTTGGAAGGGACTGCCAGAAATCCTCAAGTCCAGTTCTTAAGCCAATGGCACCTACAGGGATCACACCCACAATCTTGGCATTATTGGCACCATGCTGTAACCAACACCTTGTTCAATATCATTGTTTCTGTTTTTTTCAATGAATTATGATGATTTATGTGTAGTACTTTTCTTGGGAAAACCGCTGTTCACTAGAGATTTGGTTGAACTCAAAAAAGTACATTTAATTTAGAACTGCAAGTTTCACTTGAATAAGACTGATGTAGCCCAACTCAACTAAATATGAACTGAGAGAACAAAATCTATTTTCTTCAAAAGTATTAGAAACACACCAGAGAACATTAGACACAGGACTGTAAGCCCTGTCTTGTTGTGACAGATTATGTTCCCTACCTAAAGAAGGGGAAATACAAAAGTTGTCCAACTGTGCTCACAAGGGCATCCTCAAAAGCAGTATATTAACATGTTAGATTGGATGTTCAGTTTAGTATGCTGTTTAGGCAGTAACTGCCTTCAGAAAATTATATTTTTGCCCCTTGGAAAGAAATGGTGTAGAGCTGAGGTAGCAATGAAAAGCTTGCCTTGAGTAGCCTATTAAGTTTAAGATATCTTTTCCAAAGTTAACGTATGAGAGGTTTTATTTGGAAATAGTTCCTCCAGCTGTGGACTCATAATTTCTTTTCAAATAGCTACTAGTCCCTGGTTAATTCAGCTGAGCATAGATCATATTGGCATTTCTGTCCAAAATGGTCTGTGACAAGCACACTTCCTCTCTGTAGAAAACAGTGAAAGCAAGAACAGATGGAGGAACATAACCTTCTGATGCTTTGGTATGAAGAGAGAAATCCATGGGAGAGTGTGCTGTGGTATAAAAGCTAATTTTTACATTCCTGTTGACTGTGCATGTTCCCATGAATATATTCCTTCATGCTTTGACTCAGCACTGCCCCAGGAGCGTAACTAAAGGTGAAGTAGAGAACAACTTGTGTATGTTTTATAGGGTCTTCTCATCACCATGACCTCATCCAATTACCTACCCATGCATTTGCAATAAACAGTCTTCACAAAATAAGCTATGCTGTGGCCAAAGTGTCCTCTATTGTTTTTTGTGAGTAGGTGCATTGCAGATAAATTCTATGTATTTTCACAATTCCCAAAGTAAAATTATTGGGCTTTTATTAGGAAAGAGGGGAGAATCTTAGCCTGTGACTGCTGTGAAAATCACTAGATATACCTTCCTAGATGTAAATGACCTTCCATTTTAAGATGATAATTTCTCTGACTCTTAACTAAGTGTCTGCAAAAAACAAAAGATAATGAAATAAAGCATTTACATGGAAAGTCTTAAACCACACTATATTAAAAGGATATTGCATTTATTTTGAGGTATTTGGTGTGATGCTAATAAATTCCAGCTCCATTTGCCACAGGACATTGATGTAAAAACAAGAACATTTTTTTGGGCTGGAAAGAATTCTATTAAAGATAACTATAAATTTCCATTTTTTTGGTGTTCGTGAGGCAAAAAATACAATTAATGAGAGTCATTAACAGCCCTGTAAATACACAGTGCAGAACTAGATGGTTGGAAGTTGTGTTCAAATAGATTCAGAAGATGAGAAATTATGACAGTTCAAAATTTCACAGTTGAATTCAGCCAGTATATCTTGAAAGAGCCTTTGCTTTTGATAAGAAGCACAACATTAAAGACTTGCTTCAAGCATTTTAGAGGGGATTTTTTAAACGTATGAGGTTTAAAATAGATATGCAATACTTCTTTCAGCTGCTCAGTTCTTGGATAAAATAGTGGCATCAGTGCTGAGGAGTAATTTATATTTAAGGACTATTAAAAAAAATGAGAGGATGGGGGTGTCCTTTACAAGGCTAACCCTTCTGGTGAGTTAACATGGATCCCAATTTGAGGGAGACATTTCTCTCCATACTTGAGCAAATAATAAAAATCTGGATTTATCTTGATTTGTAGCATATGTCCCAGACACAACTGCTACTAAAATCCCTGCCTAGACTGATATTTTCTCTTTGGAGCTGTAAATTCCTCCTATACCTTACACACAATTTCGATGCCCCTCTAGGAAGCTATTACAGGATTGGAGACCCTGCATGCTTGGGGGCATCCTTAAAAGTCAGGATCCCAGCCCTTAGATTCAGCATTCTGTGTAGATATCCACCCTATGTCAGAGCAGAGACCCTGTCCTCCAAAGAGAACAGTTGCCTACTGGGCAGGACCAGGATCAGAGGCTGTAAGGTATTCAGCTCAAGGCAGCAGCCTGGAGCCTGGATGTTCAGTGGATATAGTCTCTTCTAGCCATTTCACCTCACAGATGAAAGAAGCATTGCAGTGTCACTTCATGTCACAAGAAATCAGGATCTATTTGCATATCTCCCCTTTGCAATGAAACTAAGCTGTCTAAAACATTTTTATTTATTTATTTTTCCCCCTGACTATGCAGGTGTTGAACGGCTTCCCAAGTATTTCACATTTATTCAATTAGTCAGATGGATTGTTTTGTTGGTTTGTTTTTCAGTCTCATATTGTAGCTGGCTCTTTTTCTCAGAGTCTGGCTGCTAGCATCCTTCACTCCAGACTGGTAGTGCTGCTGGCTTAGCCAGGTGCTGGCTGATGTTGCCAACAGAAGTATCTCAGGGATAGCACTATGCTTTTCAAAAGCATGCTCTTAATTCTGACTTCTGAGAATGTCCCTTTGAAGACCTTGGCATCACTTCTTGCTCTGTGAATTTGTTGGTCTGGATACAAATTCTCCCATTCTTTTGCCAATGTGATCCGAGAAATAGCATTTTCATTATCCTCCCCTCTCTTATCTCTGTGTAATGACTTGGGTATTGTAGTTTTCCCCAGTTAGTTTACAGAACACATGATTGTGACATTGCTGTGGTGTGATGGCTTTTATGGGTTTCCAGCTGCTAGAGTTTTTGAGGTAAATTGTCAGCAAAAATTGCTGGTTTTCTGTGTTTGTTCTTGATGCTTTTATTCTTTTGCATGTAACAGTATATTCCTATCTAAGTATTACTTTTTCAGACTCTTGGCATTTCAAGTATGATATGTAAGTGGACAAATATATTTTTCTAACTTAGGATATCAAAGTCTCTTTTAATGAAATAGCTTGGTCTGGGAGTTAATCTCTCCTGTAAATACTAAAATAAATTATGACCTACTTATTTAGAGTAGCTAATGAGCTTTTGGCCTTTCATATTGTATTATCTGCCTATCTCTTTATAATATGGGGTGAACTTTCCAAACACTGATTTGATTTTTTTTTCTGTAAAGCAGAAAGCAGTTTTGAATTTTGACTATTTTCAAACAAAAATAATCAAAAGGAAAAAACCTGTGCAACCTCAAGCTAATTTAATTTTTCTCGTTCTCAGAAAACCAACATAAACTATTTATTGAGTCAACTAGAATCTCTCCTGGTCTGTTAAAACAGTCTTTAAATGATGCCTAAAAGATTTTTAGCTTTTACATATTTAATTTTAATAATACATGTTTGTAGGTTCTAGTATTTTCCTAACCTTTTCCCCAACATTTTAGCACATTGCACATTCCTTTGTAATTCATCTCTTCCTATGAAATAGTTCAGATATGGAAGAGCAGCTTAAAAACACATTTAAACACTGATGTCACAAATCTAATATTATTTCCTCACAGGCATTTCCAATCACACTGTAGTAGTTTGACATGGGAAAGACAGACTCAGAAGTTTTCCTCTATGAGTAAACTTCCTCTGTGAGTTGATTGGGACCAATTGAAGTCTGGCTTGGTTATTGACAGCTTGAAAATCCAATTGGAGGAAGTTAGTTCGCTCAGTGAATGCACATTTTGAAGAAGGTAACCAGAACATGGCCTTTTTACTTTTCCGGCAGGAGTCCAGGTAACACCATGCCCAGCCTGGCCCACTGCAGCCTGCGGGCCTGGCAGGGACAGAGCCCAGCCCCCTGTCTGGGGAGCTGGCATGGCCCGGCAGGGAGCAGGGGTGGCCATGGACAGTGACAGGGAGACTCAGACTGATTTAAGATCCCAGCCGCTTTTTCCCCCCTTCTCCTTTTCCAGCGTGACCAGGTTTTCTGAGATCCTGGCAAAGCTCCAGCATTGTCGCCTTGTTTTTTTTTCCTCCCTGTGTAAAACCTTAATTCTTTCAATGCTCAGATAAGACTTGCAGACTTTTTCAATCTTCCCTGGAGTGAGAAGGAAAGAAGGAGATACTCTAATGTCAGTGAAGCAAAAGCTGAGTTACTTTGAGATGGAAGGAAAATGAGGAAATGCTGTAAAGATGACTAAAAAATCCTTTTGTACGTTGTAAGCATAAACTGATGTTACATTGAATATTCCTATAAACCATTGAAAAAAAACATGGGGGGGCTGGAAATGTTTCCATTTGATAGATCATGTGACCAAAAGTACCTGTGTTAAAAATCTGCCCCAAAGAAAGAAGAGGATCTGGGTTTTCTGAAGATAAAGCACGAACAAAGGAAAAAAAAAAGATAAAGAGAACCTTTGCTTTGAAACAGTTCAGTCTTAAAAGTAATACCCCATGAGTTTTAACGTGGCCCATAGTCACAGCATTGGGAAAGCTGTGAAGATGGGAGGAGCTTCACGACTTCACAAGTTTTTTCCCGGGCAGATGTAAAAGTCATGAAAATGAAACCACGAAAGAACTGTTTTCTTCCTCCATATGGAGAACTCCCTATAACCTGACAAGAGGAAACTTGTCTCTCCGCAGTGAACTAAAAAAAAAAAACTGTATTAAGTTAGGGACTGACTGAAATAGATTTTTGTATGTTTGTTTTGTTGTTATGAAGATTGGAAGAGGGAAGAAAAGAGTGGTCTGAAAATCTTATTCTGAATTTGTTTTTCTTCCTTCTTTGTGTAGTTAATAAATTTCTTTTTATACCCTTTTAAGTTTTCGGTCTGCTTTACGTCTGCTCCTATTTCTGTCACACAACAGAAAATGAATATATTTAAATTAACAAATCTAAACCATGACACACACAAATGGAATCACATCACAACACCCAACAACTGCATGTTTGAATAAAGAAACCCAACACCTTAGTCTTACATTATTCTTCCTGTATTTTCAAAGAGCATTAGTCCCATTTATTACTTCATCCCTACTAAGCAGGCTGAACTGGACTTCATATTCTGTAGCAAATTGATTTCTAGGTTATACCAGTTTAGTTGACATAACATATTTTATTTAATCTGGCTAAAAAAGATGAAGAGCAAACATAAATAAAAAAATTATTAGACATTGTCCTGGTCCCAGCCAGGACAGGGTTAATTTTTGCAGTAGTCAGGAGGGGTCATGGCTAGAACCTACCAACTCAGTGCATCTATCAATATAAGAAATCTTCTTCTAGATCGTCAAATTATGTTCTTTCAGATTCCATCTGTTTACAATATTTTCAAAATTGTTTTACCAAAGATTAAGCAAGCTTTACTATCAGATTTGGCTTCTCAATCTTATAGACTTAGGCCTTTAAACAATACTTTCAGTACAAGATGCTTTCATCACAGACCTGAAAGGGGTTGTGCTAGAATCTAAGTGCACATTCTAAGCACAAGATAAATTCAACTTTTACTTTATCATTTTTACATTAAAACTAATGCAGGTCCTGTGGTTCAAAAGAAAAACAGTAAAGAATATTTTTATGCATATGTATGGATATAAATCATCAGTTTTCATGGCAAATTTCTGGAGTCATATCTTTTTTCTAAGAACCAAAGACTATTTCCCTTAAATGCAATTTCAGATACCGTTTCTTCATAGTACATCTACTATCTTACTATTTATCAATTTATATAATCTTCAGCAGTATCAGAATAAAATGTTTGGTCTATAAATGCTACAATTTTGTTGATGAAAGCTCAGGTGTTTAATTAACTTGTGCAGATATTTCAAGCAATGTTGCTTTGTAAGAGTTTTACAAATTACTTGATTCAGAGGGACAAAGAGTCTTCAAATGATTTATGATCATGTTGTCTTAGATGTACACTTGCATGGACGTTTTTTTCTGTGTAGGAGTGACTTGAGTGAAGCTGCTTATGACATTGTTCTGCTTGAAAAGAATGTTTTATGAAATTTCAGTTGTACAGCAGTCAGTGAGTCAGATGTTAATAGATAACCATCCTTCTTTCTCACATCATGTGTGTATATGTGTTTTAGTGTGGAAAGCCAGCAGGCTCTGAAAGGAGTGATCCACAGCAATATCCAGCAAGCCGACTGAGGCCTTGGATTGCAGCCTTCCTTTCCTTTTTTTCTCCCAGCTGTCCAGCTTCATATTCACCAAATGCAGACACTGAAAGCAGGGAACTGTCACATTACTTGCTACCCTATGAATTCACATCTCCTAATGTAGTTGAATAAGTGATTGTGCCAGGTAGATTGGAGGTTGCTTCAGGAGTGGCTTTTGTGTGAGGATGCCAGAAACTTCTCCCATGTCCACCAGCAGTGGACCCATGCTGGAGCAATTTGTGAAGAACTGCAGCCTGTGGGAAGGGCTCACATTGGAGAAGTTCATGGAGGAGCTTCACACAGGAGTAGGGGAGGAGTGTGAGGAGTCCTTACCTCGAGGAAGGACTGGCAGAGAGAAATGCAATGAACAGAATGCAACTCCTTGTGCTGCTTAGTGTGAGGGTTGAGAAAAATCAGGACTGAAGTTGAGCCCTGGAAAAAGGGAAGGGTTTGGGGAGGGTGTTCTTTATGATTTGGTTTTTTTTCTTATTGCCCTACTCTGATTTAATTGGCAATAAATTAAATTAATTTTCCTAAGTCATAAACCAGACGTTGTAATAAACTGGGACACTGACAGAAGAGTGTTTGTCGGTCTGTTCAGAAATGTCACTTAAGAAATTTAAGAAACAGTTTTGGCCATGACAGTTGAGCACTGCCTGGGTTCTGTGGCTGTAAATTTGCTGTGCAGTGCTAGGAAAAATGCATTAAAAAGGGCCTGCACCAAGCCACTGATGTCTTCCAAATCTCTGTTTATGGAACTTGGGTTCTGGAATGCATGTTTAATTAAACTATTTTAGCATTTGTGCTAGAAACATGAGAAGTCTCTTATGTTGTTAAGAACTTTTAAAATATCACATGGCTCAAATGCATAGTTATGTTCAATGGTTTTAAAAATTTATAAATTTGTCTGTGCTCATCTCTGATATATTGAATTGTGTAAATAATGACCTCAAGTAATTTTTGTCTCAGATGGGAATTGTGGTGATAAATTATGTGATGGGAAAACCACGGAAAAGCCCATGACAAAATTAACATAATTTCAGTAATGTGCAGTTAATGATGCATTGATCCATGCAGTGAATGATCAAATAACCCCCAACACTAACAAGAAAACCCCAAAACCCAGCACAGAATAGCTCCACAGTCCATGAGTACCATCCATGCCAGGAACTGAATTAATTGGGGGCAGTATGTTGGTGACAGTATTCAATCCGTGGTATGAAACACCATAAAACATAAAACATTTAAACATAGACTGTAATTCTGGCATTTTCTGGCTCTCAAATTTTTGGAGTTAATTATGAATTTTAATATAGTTTTCATGTGCTTATAAAAATGAGATAGTTATGTTCTAATTATATTCAATTAAATGTTTGGAAATGGGAGGAAAGTTGTAGTAACAAAACACATATTCTAGTTCTCAAAAGATATAATACAATATGCTCTTAATTGTGGATCTCATCTAATGTTCTGGCAAGACTTTCCAAATAGATTTATAGTTAAGAAAATGAGATGAGGTATCAAGATACTCTGAGTCATTCTTATAGCTTCATGACTCAGTATTCTTTGCTTCAAAACAATGAAACATCCTTTTAGAAGATGCATCAATGCAGCTTTTTTTGTATTTTTTGTTTTAAACCATAGCTCACTTAGCAAGCACATTTTCACCTACAAGGATGTTATTAGGTAGGATTTTACATAACAAGACAACAAGCACTCATGTCTGAAAATGTTTACTTTGTGTAAAAATATATTAATATATGGGGTAACACATCTGAAGAACATAATTACATTCACTTATTGCTTGCTTTTCATTCTAAAATGTGCTTGTTCTTAGATTTTTTTTCTAAATCCTTAAAGAATTGAATTTCTTTAATAAGTTTGCACTCCATATTATATTACATTATATTATATTATATTATATTACATTATATTTTAATATTATTTAATTTTTTTACAGTGCTATACTGTAGGAATAAGGAAGAAAATTTAGAAAATAATCTTTGCAGAATAATATAATATTTCATCCACTGTCCTGCTTCTGTGTAAAGAACCGACTAGTCTTTAAATTGTGATTTAAATGGAAGTTCTCTTGCCCTTTTATAATTTAAAGACTGATTTTATTTATGTGAAGAGATATTCCAGAAGTATACATTTAGGGTGGCATTCTGATTCTTGGATGTGTCGCATCATCCAAGAGGGAAAAAGGGACAAAATGGAGATCCACTCATAAGTCCCTCAAAATCCCCTGAATGAGGATGGTGAAGCGATAAAGTCTGTGTGGCCAGTCCTGGTCCTCTGCTGGAGCTNTTTTTCTCCCAGCTGTCCAGCTTCATATTCACCAAATGCAGACACTGAAAGCAGGGAATTGTCACATTACTTGCTACCCTATGAATTCACATCTCCTAATGTAGTTGAATAAGTGATTGTGCCAGGTAGATTGGAGGTTGCTTCAGGAGTGGCTTTTGTGTGAGGATGCCAGAAACTTCTCCCATGTCCACCAGCAGTGGACCCATGCTGGAGCAATTTGTGAAGAACTGCAGCCTGTGGGAAGGGCTCACATTGGAGAAGTTCATGGAGGAGCTTCACACAGGAGTAGGGGAGGAGTGTGAGGAGTCCTTACCTCGAGGAAGGACTGGCAGAGAGAAATGCAATGAACAGAATGCAACCCCTTGTGCTGCTTAGTGTGAGGGTTGAGAAAAATCAGGACTGAAGTTGAGCCCTGGAAAAAGGGAAGGGTTTGGGGAGGGTGTTCTTTATGATTTGGTTTTTTTTCTTATTGCCCTACTCTGATTTAATTGGCAATAAATTAAATTAATTTTCCTAAGTCATAAACCAGACGTTGTAATAAACTGGGACACTGACAGAAGAGTGTTTGTCGGTCTGTTCAGAAATGTCACTTAAGAAATTTAAGAAACAGTTTTGGCCATGACAGTTGAGCACTGCCTGGGTTCTGTGGCTGTAAATTTGCTGTGCAGTGCTAGGAAAAATGCATTAAAAAGGGCCTGCACCAAGCCACTGATGTCTTCCAAATCTCTGTTTATGGAACTTGGGTTCTGGAATGCATGTTTAATTAAACTATTTTAGCATTTGTGCTAGAAACATGAGAAGTCTCTTATGTTGTTAAGAACTTTTAAAATATCACATGGCTCAAATGCATAGTTATGTTCAATGGTTTTAAAAATTTATAAATTTGTCTGTGCTCATCTCTGATATATTGAATTGTGTAAATAATGACCTCAAGTAATTTTTGTCTCAGATGGGAATTGTGGTGATAAATTATGTGATGGGAAAACCACGGAAAAGCCCATGACAAAATTAACATAATTTCAGTAATGTGCAGTTAATGATGCATTGATCCATGCAGTGAATGATCAAATAACCCCCAACACTAACAAGAAAACCCCAAAACCCAGCACAGAATAGCTCCACAGTCCATGAGTACCATCCATGCCAGGAACTGAATTAATTGGGGGCAGTATGTTGGTGACAGTATTCAATCCGTGGTATGAAACACCATAAAACATAAAACATTTAAACATAGACTGTAATTCTGGCATTTTCTGGCTCTCAAATTTTTGGAGTTAATTATGAATTTTAATATAGTTTTCATGTGCTTATAAAAATGAGATAGTTATGTTCTAATTATATTCAATTAAATGTTTGGAAATGGGAGGAAAGTTGTAGTAACAAAACACATATTCTAGTTCTCAAAAGATATAATACAATATGCTCTTAATTGTGGATCTCATCTAATGTTCTGGCAAGACTTTNTCCATATTATATTACATTATATTATATTATATTACATTATATTTTAATATTATTTAATTTTTTTACAGTGCTATACTGTAGGAATAAGGAAGAAAATTTAGAAAATAATCTTTGCAGAATAATATAATATTTCATCCACTGTCCTGCTTCTGTGTAAAGAACCGACTAGTCTTTAAATTGTGATTTAAATGGAAGTTCTCTTGCCCTTTTATAATTTAAAGACTGATTTTATTTATGTGAAGAGATATTCCAGAAGTATACATTTAGGGTGGCATTCTGATTCTTGGATGTGTCGCATCATCCAAGAGGGAAAAAGGGACAAAATGGAGATCCACTCATAAGTCCCTCAAAATCCCCTGAATGAGGATGGTGAAGCGATAAAGTCTGTGTGGCCAGTCCTGGTCCTCTGCTGGAGCTGGAGGTACACTCGAACATAGAAAATAAATTTGAAAAGAAATTTAACCATGTCCAAGAAAGCTTGATGCAGGTTCAAGTTTGATGTACTGCTTATCAAGTCCTATCCCAGGAAACATTATCTACGCCAGTAGATTGGCATATAGCATGTCATGACTACCATAACCTCTGTGACAGTGTGGGCATTTTGGTGGTGTGGTTTTTTTCCTAAGCAGTTTTGAGACAAAGGCATAACCTACAGAAGTGTCTCTGTTTCAGCCCTGTGAAATGCAATTAAAACTTCTCAAACAGTTTCCTGATACTGTTAAATGTATTTTTTTTATTTCTTGCAACAGTTAAGAATTCTTTTAATGTGGAATTATTTTAAATTTGCAACATACATTTTAGATAATATAACTGTTATTTGTTCTGCATTTCCTGTGCAACATGAGATGCTAATGGTTGTTCCCATATGCTAATTAATTTCTTCTTTAGATGCCAGAGCATTTCTTCTGTTAGAATTTTTAAAGAAATACTGCTCTGTCAATTAATTAAAAATTATTAATTACATTTTTTACTTTTCTAATTTACAGCAGTTCATTTATAAAGACAGAATTTCAATGTCTCTTTTTTCCTACCTTGAATCTACTTGGAGATTACTCTCGTACTTCAGTAATGCTAAGTTATCAATCAGTCATGCTGATAAATGTCAAAGGCAAAGGAACACACTGTGCAGTGACTGAACTCTAGTTATGAAGAAAAAAGATAAATTTCTATAAGAGAATGAAAAAATGTTTTAATTTTTTGATGATATTTACTTTAAAAATGGTAGACAGTTAAATTCCATGTTGTGTTGTTGAAAAAGCCTATTTAAAAAAAATGAACTGATTTCAGTTGTGCTCATAGTCGGACAAAGACGAAAACAGTCTGCTACCTAATGAGAGAAGACCATTAAAATAGGAGACTACTAAGAGTGATGACTCAAAGAGGCTGTTAGTGAGATAACAGATGAAGAGGCAGAAGTGTGCAAGGCCAGAGGATAAAATATTTCAAGGTTTCTTTAGCTGCAACACAATCAAAGATGTTGGAAACTTTCATGCCTGCCTTCCACTGCCTCTCCTCATGCTGGTGTATGCCTGATTAATGCAGCTAATACAGTGTTTAATGTTTAAAATAAATGTTCCCAGGCACTTGCACTTCCTGTTATCCAGGAGCTAGCAGAAACATTAACTGAATTCCATATAGAACTAGGAAGGAAGACTCTGAAAAGTATAATGCTTTCTTGGTACCACTGAGAAAATACTGCTGCCCGTATTTCTTTTCTTCCCCCTTATCTACTGTGTTTTGTTACTGCTAAAACGTCTCTGAAAGAGAGCTCAAAATAACAGGAAATACTTTCAAGTGTGAAAAGCTTAGGTAATTTTATGATCCCTCTGGACCATATACCTCAGAAAGTACATCTTCACTGATATTTGCTAATTCCAAACTTTTTGAGTGTGGTCCAGGATGTTAGGAACAGTCATTATTGTGTCATTTGAAGTCATCAAATTAATTGCTCTAAGTGATGTTAGAAGCACAGCCCAGGCCTCCTGTCTACCCCCATTTGCCCTGACACCCTCCAAGCCCACAACCACACCCAGGCAGACAGATCCTGTCAATGCCCCCATGGACTCTGTCTGCCTGGCACACCTGTCCAGATCTTGGCTCCTTACCTGCTTCACAGTCCCTGACTCACCAGCTGGTCCAGCTCGAGTCTCGCTGGGAAATTTATCTCTCATGAGCTCTACCTTCTCAAGTCCTCTGCAAACATGGACCTCCTGCTGACCTACTGCCCTGGTCCAGACCTAAGGGTTCCTTACCTGCAGTGGAGTCCAGATTAAAGTTTGAGAGGAAGCTCTCCAGACACAAGCCCACAGAGAAGTGCACACTCAACTGGTTTGGGTAAGAGACAAACACTTGTCAGCCCCCAGCAGCTGGCAGAGGCACACAGGCTGTGCCCCATGGTCCTGTGCCAGCAGCCCATGCAGGAACCCTCACTCAACTCACTCACAGAAGACCTTCCTGTAGCAGGATTTGGGAACACACACCCCCTTCCAGCCCCTGCAGCTGGAAGTTAAAGACCCAGCTCATTTCAGTTGCTGTTGCTAAGAGCCCATTTGCTGCAGCAGCTGACACCACAGCCAGGAGTGCCAGACCCCAACCTGTCTCCAGTACCTGACACCCAGTGCACTCAGGATCACCGGGGTGTGCTTGCAGGGCACACTTACCCATGGGATAGAAACTGAGATCATGCAGTGAGAGAGTTGAGAAAAAAATTAAAGAGATTATGGGACAGATTGGTGATCAGGCACAGACAAGTGAAGTTGGCCTCTTTAATACTCTTTTCTGTTCACTCTCACCTCTAGATTCCCTTCACTTGCACATTGATTCATCAGTCAGCATGGTCCCCTTGTCCTCCCCACCTGCAATATCCTCTTCTTTGCCTCCTTATCAGTTGAAGACTCAGGCTGACTGCAGTTTCTTGGTTGCCCATCAATTAGTGTGAATGAACAGGCACATTTCTGCTTATTGTCTTCATTAGGCTAATTGTTCAGATTTTATATCTCTGTTTGTCTCTCTCCCTAATCATCCCAATTTTGCAAGGTCATTAGTCAGACAATCATACTGAAGAAAAACAAAACCTTCTCACCTCCACACCAATTAGTGTGATTGACTGTGTTTATTCTTATAATAACTTCTGTTATCAATGGTCATTCAGGTTTGCCTCTCTAAGTTCTTGTTTATGGCTCCTTTGACCAGATACCCGTAAAAGAGCAGATATCATCCTTCCCCATATCCTTGCAGATTGCTTTTGTAATTAGTAATATGATTTTACATATGAATTTTTATTTACTGCAAGTTTTTATAGCAATGGGTTAGTGATGGCTAAACAGCTCTTCCTTTGGACCGAAAGATGCGCTTTGTTTAGTGCATCCAGTCAGAGTAGACATTAACCTGAAATACTGTATTATTTGCAACAATTTTGGGTATGTATATATATATATACATATACATACAATTAATTTGAAATGTTGTCAGAGATATGTTGATTATGGGAATACAGGTCACTCTGGCTTGTATTTTCCTTTTTGCCATGGGATGAGTCTAGAATTATGTTTGTAGAATTACTCCATATTTATGAAATGTTTCTGAAATCAAGCTGTGCCCAGTGTTTTTGACCACAGTCACTGAAAACTGTAACCTTTACAAGTTTTTACTTCATTTACAAAACAAAGAAACTTTATACTTTCATGCCTTAAACAGTAGTTGCATTGTAGGCTACAAGACTAATGGGTGCTAAAGTGCTGTGGAAGACTATACAGCATCTGTATGGTGGGGTACAAAACTGAAAGATAACACTGAGCAAGAAGATAAAAAGATCTCTTAGCCTGCTAATGCTAGATTTAATTCCAGCTTTTGAAGAATATGAGAAAAAGTGCCATGGTGAAAATGTTGACTGACAATTTAATCACTGATATCTAAAGAATCTCTAAAGAATTAATTTTTTATATGCAGTTCAAGAAAGTATTTGCAATGAGAAAAGTCTTTATCTTGCGGAGGTAACAAGAGAGACTTGGATAAGATTAAATCACAAATTTAGTTAACGAAAATGGAACAAAAATACACCCCCCAAGAAAGAACACTCCCCAAAAACCAACCAAAAAACCAAAACCCCAAAGAAACAGACATTTAAGAAACAGAAAAACAGAAGTTTTAGAGATTTTAGAAGGAAAGACAAATAACGATATACTCCCTGTTCCTCAGAAGTCACAGATAAAATCATCATTTCCTTTATTCAGACATTCATCTCCTCTCAGTTGAATTTAGCCTGCCTTTTGTCCTGTTCAAAGGGCAGACAAAGTAGATAGAAAGAACAGACACATCCCAGCTTGCTGTGAAATCTTCCTGCTTTGTACACAGTGCACATCTCTGTCTGTTCCCATGTTCTGTGGGAGCCTGGGGTGCATTTCTCTGTCCATCTCTTCTCTTGTGCCTTTGCCTGACATATGCAAAAGCATGATATGATGACTACTGCATAAAACATACACAGGAATTGCCTGCTTATATCCAAACAGCTCTACTTACTTGCTGAGTATGTTCTGAGTACTCTTTTCTTTTATTGACTCTATTTATGATACTGAAAAATGGAAGCAGAATTCTTTTCCCAAGCAAGAGTATTTGGATAGTAATCTAATTTTCTGTGTCTAAGTGAAAACTAAGACTAAATTCACTGGCCCAAATTGCCCCAGAGCCAGATGTTTCAGACCTTGAATTACAGCTTGGAGCAAGTAATTTGCTTATTGGAGTCCTGGACATATGTTACAACTGGAGTTTCATGATCATCTACTTAACAGAAAAGGAAGTCAGTTAGTTTTTCAGTGGGCAAAAGTTATCTTCACAGCTAAGGATTCTTTGGTTTCATGAAAATCTTCATCTCATGCTACACTTTGTTCTGTTTCCATTTGACTAATTAACATAATGAAAGAGATAAGAAATAGAATTTGTGGGATAAATATGATTAAGTATCATTTACATTGGTAAAATTCTTTGGTGTTATATCCAAACCTAGTTTTTCTTAGTGAATTCCTGTTTGTCTAAAGGAAATGAAGCCTAGAGAAATAAGGTTTTTTTCAATACTCTTCAGTGAATAATTTAATTTTATCAGGCTTTCATACTGCCATTCATAACATCACCCGAAAAAATGCCTTCTCCTTTCAGAAAGCTTGGAAAGGCTTATGTGAGTGATGGCTTCAATGTAATCTGACTAAATTAATAAGAACAAAAGAAGAAAATAAGCTGATATCTGCTTTAGCTAGTAAAAAACCCACCTATTGTGCTAATATTTTAGAAACAATATTCTATTGAAAGAGCTTTATTATTTTCTGTCTGTGTACAACAACAGCTAATAAGTTTTGTCTAATGTTTCATTGCTCTGATGTGAGATAAGAGAAAAAAATCCTGTATGTAATAATTAGATCTTAAAAGTTGTTTACTTTGACTTTAAAAGGGCTTTGGATGTGATGGATCTGTGTTGGGAAGCAACAGTCTGGAGGGGCGTAAAACAGAATGAATGAGAAGGTCAGGTTAGTGGACTGAAGTTAGTGGCTGGTGCTTTCCCTGGAGGTCTGTAAAAATTGGAGGACCTCTGAAGTGTCTCCTTGGAGTTGGCCTGTTTCTTTTCTGTATCAGTGACCTGTAGGAGGAAGCAAAAGGCAGCCTGTTACATTTTCCAAGTCTAAGGATGAAAACAAATGAAGGCAACAGTTGAGAAATCTAGAGGCAGGGCTGCTGTACAAATGTCCTGGCAGGCTGGAGAAATGGGCCAACAGAGACGTTGTAAACTTGAACAACACAGGCTCTCACAGTCAATTTTTTTGGTATGTATATATAGACAAGAAAATGTGATCAGGAGCTCAGAGCCAGGCTCTTTCTTTTGAGCAGGAGGTTAAAACTGGAGAGACCACCCAAAGTTTACCTCACCAGCCTGGATTATTTTATGATTTTATGAGCTCTAAAAATACCTAGTGACACTAGATATCTGGATTCTAGGAAGTTACCATTTTTAGGCAAATTTGTATGCATGACCTCGAGCTTAATACATGAATTATAGGACATCCATTGTCAACCATAGTTTAGAAGATTATTTCTGTGAGGTTTTTTATACAGTGATAAATTTCACCTACATTATCACTTTCCCTTCTCTGTCACGTTCATCACAACAAATCTTAATATGTGTGGGAATTTATATCTATGCTTTTGCACTGTTATATTTTCTTTATATGTCTTATTTTTCCTCTGTTGCCCATTGATATAAATTAAAGTATGAGGAAGAATTTTTTTATAATTTTAAATAGGACCCTGTCAGTAGGGGTATTTTAATTAAGTTGGGATATTTCATGACCAGGTACTTTTGTCCTTTATCTTAAGAAAGGCCAACTCTTCTCCTTAATGATGACAAAACCATGATTGATTTCTGACAAGAGGAAAAAAAATATGCATGACTTTTACTGCAAAGAGTTTTCCTTTGAACTAGAAACTTCTTTAATATAGATGAGAGCTGTTCTACTGAGGCTTTAAGATAATAACTTTAATTAGGGTTCATTTGAATTTTTAGTGCCTACAGTTTGAATAAGGATGTAAATGAAAGGAATATTTTTTCATATTTTTAAGGGTACAAGTATCTTAGTGACAAAAAATGGAATATATTTTCTTTATTTAAGGACAATTTTTCTTTCTTTTTTAAAAAAAGTTATTTAGATTAGTTTGAAAGGATTAAAATGTGTAGGTTTAAGCTTTTTAAAGGTATATTTGTCATACTAGCCCTATAAAGCAACATGCCTTCAAAAATTTAAACAAGGAGAAAAAGTTACGCAATACTCAATATTGGTGACGTGGCTTTTAAAACTGATCATAGAATTAGAATAAAAAATGTACAGTTCTGTTTGAGATTCAAGTAAGTGGGTTCTTCAGTTCACTGTAAAAAGATTCTATAAGCCTCTGGGCATCTTGTCTATTATCTTTCCTTGAAAAAACATAATGATGCAAATTGGTGAGTAATGGTGTGCAATAGCTTGAGTTTAGTGGGGAAAAAAGCCCCAAAACATCCAAAACAAAACAAAACAAAACAAAAATCCAAGTAATTTAAAATTAAATTTATTAAGTTTATCAAGTACTGAATTCATCAGCACAACACTGTTTCCAGAATGTAATGCTTGGAAACCTTGAAACTTGTTCTGCTTTTTCATGATTGGTATATGACAATATATTAGTGAATTAGTACTTCAAAGCCTTGCTCGCCCTTGTGTTCTGAGTCCATTCTTGCTCTCTGTTTCTTCCTCATGCCCATCGCTCTCTTTTACTCTCCCTTTCAAGTATGAGCTCACACATAGTCCTGTGTCAGCTCTTGCAATTGTGTAACCATCTCATGAGATCAGCCGGGTGTTCCAACAGTTGGTCTGATGAAAATTAATATTTCTTTCTGGTAGAAGGAGTATGACCATATAGTTTTAGCATGGCTTACGCCATCCATGGGCACTTTTCCTAGAATAATTAAGTAGGGCAAGTGTAATCTTAGAAACAAGGAATTTCATCGCATCATTGTCAGCATAACACAAGAAATGCAGGGCTGGTTAAAGAAAGAAAAGAGCAACAGAAGAACTATCAAGGTTTTTGTTTTGGTTTGGTTTGGTTTTTTCTCCAAGTCAGATGTTGTTTGTCAGAAAAACAAGTGAAATTCACATACACACAAACGGAAGTGATATTAGATATGCTAACACAGACTGTAACATATTTTTTACTCTGGGTAAGCATCAGATGTAGTTCTTAATATGGATCTCAATAGAGCAGTATAATTTATTTGCATGGTGCAAAGATTTGGCTTTATTTGGGAGAATATTGTCAGTTTACATCAAAGTGTGTTTATTAGAGGAATATACTTCAGGACTGAGGATGCTAATTAATGCTGATGCAAGTAAAGTAACTATTGTTGACTGCAAAGATGCAATTTTGCATAATCTTTGTAAACAACTCCTGTTCTTGTTGAAAAACTCTCTTATCTCAAAATAGGATATTAAAAAAACAAAGAAACAAACAAAAAAATCTGATTAACTAACCCTGTCACAAACCAATTTAATTAAATTATAATCCTCTTTATTTTTAATCTAATTCTGTTATGATCTCCCACTTCATTTCTGATGATATTAAGTCAGTATAGTTATTTATTTATTTATTTATTGTCCATTTCTCTGTACTCCTTCTATTTTTTTTTCTAAATACAGAGGATTTTTATGGTGGCTGTTGCATAGCTGGAAAAGTGTCCTAACTGGTTTAATTAGTGTCCAGCAAATTACAATAAAATTTAGCTTTCAATTAGCCATCAGGGTCAAACAGTGTCCTCTTGAGCATGAAGAATAAAAGTTCAATACTTTAATCTCTTTATTAAAAGATTCTCTTGGGTTAGAGAAGCAGACGAAAATCATGCTATCAAAGGCGGTGAATTTGCCAAATGTGTCTTTGTAACTAACTCTAAAAGGCTGGGAATATTTTCAACATACTAGGGAATAAAATGAGAAGTGGAGATACCATACTAGAAAACGGCATGATCTGGCAGTATTGCAAACGGAAATAATCCTAATTTTTTTTTTCTAGAAAGACCCCTGTGTATATTAAACTTGCTTTCAGCATATTTTTAAAAATGCTGTTACAAGAATTGCTTGTTCTGCTCACATCTGGTCTTTAAAACACATTCATTAGGCAAATATTTGATGGTAATTAAAGAAGAAATGTCATATTCACTGTCTAATTTCAAAACACATGACTGTTGTATTAGGATGTTCTTCCTCTGGAGCTAGTATCATGCAGGCAAAAGATGATTCTAACATCCAAAAAAACCCCACAAACCAATTTAACAAGAACCCCCAATCAACTGATCTACCAACCAACCGACCAACCAACCAAGCTAAAAGACCCAAAAAGCTTAGAGGTGTATCAGGTATTCATTGCCAACTGCTATTATATAACTGGATTTTGCACCTCTTCCCATACTAAGTGTGTTTATTTTTTTCTATAATTTTTTTCATTCTAATATTGCATCCCAGAGCTGCACTCCTTCCTTCCTTCCTTCNTTGGTGGTGTGGTTTTCTCCCTAGGCATGTGTATGGGCATAACAGGTAAAAATCTTCATGTGTGATACTTAGAAAATAGGATTATAGTAGAAAATTGAGTGGATTTAGGTTCACAGTTTTAAAAATCTCATAGCTATGGGCATCCAGTTTCTCCAGACATTACCAATCGTCTTGTCTTTGTTTCTGTGGGAAAACTAATGCAATCATAGAATATGAAAGTGTAGGACTTGTAAAATATTCCTGCTTTGAGTACAATTATAATATGTGCTGAGTTATCCTAGACAGAGAAAAATTACTGTTGAGTAAACCTTTCATTTCTGTTTTGTGATAAACATAGCAATATTTTTATCTTCTGAAATGACTGGGAGGTTGAGAGGGAGTACTTATAGCTAGACCTAAAACATTTAGTTCGTAATATATTTTGGCTCCATTGTCACAAATTAGATTTCACAACCAATACAGAGTGTATAAAGAACAGTGGAAGGTAATTTTTATTTTAGGCTTATATAGGTTTCTTTCTCTCTTTTTTTTT